>CM030833.1:2565702-2848202 GCA_018105865.1 Metaphire vulgaris | reverse complement strand
CATAATAATTTCTTCACGAAGTGAGAAAAACCAGGAGAATACACATAAAATACAAAAAATCATCCATATCTCAAATGATCAGTTATTATTTAAATCAAAATCTTTGATATTGATAAGTGTCATATTACAAATTCATATAGGTAAAATATTTGGAATGGGGGCGCGAGATTCACGCCAGGACTCGGCAGATCATTTAGCAACACCACAAGAGTTACTCTTTTTTTGCACCGCTGTGTACCGCGGCCGTTTTATCCACGGTGCTTCGAATCCCAATCCGTGGGAGGATAGACAAAAACGCTACACACACTCTCTCTCTCCCCCCCCATCCCTGCCCCCCTCCCCGCTGGAATCCGAAAGCTGTCTTTGACAGGTGTAGCCCACGCGAGTTACGGGGTTGCATGCAGGCACGTACCGTGACTTCTGTCAGTCACGGCTGCCACCTAATCTGATGTCAGATACGACGCGGTGTCAGAAATAGCAACACTGCCATTCATTCATCCCGTCACAACTGTATCCATCCATCCACAGACAGAGGAATCCCACACATTTACAACTACAGTGAAACACCATTAATACGCACTTCAGAGGAAAGGAATAACCTCCATATATCAACATTGAAATAAAGTGGTCTCTGTGTGAATGTCATCCAAGCATGAGGTAATGTATCTTTACTGTAATTAGTATTGTATAATGTACAATTGTATTGGAAGCCTGCATCTTCAAGCAGCTTTCGCTACGGATGCGAGACATGGACCATCACCAAAGACTTGGAAAGTAGAATACTGACCTTTGAAAGGAAATGTTATAGAGATAAGCTAAGAACTGGGTGGGTTGAAAAGACCACAAATGAAGAACTATATAAGAGAACTCAGTCAAAGCAAACCATGCTTCAAAGAAAACATTTATCTACCCGGCATTTGATATATATCATTATTCACTTAATAGGTGATAAGTTGATAACTTGATAACATATTCAAGTTATAATGCCCAAAGTTTGATAATTACCCGTGTGCAACTTTGTGTGCAAAATACCAAATTCGAGGGATTCCTTGTGCGCTAATAGCCAATAAGAAAGGAAGACCATACAAGGAATAGTGTGATGATGTTGAAGACAGGTATAGAAGTAGTTTACAACTTTACAGGATCTTAGTCACAGAGTAACTGAACAGGAAAGAATGACAACAATTGTAGGGATGGCATTGGTGCATCCACAGAGGAGCACCAGAGGCACGGCCCCCTATACGGTCTGGGGCCGGTCGTGGAATTTGCACAAAATCTTTGAGTAATTGGAGGCGGGGGCCAGTGACTGCTCCAGAATTTGGCAAGTGGGCGGGCCGTTGGGGTGGCCAACTTCTAATCATGGGGGCCAATCATTTGTTGTTAGGTATGTAGTATTAAGAATAGGGTCCCAACCGGGGGGCCACTGGGGGTCAGGCACTCAATATGGGGAACGGGCCCCCAGGGGGCAGGGGCCCCTGTGGATGAATGTTTCACCCGAAAATGTTGATGTGCCCCAATTTCTGAATCCTGGCCATGCCACTGAGAGATGGCATTGTACACCAGCAGGCGATGAGCCCATGGTTAAGATATCTGGTTCATTGTGCAACAGGTCTAATAGACAACAGCAAAAACAATAATTATATTATTTTGCTATGTAAAAGAAGCCCATGGAAGGCCTATTAAATCAAATCATTAACCGATATGTAAAAATTCCAGTGAATTGAACAAATTCTCCAACAAAAGCCACATATTTGCTTGTCCCCGTCTTCATAGCTTAAAATCTTGCTTGAATAATGAATTTTGGGAGTCACAACTTCCCAGCCATTTCATACTACACACTAATGCCAATACTGTACGAAAACAAGGGATACGAATAAAATGAAAGCGGCTGCCAAATATCTTGTGGAATGATTAGCAGGTCAATCGAGCAAAGATTCATGTCTTAAGATAACTGTTTCATAGTTCAACAGGTTTCATATACAACAAAAAAGAAGTTATTATTTGTTTTGCTACTTGACAGAAGCTAATAGAAGGATTATGTGAATATCGGGTGCATAGATATATAAATATTTTAGGAAATTTAAGAAATTCACTGACAAACACCACATTTTCACCTGTCCCCATCTGCACTGCTTCAAATTGTGCAAGAAAAACCAGTATAAGCCTACTCAATTTTAAACTATAGCGCTCGAACTAGGGCACCTCCCAGCCATTCGTACAGTACACTAACTCCAACTACTGCACGAGACCGAGGGATAGTAAGAAAATGAAAGGCCTACCGACCGTGGCATAACGTGGGTGAGGGGCGACGGGGGCAATTTTCAGAAAGCCCCCCCAGGTCCCGGAAGAAGGGGCCCCCCGAAGAGTGGTTGCAACTTACTAAACAATGATTTATTTTTACATGTTACTGCTATTTCAATATTACTGCTACAAAGTGAGTAATTATTGAATTAGAGAGTAAACCTTATTTCTAGAACGGTGTAATCTATGTTAGCCTATAAGGTTCTGTTTTAGGACCTCTTCTTTTTACACCCTACACTGCCCCTCTCAGTCACCTTCTCAACATGCAAAATGCTGCTTATCATTTGTACGCAGACGATACCCAAATTTTCCTGAGTTTCGACCAACCATCTACCTTACCATCCCTGGAACGTCTGTCGAGCATTCTGGCTTCTGTGCACACTTGGATGAATAAAAACAAACTCCTCCTAAATCCAGGAAAAACCCAATTTCTACTGATAGGAACACCACCTCAGCTTAAGAAGATTGACTTATCATCAACATGTCTTTCCTTTGGCACTTCACCGATTCATCCCTCGCAGTCTGCTCGAAATCTTGGAGTTATTTTTGATAATCACCTCTCATTCTCAGAACACATTTCCTTCGTCTGCCGTTCTGCTCACTATAACATACGAGATGTAAAGAGGATTAGACACCTCATCCCTTCCTCTGCACTTATTCCTCTGGCCAACGCTTTGGTATCGAGTCGTCTCGACTACTGCAATTCACTGTATACTGGTATTTCAAAATCCGACTTAAACCGCCTGCAAAGGATTCAAAATTCATTAGCCAGGGCTATCACTGGAACTGCCAAATATGAGCACATCACACCGATCCTAAAATCACTTCATTGGCTACCTGTCAAACAAAGAATTGAATTCAAGATAAGTCTCATTGTGCATAAGACGCTCCACACAAATCAGCCAATGTATCTCCGATCGTTACTGACTGCTCAAGACAACCAGCACTCAACGAGGTCATCTGATGCTACTACTCTTTACATACCCTATAGCAGGACTACTACTGGAAAACGTGCTTTTTCTGTCGCCGGACCCAGACTTTGGAATTCTCTGCCGGTACAGGTCCGCCAAACTGATTGTCTTACTACCTTCAGGTCTAGACTTAAAACACATCTATTCCTGACTGCATATCCGCCTTAACCTGGAATCTGGAAGTACGGACTGACCTTTGGATTACAACCTCGATTCACCACGGACAATGATTCACGACTACGATTATTCACTGGCGCAGATGTACTACTACAATGGCGCTAAAGAAGTCTACTACTACTACTACTACTACTAAGGTCCCCCATATCCTATAGAGGCCCCCATATCAAGGATGCCCTCTGGGCCCCCGAAAGTCACGCTAAGCCACTGCCTACCGAATATCTTGTGAAATGGTCAGCAGGTCAATCGAGCAATGAGTCATGTCTTAATAATAATGACAGAACTATACACTAAAGTTTCTGCTTTAAAATATGACTGTTGTACTTTCATTTTACAACTTTAAAATTTCCATGAAGATACTAAATGTCAAAATGCCATGCATATCCTCTTGTTAAAACTTTTAATGTTTTCCAAGATTATATCACGAAAGATATCTTATAAATAACTTACTGTCTAACAATTATTTATTTTATTTTATGTACAGCTGCTGATGACTATACATATATTAAATGCACATGTGAGTGCACGAATGCATAAGTGTGTGTGTGTGTGTGCGCGTGTGTGCGTATGGCAGGTGAGAAAGTGAAACAATACTGCAGGCGAGTACAACATGAAATCAATCGATGGCGAAAAAATAGACAAAACACAAAGACTGACTGACAGACTGACTTACTTACGGGCGAAAGACGATCAGGCAAAGAACACTCGACGATTAAGACAGCGAAAATCTTTCTCAAACATCTCCATGACTTCAGGGTCTCAATATCTCTTGGCGAGATTTACATTCATCGCCAGCCAATAGATAGTTTTCCACTCTGTACACAGTACAGAGAGAGAGAGAGAGAGAGAGAGAGAGAGAGAGAGAGAGAGAGAGAGAGACTTATAGGCCAAACGGTCTTCTGGACAATATGAACAACGTACCGTAAGTCAACAAAACACTGACACCTGAAGACGTAGGCCTATATACATCAGGAAAATGCCTCAACATCCTCACAAATGCCAAATAATTGTTTCAAAACACACTCGGATCTGTCTGTGCTGGATTGCTGGATGGCGATTCAAAAGGTATATTAACACTGATAGAAACGCAAATGCATGACTGGAAACTACAGAAGGAAATAAAGGAAATAAAATTGAAATAGGAAATAAATTGAAAGCCTGGCCAATGAGAAGTGCCTAACGCCAGTGGCGTAGCCAAGGCGGGTTTGGGGGGTCAAAACCCCCCTTGGCTGCCGACAAAAAAGTTTTTTAATGTGTTTCCATGCATTTTAAATTTTCAGACACAGTATTGGGGGTCAAACCCCCCTGACGACCTTTTTTGGTTGTCAACATTTGTCGAAGTTGGCTATGATCAAAACCAAACCCCCCCGTTCCGGAAATCCTGGCTACGCCACTGCCTAATGATGTAGTCAATATTGACTGAAAAGTAAGACTAAGATACTAAGATCGAGGGTACTTAGGGGCTGTCCATTAATTATGTCACCAATTTTTGGGCAATTTTTGACCCCCTCCCCTTGTCAACAACTGTCAACTTTCACTTACTCCCCCCCATAATTACGTCAACAACTCTTGACCCCCCCCCCAGATCAATGACAAGTCCCAATAACAAGGTTATTATTTTTGTGGTGATGATCATTTTTTCCCTTTTTTTCTTCATCGAGTGTCAAAATGTGGTGGTGATTACCTTTTTTCTAATGCTTTTTTCCATTGTAATAAGTACCGGTAGTATTCTATGAAATTTCCTATTTTTTGATTATTTTAAAAAAGTGAAATTGTTGACGTCAACTACTCTTGACCCCCCTCCCCTGTCAACAACTGTCAAACTTTTCCGAACACCCTCCCCCTAAATTGTTGACGTAATTAATGGACAGCCCCTTAGGTTGTCAACTGATCTGGTTGAAAACAATTATTTCTCAGATTTTTTGGAAGAACAAATAAAACGGAGGCAAAAAAATTCTGCTTAAATCTCTGAACTTCTGTGGCCTAAATTTGACCAGTTTTTCTAGGAAAGTGTACTTGATAGGCAAGCTGAACAGCCTAAGAGGGATTCAGATTGTCCGAAAGAAATCAATTACCATAAGAAAGCAGAAAGACATTTGTACTTTTAGACCTGATGTTCAGTGGTTTAAGAGGCATTAGCCTGTGTGAAAAACCACCATACTCTCGACATTTAAGAACCCAGTATTCAGAGATAACTTTTGAATCCATGTATTGTTTCAACTGCCTTTCCATCCAAACTGCCCCACTGTCCACGACCCTTGCACTAAGGAAAACAGGGATACTATCGAGCTATAAAATAAGAGGAAAGAGGCATCTACATGACAAATAAGTTCTGGTACAATGATGAAATGTTCCTGCATTTTACATTAGAATCCAAGACCCCAAGGTATTCACTATTCATAAAAATGGAGTTTCTGAAGAAAAATGCTTTCTTAACAATAATCAATGAACAGCGTTGGAACAACTGCTCCCGGAACCAATCAGTTACGTTACTGAATACAAGTAAGACTAAATTCACAAGCCAGTGCTAGGTATATAGACTCAAACAATAGAATAGGAATCAACACAGATTAATCATTCAAAGTCTCAAATTGGTCCATGGTCCACGTTTTTTGTAACTAAAAAGTCCGTACCAAATCTATGATACTTCTAATGAAAAGATATTTAGCAACAATCAAAGTGTATTCAATACTGCCTTCTGCTATCCGCCTACTAAGGAATAGTCATCAGCAGCATTTACCATAGATTCTCTAATATAAGTTGGGGGCTTCGGTTAAAACAAATGACTTTTACACAGAATAGTATTTTACTTTAATAGTGTCCAGAGTCCATACTTATCTGTCAGTCCAAACATGGAATCTTTGTACAGAGACTTTATTAGAGACTTGTAGGAACATCCCATTGATGCAAAAATAATGGCATAGAGCCATAGACACATGGCTTAAAATCGCATTTAGAACATGCAACCTAATAACAACTACATCACTGATTAGAAGTTTATCTATTACAAGAAGGCGTGCCAAAACATTCAACAATAAGAAAAACAAACTAAAGTACGTAAGTAAGCAAAACCTCATGAATTTATATAGCACTTTAAAAATAGCATAGCAGTAGCGGTAAGGAAAACATCTGTAAAGTCATCAATCTACAAAGATTCACATGGGGATTTTTTAATGTTTTTTAAAGTGACCCATTGGAACCTTGGTAATTGGCAATTAAATATCTATAATATCTTTTCAAAGAACTTATTAAGGCAAGTCAAAACTAATGTTGAGTATGAATTGAACACAAAGGCACATAGCTACCCAAAATTAACATACCACAGAACAAACCAATCAAAAACATGCCAAATAATAATCAGAGTAACGTCTTTGGGGTCATCCACAAATGACGTAACGCACTGGGGGGGGGGGGGTTCAGACATTTGTGACAATGCGTTACGATGGGGGTCTCCGGAAATATGACATCTAATAATACAGTGGATCCCACTTAATCATCAGATGTCCCGGCTATTCGCATAGCCCAGTTAATCACATAGGCAAGGCTTGCACGGCACCTATGCAATTAAGCGGGTTTCACTGTAGTAATTTTTTCAGGTGGCGACTTTTTTTGGCTTGTCAAGATTTTTCGCGGAAGGGGGGGGGGATTAGCGTGTTGTTACGACATATTTTAGGGGTCTGACTTTTGTGACGATGCGTCCCGAGTTCTCTTTTCTCTTAATTTTGGCAAAAATATAAATAATTCTGCATAATATATTTGCCGTATTTTCATTCGAATTGAACAAGAGTTTTTGCTTTGCCTTTTGTTCAAAACTCAGAAGATTCTTTTCAACTAACGCTCGCCAGATGGCCTAATGCATTTATAATATATTACATGCTATGATTTGGGTTGCGGAACGTTAGAAAACTGCTGAAGTGGGCCGCGGTTCCAAAATGTTTGGGAAACCCTCCTATAGACCACTTATCATAACTTATATCTGAAATTGAAAGGACAAAAGAATTGAAACAGCAGCGTCTTAAGTTTTATTCTCCTGCACCAAATGACATCTGACAGCTGTTGCCTACCTTTAAAATGTATAACATTTCTCTCAAACAACTGAAACCATGGATTATATCATGGGGGAGGGGTAGTTAAACCACCCACCCACCCACCCATCCCACCTGCTTCTACCCATGGCAATGATCGATTGTCACCAAGAGAAAACAGCCTGATTGTTTGCAATTAAGCAGTTTCTGGTATATCTTTCAAGAGGTCTAATACTTTCTGATATTGGTTATTTTGTCAACCATCTTGCATTACTTACATCAATTACTATGTAATGGTACCTCTTGGTGGGAATTATGTTTCCATTCCAGTATCCTTGTTTCCATTATATATATATATATATATATATATATATATATATATATAATTCTTATTAGCTAAACTAGCTGTTATCTTCTATATAATTTCATGTTTGCTATAAAATGTAATGCATGATTATTGGAAATAAACTTTCAACTTTCATATTCCAGTTTCTTTTCTAATATATTCTGTTGTTCATTCTTAAAGTTTAAAATTTCAACAATCAATTCTACAGAGAGGTGATACAAAAAAAACATTATTTAATCAAATTTCAATGGTTGGTCTTACACATAACACTGAACAAAAGAGAAATGCAAGATGCTAATTTTAAAAAAACCAGCAGTAAAAGCACCATCGATAGATACCTTTGAGCTTATTAAACTAGTGCTATAAAAGGTGCATACAAGTAGATATCTAGGGGCAGTATTTCATACAACAGGCTAAAATCCATTCAAATCATCCATATAATGTGAACGCTTTTGATGTTATGGCTTGCATCCACTCTATTATTACCCGGTAAGATCTGTTTTGCTGTGAAGAGGCCAGCCAAAGTGAAATATGGACGGCACAATTCTGCAGTATTTTTGATTAACTGCCCATTTCTTAGAAGCCTTCGGCTGCCGAGACTGCAAGAACGCCAAATATGTAACAAAGGCTATAAACTGTGTGCAGAGAAGATGTTGTACAATTAGCAGGCATCTTTACTCCGGGCAAGCCGGCAAGGTAAGGTATTGAGGGGGTGAGGGGAGGGGCAAATCGAGCCAGACAACATTTGTCAGTGTGGAATACATACAACTGCTCGATTTTTTTTTTATAAATCTGGCAATGTTTGTGGTTTCGTCCTCTGTTTCAAGAGGTGGGATATCTAATAGGCGGCCATTATCATTTCAACTTCAGCAGCTGAAAATAGAGGCTTAAAATACATCTCTTTCAGCTAATCTTCCTCCACTGTCTTGGCTGTAGGTTTCCACTCTGACTGATCTATCCGGTACTGACCTGATCTCTTTCGCTTTTGTACCGGCATTTGAAGTATCCCATTGATTGATACAGCCGAGCATTAGGAACAGTGCTATAAAAGTGCTTAGCTATTAAATTTTGGTTAGCAGTTGACTATGTGAGTAACTCTGCATATGCTACTTCAATTATATATATATATATATATAATATATATATATATATATATATATATATATATATATATATATATATATATATACATACATACAAAAACATATAGGCTTCCATGAATGTTCCTACACATTAGTGTAGTAAAAGATAGGTATAGTGGTGGTTGGGCGCTGGGGGGGGGGCGAGGGAGGCTGGGCCCCTATTTGTACCTAGACTGGTTGTGAGATTTGTGGACAGAGAAACATACCAGTAATTATCAGAATTCACCAATATGCTTCCACTCTAACACTATGTCACAAAGACATGAGACAGCAAAACAAGTGCGGTTAGCCTCACTGCAACGTAATGGCTGGCCAAAGTCAGTATATTTATCTTCTAAAATTAGATTGAAACTTGTGAACATTTAGAATAGATGCATAGCGACCAACAGTAGTACTGTATACAGTAGAACCCTGCTATTAATATGCCAAAAATTCACACTCAAAATCTCCCTGCAAAATCAAATTCTTAAAGGAGAAGAAGCTATTATATACATTTTTTCATACTTACTTATTTATGCACCTTTATAGCACCAACTCTAATACATATATGCATCAATTGATGATATAACAATCCGTAAGAAAAAGACCAGGGAATTCCAGAGCATGACATTTACATGCCATGGAATTCTTGAATGAATACTTCTATGAAAGTGCACACATTAATGATACAAAAACACACATTAAAGATGATTCATATTAAAGAAATACAATATGAATACATAAAGATGATACATAGGCTTATGAAATGCAGCACAAGTTATGCTTTTGAAATGAATGGTTATCGGAAAATGACTGGGATAATATGCATGAATATGGGAGACAAACTCTTGACTGAACCAAAGCAGTAATGGGTACAATGAAAGAAATGAAAATTGCCACTTTATATATATATACTGTACATATATATATATATACATATATATATATATATATATGTACAGTATATACATATGTGTACATATATATATATATGTACTGTATATATATATATGTACAGTAAATATATATATATATATATATATATATATATATAAAGTGGCAATTTTCATTTCTTTCATTGTACCCATTACTGCTTTGGTTCAGTCAAGAGTTTGTCACCCATATTCATGCATATTATCCCAGTCATTATTATTTTATTATATTATTATTTTGTTACATATTCATGCATATTATCCCAGTTATTATTATTATTATTATTATTATATATATATATATATATCTGTAGTATGCAATATGGCAAATTAATCAAATATAGCCATGCTTAGAGGAAGTGAAGGCACCTGAAAACAAGGAAGACCAAAGAGAAGAAAGTTGGATGGCATGAAGGAATGGACCTGTCTCAACCTTCAGTGAGCAATATAAATGGCCCCAAAAAAAGAAAAGGACCACGGGCCAAATGATGACAAACTCTTACTTATATGGTTATGATTGTCTATAAAAATATTTGTGCACTGATGATGATGATGATGATGATGATGATGATGATGATGATGATGATGATGATGATGATGATGATGATGATGATGATGATGAATACAAGTTATTTATAATGGGACAAAGTTTGACATACTAAGGTTTTCTGAAGTGTGGACCCACTTTGGAAATAGCACCCCACCCTGCAAAATTTAAAATATCTTGCAGAAATAGTCAAATTTGACTCTTTTCGACTTTCTGCCTGTCAACAGGTGTTAGAAATTGTGAAAAGTCAATGAAGGCGTTTGAATAAAGACAAAACTGTCTAGATAAATTATAGGATAAAAATTTGCAGAGATATCTTTGACAGCTGTGAAATTCAAGCCCTGAAAGGAATCAAAAGTTAACAATGTGCATGCCCAAGCCACAGCATATATGCATTATACAATGTATTTCCAATTGTCCATAAAGTTAAACTGATACAGTGAAACCCGCTTAATTGCATAGGTGCCATGCAAGCCTTGCTTATGCAATTAACTGGGCTATGCAAATAGCCGGGACGTCTGATAATTAATTGTACGCACAAAACACTGGTTCGGGTTTTTATGTTGTTATGCTATTGTGTGGGTTATGCAATTAAGCGGTATGCGATTAAGTGGGATCCACTGTACTGATATCCAGGCAAAGAAACACACATAGAAATCATTAAGGAAAGATACTCACATATAGGTTCTAAATAGATGCCAGATCAAGAAAGACTCAATGATCCACACAATATCATCTGCAATGAAAGAAAGTCTAAATTTACACAACATTTTAGCAAAGAAGTCCTTAAAAAACAATGCAATCACATCACAAAAATTCATTATTTATCTGATCCTTGGCAATGTATGCTACTGGTATGACCCTTAACCCCTACAGATTATCTTCCAGGCAGCTTCTGAAGACACAAACCAGGCCAACAAATTAAGAAATTCTATAGGCAATGATCGACTTCAGTAAAGCAAAGTCTAAATATGTTATATGTCCTGTTGAACACACAGAGTTCCAACCACTCACTAGGGAAACAGGCATAGAAGTATCTACAGTAACTGTAGACCGATTGTTACAAGTTGCATCTGATGGACCCTGCTTCTTGCAATATTATTATTTATATCAAAACAATCTCTGGCGCCCGTGCCTCTAAACGAAAAGACCTGTAGGAAGCAACAGCCGAGGCCTGTTTGTTTCTTGCCGGTTTTCATTGCCGATAAATCTCCGAGTATCTCAATATTAGCTGTCTTTGCATGCTGCCAGCCCCTAAGCGTGCGTGCGTGCGTGCGTGTGTGTGTGTGTTGTGGCATGCATCGTCGCTCTACAAAACCCCGCTTGCCTCTTCTTCTACATACAAGCAATGCTTGCTTCCATAGAAGTCTGTCTCTGTCTCTATCTGTCTCTATTTGTCTGTCTGTCTGTCTGTCTCTGTCTGTCTGTCTGTCTGTCCCTCTCTCTCTCTCTCTCCCCTCTCCCTCTCTCACTGATCTGGAATATCAAGACATGCCATGCCATTCACCAACCAGCCTGCCTCCCCATACCATACCAAGGCCCCGGCATAGATGCCACAGTGCTACACCGTTGTTTTATCCGCCTGGAAAACTGGCCTAAGCAAAGTTCCGATATATTTATCACCTTTCAACTACTAAGGCCAATTCTCCAGACAAAATAAACATTGGCTCCGGCCCTATGCTGCCCTTGGCAGATTTAATGTCCCACACAATGAACTGCTATAGTAGCTACAGAACATCTCACTATCTGCTGCTTCACAAGCCAACAATGTACCATAACAGAAATCAGATTCTACATCTCATTTCTACAAACCTGTAGACGCTGTGACCTTGCTCTACACACAAGTTGAGGGACCACCCAGAAAACGAACCCAGTTATGGCATAGCTTTTATAATTCTGTAGCTGAGCATTTGAGAAATGAAAGGTGATATTATACTAGCGCTGGTAACGATTGAAATTTTCTTGTTCAATTAATTGGAAATTTTTTATTCGATTAATTTCGATTAAAATAATTACATATAGCTTTTAGCTGATCTCCTTGCACTGCAACTCTGCATAGGCCCTATTGTCTACTTTGCCGTCTGCAGTTAGCTTAAAAACAAAACAAAAGTGCTTGCTCATCTCTCCCCTTAAATGCTTAACTGCAGCATTGCTTTCATTACTCGCCATTGTTGTCTGAACGAAATAGAAACATAGTAAGCTAAGTAGGTATTCACGCAAATAAGTCACAAAAATATTAAAATTTAATCAAAAATTAATCGATTAAAGAATATTTAATCAATTAAAATTTTTAACGATTAATCGATTAGTTAATCATTAATATCCGCAGCCCTATATTATACCTAACTGTACAAGATTTTTAACCAAAAGAAGACCATAAGTCAGCAGGATAGAGGTTGTACTAAAACAAATTAACAATGAAATCTTGCTTCCTTGTGGTTGCTAATACAATTAACACTAAATACAGTAACAACAACACTTATGATAAAGAATCTATATACTACTTTTATTAGCGACCAACAGCACAGCATGACATTACCAATTGAAAATTGTGCTCATGAACAGAAAATATAACAATCTGATGAAGGAAGATTGTCATTACAAGACATGTTTGTAATTTGTCATTACAAGAATTCATGTAATGAAAGGAATTCT
Source organism: Metaphire vulgaris (assembly GCA_018105865.1). NCBI lineage: Eukaryota > Metazoa > Annelida > Clitellata > Crassiclitellata > Megascolecidae > Metaphire > Metaphire vulgaris. The sequence continues at coordinate 2,835,127 of CM030833.1, read as the reverse complement.
TGAATAGCCTAAAACTATGGAATTAAAATCATGACATCCTAAAAAAAATTCAGGAAAAGCCAGAAATAAAATAAAATAAAATATAAGCTAAGTGTCTAATTAATTAAATATAAGCGCCTAGTAATATTTTGAATTAACTAAATACCTCAGTACAATGACAGTCAAATATAATAACTGCTATAATACATATTATACATATACATAATACAAAGTCAGCTGGTTCGGCCGATTTCGTTACTCAAGCTGTGACGCAATTTACTAAGTTTTCGGCTCCTACGATCGAAGAAGTGAAGAAACTGGTATTATCGTCTCCGAATAAACAATGTCCCAGCGACCCAATACCGACCTGGTTGGTGAAAGAGTCGATTGATATCCTGGCTCCTTTCTTAGTCCAACTGTTTTCAACTTCCCTATTGAATGCTGAATTCCCTAAGACTTGGAAGCATGGACTAGTGTATCCAAGGCTGAAACAACCAGAATCTGATCAAACTCAAGTTAATAATTATCGACCTGTTACGAATCTTTCGTTCTTGTCCAAATTACTTGAACGCATTGTAAACAGACAGCTTACTACATACTTGATACAAAACGGTCTACTGCCAGAAGAACAATCGGCATATCGTCAAGGTCACTCAACCGAGACGCTGATTCTAAGAGTGTTCAACGACTTAGTAGATGCAGTGGCAAACGGTCGGCTTGCATTATTGTGTCTGCTTGATCTTTCATCAGCTTTTGATTCCGTAGATCATGGCATCTTGATCAACAGGCTCAAGATTACGTTCGGAGTCGACGACATGGCGCTATCCTGGATTTCTGACTACCTTTTAGACAGGACTCAGACTGTTTCCTGGAACGGCGGTCTGTTGACTAGAAGGCCAGTCAAGAATGGGGTACCACAGGGCTCGGTGCTAGGCCCATTACTCTTCGTCTTGTACTTGTCTGACCTAGGTCGAATAGTGCGATCTTATGGACTTTCTCCCTTCGCGTACGCCGACGACATCCAGATTTTTTTCGTCGTGCTCACCAACAGATAAAGAACAGTTGGAGTTGAGAATAACGCACTGTACCACTGTGATGGATCAGTGGATGGCCTCAAACAGGTTGGCGTTGAACCCAGGGAAAACTGAAATACTCTGGTTCAGCTCACCGAGAAGGACTCATCTATTAAGCCAAACCCCACTCTCCATTGCAGGCGCGATGGTAGCACCGACAACTCAATTGCGGCTACTTGGAGTCATCTTGGATCAGAAACTCACCCTGGAGAGTCACGTGCATAATATAACAAGAGTATGCTATTTTCACCTACGGAAAATCAAACAGATCAGACGCTATCTGCCGACAGACGTAGTGATCCTATTGGTGCTTACATTAATTCTGACACGAATCGATTATTGTAATAGCGTCCTATATGGACTGCCAGAAAATCGACTGCGAGGTCTACAGTCAATTGTGAACACATCTGTGAGACTAATTTTTGGTGCGAGATGGTGCGATCATATCACTCCTTACTTAAGAGATAAATTGCACTGGCTACGAGTTCCTGAACGCATAATATACAAAAGATGTCTGATAACGTTCAGAGCTATAAATGATCAAACCTGTCCTGATTATCTGGCTACACTGATTCGAAGACACACTACGCCGGCCAGTAACCGACAGCTTCGCTCCAGTAACAAGGTCTCCCTAATCATCCCACCACCTTCGCAAACAACGATTCTAGGTGAAAGATCAGTCACCAGAGGGAACCCACTTCTGTGGAATTCCCTCCCGGACTTCGTCACTAATTCGAAATCTATCGATCAGTTCAAGAAAAATCTCAAGACACACTTGTTTAGTACGTCGTATGATGGCTAACTCTTTATTGTAAAGCACTCTTGATTTAGGCGTATGCCTTGTTATAGGGCTCTATAAATTATCAGATAATAATAATAATAATAATAGTGCACGTTCCTACAAAACGAAATAGTTATTCAGCATATTATGCACTTATTGTTTGATGTGGAAAGAAAATCTCCGAACAACATTCACAGCAGGAACTGAAAAACAGCAAACATTGTTTACTAGAAACCTCCGACTATCAGGCGAAAAGAAAAGAAAAGAAGCTGCAAATGCCGGTACATTTTTATAGAGGAGTAATGATTAACAGATCTGCTCTGCATAACTAAGCGCCTGGCCATTTGCGCACAGCACTAAGAGATATGATCAAAGATATCAACAACAGTGCTTGAATTCCTCAGTCAGCTGGTTCTAATCTTAACAAGCATGTTATAAGCAAGGGCATTCCTAAGTTTCACAATATTCTCATGTCAGCTATAAGTGCTATGCTATCGGTCAATAAAACAAATGCAAATCTCTAGTCAGAATTAGCTGTTTGTTTGAATATATGTCTGTTCTGTATGTATATATATATATATATACACACACACACACACATACATTTGTTACATTACATACATTTGTTACATTTATATATGTATATGTGTATATGTGTGTGTGTTTGTGTGTGTGTGTGTGTAGTCTTTTATGACATTTTGTAAAACGACATGTGCTACAAGAGGTGAAGTCGGTCGAAAAAATGTGTAATCTTTACGGAAAGATTTCACCGACAAATGATTTTTTTCTGCCTATCTAAACATGTTTGTCAACCCACACCGTAGGACTCCACAGTTCCATGTCATTTAACTCCGTCTTTTAATACCAAGTCACTTACCAGTAATCCTCAAAATTTAATCCCAAGTCTTTTAATCCCCAAGTCTTGTAATCCATGTGCACATAATCCACATATATAAGAAAACGTATTAAATGATGTAATACGAATGAAATAACAAATATTTGTGTTATAAAAACATAACCCTGACTCTAACCCTAACCCTAAACCTAACCCTAAACCTTACCCTAAACTTACCTAATTATGCAGCTCTAGTCTTAAACTCCAAGGCGATGATTGATGGGATTAAGTGTCAGGGGATTATTTGCTAGGGGATTAAAAGACATCTGGATTAAGTGATGAGGATTAAATGACTGGGATTAAAAGACCTGTCACCAGGACTCCACAGGTGGATCCATACAGGATTTTAATATCCACCAGTGGGATAAGTTCCAAGTCATCAACATCATTTGTAAGAGTTCGACAAGCACCAGTCTATGTCAATCCAAAAATTTATACAGTCAAACTAAATATTGCATGTGACAATAAAAGTGTGTCAGGTTTAGACACGCATCAGATATCTGCTTCCCAAACCTATTATTATAGCCAATGCATTGGCATCTAGTTGCCTAGATTATTGCAATTTCCTGCTTTTTTGGCATCAAAAAATTTAATATGCAGAAACTCCAGAGAGTACAGATTACTTTAATAATAATGTGATTTTAAGTGGTTTAGGAGTCTAAGTAAGCCTGTGTGAAAACCACTGATGTAACCATCTGCATAACCATTTAGCGAGAGCCATAGGGCCTATCCAAGATTCCCAGATTTGAACACATATCCCCAGTCACACAGTCCGTACATTGGATACCTATCAGTCACTGACAGTTAGATAATTAATTATAAAATATGTGTTCATGTCTATAAAACCATTTTATACAATGAACTCAGTTATATTAATCAAGACAAGGCTCATCCCTGGACCTACTAGTCACTCCGAGTGATATACTCAGCAAGACTTTCAGTTGTTATTCCTCATTCTCATAGTTTTTGGCACTAGTCGTTTCTCACATTATATAATTATCATCTTTTAGATAAAGTCTTATGACGTACCTGTTTGGCTTGGCCTACCCCCCCCCCTCCCAGATTGCTACACAGCCGATCGGACTGACCTTTCCGGCTTGACCTGGCTCTTATTCCGATTGGATTTGATGAGCCATTGGCTAATGTCCTGGAGGGCATCATGTAGTGGCGCAATAGAAGTTTTTTGATAGACTGATTAATAGACTTTGTAACATGTCAACCCAATCTTAATAAAGTCCGACAAAGTAGCAGCAAAGCCAGCAATGAACGAATAAAACGTACTTACACATTTAAATTCAAATCATCTACTTTTATGATTCAGCAAAAGGTCAAAAGCAGCATCGTTCCAATGTGTAATGGGAGAAGACTTCAAACATTTTCGAATATCTCCATTTTTAAATGTATCCACGCATGGAGGTATTACCATGGACTTTATTTATATATGAATTGTGTATAATTAAAATCTATGATTATGCCATTATTCCTCCAAGGATTATGCATTCTTCTTATTCTTCTCATAGTCCCACTCCCACCAGACCAGTAGCAAGTATGTAAAATCTGGTGAATTCTATAGCGCATTGATTTATTAACCGCAATAGCTGCTAATTATTTGCAGAATGAAAGGATTAGGCCCGTAATAGTCCAATTAAATACCATACCAAAGTTGGAAGTCTTGTTTCGAATGATTCTATATAAACTACCACGAAATTTGACAGAATTTAGGCCTAAGTAAATTTAACAGGATAGCACGACGGTGTCTAAGAAAATCTGATTTTTGAACGATTAACTGGTACGATTTCCACGAATAGCTTATGTTCCAGAAATGGATACAGCTGGCCAACAGTCTTGGTAAGCAATCATTACCCAACCGCAAAATCCATACTGACACCTATCGAACTCGAGCGCTAAGCCGAATTAACATGCATGCACTTGCAATGTAATGGAATGTAAAAATAACTAGAGACTTATATAGTGCCTCTTTTCCACGAAGATGTACTCCAAGACTCCAGAGCGCACTCAGACAATTGAGCTATACGGTTCATTCCTTCTGGTTAAAATCATTAAAGTTACAACTCGGTACTACGTAATGGCGCCACCATAGACTTCGAAGATTGAAGAAAACTGGATCGAAACACAGAATCCCAATTGTTTTTCCCAAAGGCATACTTACTTACATAACTGAGGACACCTGACCCGACCAATATAATTCATCCAATGAGATGTTGTCTAATAAGGTCGAGTGAAAAGTGGGCGTGTTCTTAGGTTCGATTTAAAGTCTTGCCGTTGACGATTAATCGATCGGCGAATAGAACGGCGGTTGGTGTTCTGTTGTAAATAGAAAATTTATTTATTCTTGTAAAATAAACTAATAAACTAAAATAAGTGTATTTTATATTTGAGTATTTGTATCCTATTCTCTTGATGAAGGTTAGCATTTTAAGCTGCTTTAGGAAATTAGGACTTTGGTTAGATGTCGAGACTCTTCATCTTTTAGTTCGAAAGAGGGTCGATTACCCCCTTACCGCTTACTCCGACCAATATCAATGGGTCGACGGGACCATTGGTTGTAACATAATTTTGGACCAGACGTAGCATCACAGTAGTCTCATATTATCTTAAACTTCTATAGCGCCACTTCATAAGGCATAGAAGCATCAGCCGATGACATGTTTATTATTATTATTATTATTATTATTATTATTATTATTATTTATTATTATTATTATTATTATTATTATATAAATAGACCAGTAGCTTAATAAAGAAATAGTCTGAGAAAATATTTATTATTTTTAGCTGGATTATTTTCATTGAGGTCAAATTAATTAAGCAGAGTGGATTAATTTTATTATTTCTCCAGTTCTTTGTTGTTTGATGAGTAAATCTTTTAGATTTGAATAATTCGGAATTTGTTGGAATACTTTCTAATTATCGGTGGCATCAAATCTTAGATTTTTATTGAGTTACTTTAGATTTCTTATCTAGAGATATTCGCTTTTCTTTCTAATCTTGACAAATAATGATTATGTACTTTTATAGCACCAATTCTAATACTCAAGGTTATCATTTGATAATACTCTAAATCCATCTGTGAAAGACAAAGTTATTCCAGAGATCAATCAGTGGTGAAAATTTGCACCTGAAGTTGGTTTTTTCAATCAAATTCGCAAAGAGTTCCCCCTTCAAAGCTGGATCGTCGTGACCAGAAGCTGAAGTATGGTTGTTACGGCAGCACCAGCAGCTTCCACTCCTCAAAGCTGATGACCACAGCCGGTGGTCGTATGGTCATCCTACCTCTTGATCGGGATTCCGATCTCGGTTTCCCGGTGGACGAGGATTCTCTGAAGGTGGAACAATGGCTCGACAGTCATCCAGATTTCGTCCAGGATTATTTTTCTCGCAGGGCAACCCGGGCGCTGATCGACGGGTGGCTCTACGAACATTCCGGCGAAAGTCAAGCTGCTGCCACCGGTGGAAACCCGCTGGGAATCGACGCGTCCCCGGCCGGATCTAACTCGAGACCCGGTTCCGGAGCGAACACGCCCGTTCGAAAGATATCGGTGCAGGAGTTCGACAGGCGCGGCCAGGTTCTTAAGCCGATGTTGTTTACCGTCGATGGCTTGCCGTCTTTCAGTTCCGCGTCCTGTGTTCCGGAGAGTTCGCTGCCGAAACCGCGTCGCCGAAGGAGCGAGCTGAAGGTGTTCGACGAACGCGAACTCATGTACGAACTTCTGCTCGATATCTGCAACGACCTTGACATGACGAGTCTGTATCACAAGATCTTGCAGAACGTGTGCATACTTCTCGGAGCTGACCGATGTTCGCTGTTTCTCGTGGAGGGTGAGAAAAATTCGTCCAGTTTCTGCCTCTGCAGCAAACTGTTTGACGTCAGTATCCGATCCACGATACAGGATTCGACAAGATTGTCGCAGGAGATTCGAGTTCCGTGGGGGACTGGAATTGTCGGGCATGTCGCGTTGACTGGAGAAGCGCTTAACATTCCAGAAGCATATGAGGTTTGACATTTATAATGTTGATTACATTTAGTTGCATTTACACTTAGTTACATTTACATTTAGTCACATTTACATTTAGTTGCATTTACATTTATTTATATTTAGTTACATTTACATTTAGTTGCATTTACATTTAGTTACATTTACATTTAGTTGCATTTACATTTAGTTGCATTTACTTTTGTTGTGCTTAATTTGTTTGACTGGTATCTTGCTGTTTGATTTTTTTTTATTGAAATGCAAATGTAAGAGTTCTGATGAGGTTTGAAATTAGAAAAATGTAGAAATACTTGACATTAATATTGATCATTTATCAAAGAATTCTTTTTTTCGGGACACAATGTATATATAAGGATGCTATATCATGATTTAGTTAATTATTTTCTTTTTTAAATATAGGATTGTCATTTCAGACTTAAGCAATTTATTTCTTTTTATAATGTCAATGCTTCTGTTCAAAATATGGCAAATCTTTTCTATTTTCTGGCGTTAAAATACCTTGTCGTCTTGTAATGTAGCAAGGCACTGGGGTGAACTTGGATGAAAAAGTGGGGGACTCAACCCATTTACCTTCCTTATGGTAGCCTCTCAAAAAGCAGGGGATGCTCGATCCTAGAGGCTTAATAGAAGTTTATGCCTATGTTACAAGGGTGTCAGTATTGTCAGGACACTTTTGCAATGCCTGTATAGGGCTAGCAGTATGTCCAGTGTTGATCTGTCTGAGGGGTTAGGGTTTAACCCCCCAAAATGAAGGTAAAAGGCTTTGTGATTGAATAGACAGTTGCTTTATTGAAATATCAAACGCTGGATATGAAAGCCTATTGGCCCATTGACTTATTGATAAACTGATTTTTGAAGTCCAGAAAAGAATATGCCTCTGGCTTAATATTAAGTCATTGATGATAGATAACTAAAATAAGTATGACAAGTTTACTGATTTCATCAGTACATGAAAATGAATCAATCAATAAACTTCTGTGGCGCCACTATCATAATGCCCAGCGCATCGGCCGAATAAATTACACCAGTTGTGCTGGCTTGTTACTTAACGAGTTTAAGCACTATGCTTGATAACAGAAAAAAATTGCTAGATTTTGTTAATAGTGCATTCATTATCGGGTTGTTTCACCTTGGCCTTTTGGATTTTGCCTTTTTATCCTATGGTCTGGATTCTGGATTAAGTAGGCTATCCTTAAGTGATATGAAGTGGCACTATAGAAGTCAGGGATAGGATTAGAAAGATCAATCAGACTTATTCTTTCTTCTATCCTAAATTTTTTAAACGTAGAGACTTAACTCTATTGTGTGGAAGTTAAACCAGTTACAGACCAATATGTAGAAAACTGCTACTAAAATACTTAACTAATTTCACCCCATTCAAAGTCATCATTGTAATAATGTCATTAGTTTTTGTCTATGATTATTTAAAATCTTCATATATTTTAATTATGTATGCCTGCTTTGTTATATCTACTTACCTATATATCACATTGTTTTATGGTTGTGATCTATAATGAGTATTACATGAGCTACAGTTAAATATTGGCATTAAGGTACCTGTTTAAGAATATCAGATATCTCTTTTGCTTATGCATATTTTGGATAAGGTTAGGATTGGCATTAAATGAAGCCTATTTATTTTTGGCTATATGCAATAATAATTATAATATAATGTAATATTTATGTAGCACCTATTCTATTTCTACTCAGAGACATTCCCAGCTTTTGAGTTATGTCATATTTTAAAAAAAATGAGACTAACTTTTGCATTGAATGGAATGAGGGAGTGATAAAGTGCAATTTCATTTTTATATAGCGCAGAATATCTTGACAGAAAATGGTCGAGACCATAATTTGGCTTCTCAAGAAAGCTATATGAAATTTTTGGTTGATTTTGGATTTGAATCCTTAAAATGTCGACTCAGCGATTTCCACCGACCACCTGGTTGACTGTTCCCATATGCAGTGAATGGAGCGTAGACAAATGAATTCCTTACCAATCTGACAATCTTCCAGACTTATGCTTTTTCACTGGACAGTTAGACATTTATTTCTATGTTCAAAGACCTGGGCAAAAAGATAATGTAAAGCACAGCATGATTGGCAAAGCATATTTGAAGCCAAACCTGAACAACTTGTTTTTTTTAAAATCTAGTGGAAGTCCAATGTCTTCTGCCTTATGTCTATGTCTTTGCCAGCTTCATTCATCTGTTAAATAATTCAAGGAGTGTCAGCTATTGGTCTGGAGCCGCTTTTTACATGGGAAATGCTGTAGCAGAGTTTGACTAAAGAGCAGTTTTCAGTGTTAACCATTGAATTGAATATTTCGTTAATTTGTTATGCCAGTGTTATTTATTTTAATTATTGATTATTAATTTTATTCTTTAGAACAGGGGGGCCAACCCGCCCAACCCCGCCCGCTGCTAATTGGCGGCCTGGGGGGGGGTATCTTTTTTTTTAATTGGTCTTATTTATGCATAGGATATCTCTCTCTCATCTCATCTCTCTGTCTCTGTCTGTCTGTCTGTCTGTCTGTCTGTCTGTCTGTCTGTCTGTCTGTCTGTCTCTCTCTCTCTCTCTCTCTCTCTCTCTCTCTCTCTCTCTCTCTCTCTCATCTCTCTAATCTCATGCATATCTATCTCATATTTCTCATCTCTTTCTCATCTCATCTTCTCTCTCCCATCTATCTCATCTCTCCCATCCCATGTCTCTCATCTCTCTAATCAGTCTCTTGAGTAGGACTTTTAGTTACTGTGCTTTAAAAATTAAAACTATTTAGAAAAATAGTAAATAACTTTAAGCTTTAATTAGGTTTATTTGTAACTTGTTGCCAGTTACCGCAGTTGTGTGACTGCAGGAATTGTCACTACTGTTGAAAACAGAGCACAAAAGGCAACAGAAACACATGACCCTATGCATGCAAATCAGAATAACCCGCTTGTAGCAGAGGGTTGTCCACTCCTGCTTTAGAGCATTATAAATGTGACCTTTGGCATGTCCTATGCTGTCAACCAACTTGGTGCTTCTTCTCCCTTTTGGTGCCATGCATTGCTGGGTCGGCGGCCATGGATTTCCACTTTTCTCGATCTCTAGTGCTCCTCAGGAGTTTGATGTTATTTTCCATCCCCATTTCCTCTCTCATTCTGTCTGTATATTTTAATATTTGTTTTCCTCTTGATCTTTTGCCCTCCACCATGCCTGTCACTGACAAGTTCTCTAATCCTTCTTTCCTCATCACGTGCCCAAAAAATTTTGTCTGTCTTAACTTGATGGTAGTCATCAGTGTCTGTCTCTCTTCCATCATCGGTAGTATTTCTTCGTTAGTTCTCTTGTCTGTCCATGGGACCTTTAGCATCCTCCTATAAAACCAAATTTCTGCCACTTGGTGCTATGCCTTGTCAAATTGAAATACCGGTAACATTCATATTAATGGAGATACTGGATAACGACTCAGTGTCATTGATAACAATGAAAATCTGCTGTGCCAGTGATGTCTCAACTCAATCTCATGCCTTTATTTTTTCTTAACGCCAGTGCTAATGATTCATGGAACTGTAAAAGACTGGTTGTTATATGTTTCGTTTTTCTATAGATTGTCTGATTAGGGTCCATCCATATAGTACATGCGCACTGAGGGAGGAGGTGTGGGTCGGATTTTGGAGATTTTTCCTATGTATGCTATGTGCAACGGGGGCGGGGAGGGGGTGAAAATATTAATTTTTTTTGCATATGTACTATATGGATGAACCCTTAATAGGCACATATTTGTTTCTATCCAGCTCCTTGGTTTTGTGAAATTTGAGCAAAGCTACTATCCCTCGGTGGTTTTTCTGGGTAAATTCTGCTTATCTGTCTCTTGCTTCCTACCTGTTACTTGTTTAATTTTTTTCCTTTTGATACATTGCCACTGGGCATGTACAGTGTATGCATTGTTTTGGGGCAAAAAAACTGCTCAAAGCATAACACGCGTGTACAGACAAAGTCATGTCGATTGACGCTTCTTAGAGCGCCTTATCCAAGTGCTTCCGTTGAATGTGGCTCCATGTGGATACTTGCCTTTGGCCTGAGAAAAACCCCAGGGACTGTCTTCCGATAACGATAAGACAATTCCTGTGTACTGTAGGGCCTACTCCCTTACGTCTTTCTGCCCTTTGATTTCATGATTTTGTCAATAAATTGTTGAATGAATTTTGTTAGAGAATTTGGCATAAACCAAGAAACTGGTTGCCTGATTTCTGGGGGTTTCTCCACCATCACCAGTGGCGTAGCCAGGATTCCCGGAAGAGGGGGTTTTGGATTTTGGTTTTGATCGTGACCAGTGACCACTGCCAACTTTTGAAAAATATTGACAGTTTTTTATCTGACACTTTATCATCTCCAGTTTTTACCTGACAAAAAAAGGTTTTCGCCTCTTAAATACTGTTACATTCTACATTTTATACTCAGGGGGTTTAACCCCCAAAGTCACAAAAAATTTGAAAATGCATGGAAGCTCATTAAAAATATTTTGTTTTCGGCAGCCAAGGGGGGTTTAATTCCCATCCTCTCCCTTTGGCTATGTCACTGACCCTCGCCGCCCTATCTATGGTTGGTCACTTTCTCCCACATTGTCCAATGCCTTTTGGAATATATTCACAGCCCATTGATCTAGCTAGCCATTGCCAATTACATGGCTCTTTTTCTCTGGTGGCTCAAGGCCCCTGTCTTTATCAGTTCACCATATAATTGTATTGGACGTGCTTCCAGTGACTTCTGTGATGAGGTCCTCTGTATGCATTTTCTGCTATGTCGCATACAATCGCATGAATGCATGAGCATAACATTCTTGGGAATCACATTTTCCTCAATTTTGAATATAATTCCCAAGAATGTTATTTATGAGCATTCTTGGGAAATGTGAATTATGTACTGGTATTTAAAATTAAGTAAAATGTAATTCCCAAGAATGTTATGCTCATAAATGTGTGGCCATTATCCCAAAGGAAGTTGGACGTAAATTAAGCGATTTACAGTTGTTTTTTATTATGACATTCTCTAACAACACACACACACACACACAACACACACCCACTCACACAAACTGCGTATTTCATTACATAGAACATGTTTCTACATGTTTTTGTCGGTTTTCAAATCATCTTTTTAGTTACTACATTTGCTTTTTTGACATGCATAGTACCGGTACACATACACTGCAATTTCACAATTCTAACGATGTATTTATAGAGATGTATGTTGGTCATAATGGTTATGACCGTGATCTTCCGTCTGGTTAATTTTGATTTTTGTTTTCCTACTCAGGATCCACGTTTCAATAAGGATGTTGATCAGAGAACCGGGTACAAGACTCGAAACATCCTGTGCATGCCAGTAAAGGACTTTCATGGCCAAGTGATTGGAGTTGCACAGGCCATAAACAAATCCAATCTAAAGTCCGAATCCTTCAACAACCACGATGAAAAGGTTGCTTAAACTTAATTAAATTTTCTCCTGTGATCACATACACTGGCTAGAATAAACACTCGTTTGACATTTTAGGCTGTGTTTTTTTTGTTCATCAATTTATAATCGTAAGAGAATTTCATGTTGTAGTTAGTAATATCTGATTAGTATTTGATTTTTTGTTGTAGGTCTTTAAGTCTTATCTCGCATTCTGTGGCGTTGGAATCATGAACGCCAAAATGTACGAGAGATCAGTTCTGGAAAACAGACGAAGCCAGGTCAGTTGTTGAACCTCTCTGCTCTTTCATATTTAGGTAAAGTTGTGAAAAATTCTAGATATATTTACAGGATGGCACAAAGAAAAAGCGGACTAGGCACATTTAGGTTTGCATTTAATATACCGGTAGTCCGTTTTTTTTGCGCCATCCTGTATTTGAATCTTTTGACAGAGACTTCATTTACATTCCAATTCCAAGCAAAGTATTATAGTGTCCCATAAAGTTCTCGACTGAGTAAGAGCGCTGTCTTTGCATTGGCTACCTGGCTGGAATTGCTTGCAGAAGTAGACACCTTGATCTTTGCAATTTAAAACAGTCAGAAGACATCAGGTGAAGAAATGAGTTTGCAAACTTCTTGACTCCTACTTGGCACTTGGCAAATGGAGTAGATACACTGTGTGCGGAAAAAGGGGGAAGCCCTTGAACCACTGTGCACATCGCCTGCTCTGCTCCACTGTTCGTAAGGATGCCGTTCACGTCCCCAGCATTGAGCATTCGCAGTTATTGGACCATCTCTCTGGGATGCAATGTTATTTCTAAAGACTCACCATTTTGTCTTGTGACTCCAATGCCGGGAGCTCCTCTGAGTAGAAATATAAGAGGTACTATGCAGACGCTACGCTACATTACATTACAATTTATTTATATTTCATAGTGGCAGACGTCTTAGCGTTGAATAGCATAGAAGTTGAATTGTCAATATATTGTTTTTGGATTCTTTCTGTAAATTGACCTGCACAATAGAAGAGAAATCGTGTAAACCTGTTACTGTTATTTACGAGTAAATACTGTGACGAATGACCAGTATTGAGTTTATGTTCTTGGATTATGATGCAGTTGACGCAATGTTCTGAGAATTAAACGTATAGTTATGTACAGTATATCATATGAAACAAAAAGTAGTTTTATAGCAGTGTGCATTTGAGTGCTGAACAGCCTTGTGTGTGTATATATATGCGTGTATATATATATGTATGTGTGTATATATATGTATGTGTATATATATATATATATATGTATGTGTGTGTGTGTGTGTGTGTGTGTGTGTTTGTTTTATATGACAGAAATCTTGGTAACAGTTTATTTAGTATTTTGATTAAAGTTTTGAGGAAATTTTATCATATTTTAATGTCTGATGAGTATGATTATAAGTCTTAGTTGTGCTAAAATACAACTCCTGAAAAAGCTGTATCATATGCTTTTGAGTCAAAAACCTTGTGTGATTGTTTATTGCATTTTTACGATGGATAAGATAAAAACATTGATGTTCTCAAAACATCACATGCAGGAGGCATTGTGAAATATGAATCAATTTTAACAAGGTCAGAACATTTAGGATTAGTGTTGCCACTTATGAATTTTCAAATCCTTTCACAGAGGCTGCATGCCAGCCACTCAAGCAATGTTTCTCATCTCTAATGATGACTTGTCAACCACTTACGATTACTGATAGCTAGTTGGCTGGTGCACTTTTTTTAGTCCTCTTCAATTTCTTAGCATTTAGCTGTTGAAGTCCATTGGGTACTGCTTGAATGGGTCATAGAATTGTAGACGATGCTTATCTGTACATTATTGTCTCTGTTTGATTAATTGCTGTTATCAGGGCCATAAGTCTTGAGTTAACAGAAGAACTTTGTGCATTCTTGAAGAGGGGATCTATTTAGATAGCAGTCAATGAGTATAAGATTATTATGAAAACCCAGCTTAGACCTCCTGGATATGCATCCACTTAGTAGTTTGATTTGGTTTGATAATTTTGGTTATGATAATTTTGGTTATGATAATTTTGATTTCCTGTATGATAAATTCATGAATGATGATATGGTTTAAATATGCGAGTCATGTAATCTGTTGTAACACGATTGTGTGATTGTGGTTTTATGTTAATGACTACGACAAAACCAAGAACTAAGCACAATATATAGAGGTAATGTAAGGTAAAGGCAAAGGTAGTCCAGTACAGTACTAAAAAGAACATAGGGTTTGAAGCTGATCTTGGGTTACTAGGCAAACAGTGATGCAGGTGGCTTATGCCTTTAATCTAGAGTATGGTTGCCATTACTTTTTCTAGACCCACGTTTTTACCTTTGCAGCTTAATGTTGCTACCGATTTATTGAGACCTAAGCAATGACTAAGCGATGACCGGTATAGTTGGCAGCCGACACCATGACTAGATCCCAGGATGGTCACCGATCTAAGTACTAACCCTGCTCGACCTTGTTTAACTTCAGTGTTCTGGCAGGAACCGGTTGCACAATGCCAAGTAGGCCAATAGAGGTTATGTTCCGATGTGAAACAAAAGTGAATGATAATCATCACCATTGAACTTCTATAGTGCCATTTTTGACATAGCAGACTGTATTTTGTCATATTTGGCAGTTAATCTAGTGCAGTTTTAACACAGCTGTCTTGAAGGTTGCCGCTGTAGTAAATGCAACATATTTTGATTTCATGACCATTGACCAGGTATAGAGCCCTGCCAAAGAACTGGGATTTTCACTAAGCAAATCTTATTATACAGATATCATTTTGAAATTGCTGTGGCACACAGATGACTTAACACAATTTTCAAATGTCAAAGAATTATTGGTAGAACTGGCAAAAAGATTGTAAAGAAACCAGCCATGGAATTACTAGTAATACTTTAATTAAAATGTAGATTTAATGCAAGGTGTAACTAGAGTAGGCAAAATGATTTGAATACCTGGCTTCATTGATGACAGGTAATGCAGGTGGTATAGCAGAAACTAAATCCAGACAGGTAAAGATATCTTACTGTGATATATTCTTTTAAAATCTGGATAAATCACCAATATAATATTTTACCCTGTGTGAGAACCAGTATGTTCCACCCAGCCATTCATTCCCATTATGGTCTTGCTGTGTACTGGTAATCTCATTCTTTTCCCTCTTGTCCTCTAGTATAGGTTTGCTTGTCCTTTTGTATTTGCATATACATGTACAAAACTTTGTGGCATATAATAAATAAATGCCTCGTTCAGTTGCTGTACAAGTACATCTGCTACAGTACTTTATCAACAGTCTATATTAGCTGCACAAAACCACTCTAGTGGTCCTAGTATCTTATAGTACTTAGATACTATAGTATCTTATATATATAATGATAGATGATATATGATGATCCTAGTATCTTATAGTACTTAGCTCTAGTATCCTATAGTGTTTAATTGCTTCATGCAAGAGTGATAACAAGACATGAGGAAACTGTTGAAGTTGATTGCAGTCTAGACAAACAGCATCAAAGTGGCAATTACTTTGACAAAGGAATTAGCATGACTATCAACAAATGACAGACAAAGCACAAAATAAAAGTGTTGACTACCGGCTGGCATTTTACTACAGTGCTGACCAGGGTGTGATTTGTGACCTCGAGCAGTGGGGGGAACATGTCGAGCTGGGGGTGTAGTTGTTGGGGAAATGTAGCAGTGGGGGATGTAGCTATGGGGATGTAGCAGTAGGGGATGTAGTTGGGCAGTTGGGGGAGAGATCCCCTACCCCCTACAAATCGCACCCTGGTGCTGGCAAACAGAATGGTCTTTGCCTATATTGTTTTTAGGGGTTAGTAGTAATTTTAAGGGCTAAGCAAACCTAGCCAGTTTTAGAGCAGCTTTTAAAATATGAGCATTGTGGAATTTGTGGTGTGGTGTGGTGTGGTGAAACATTCAGTTGGTTAAGTGCATTTAAGCTTCCAATTTAATAACTGAACACAATTAAAAATTCTGCTTTTTTCGCTTTTTTCACCTTGGCTTAACCACCATAATCTGGTTGTCTGGCCTGATAAGTAAGTAAGTAAGTAAGTAAGTAAGATGAAATTTCTATGGCGCTGCCCAAAAGCTTGGCGCAGTGCGCCAGCTTATTCACAAGCGCTCAGTCTGGGTGAAAGCCATAGTCCGTAGTCCGTGGTGGTCAAGGTTGTAGATCCAGGTAGGCAGTCGGTAGGCAGTCGCAGCAAAGTATTTTTATGGAGGATGATAAGATGTGCGGCGGGTAGAATGCAGGCAGGCATGTAGTAAGGATTTTGCTGTACGATTTCTTGAAAAGAGTAGTTTTAATTTGTTATTGGAAAGTTTGTGGAGTGATGGCCAATGGTGACTGATTTATTGACTGAGGGGAACCAGAGTTACTTCTTAATTTTTGCATATCTGTAGCCTACTGTAGCAAGTCCTTCCACAGTCCAATGTCAAACAGAGTATCAATTTTAAGATATTTTTCTGGTCTATAAAAAACCTGTGATACAAGAAACCAGCTATCTTAAGACCCCTCTTATCTCTCTATAGACTTTGTAGACATTTGACAGAGATTAGATTTCTGGAAGACTTTGTATAGTGTCGTTTGACATAGCTCACTATTTTTCCTGGCATTTGGAACGCTCTAGTATAAAACTGAGGCAGAATATGTTGACTGAACATTCTAGTACGGTTTGATTTAATGAAGATGGAAACACAAGAAAATGTGGATAAAATTCGTTTCAACATTCTTCTGAATTTTTGCATATCTATAGCCTTCTTTCTGTACATCAATCGTAGGATAGTATCATTAATGAAAAAATACAGCATTGATGTTCTTTGTTGTGATTGCAATGTTTTAACAAGCTTTAAACTTCGTTTTGCTTCGAAATTCACATGTGTTCACAATTTTTTAGCAGTACTGTATGTATATCTTTCTCTTAGAAATAGCTGTAATGTAATGTAAGTAATCATTGTCTATGTATATCTTCAGCTGCTACTTGATTTGGCATGGCTGATCTTTGAAGAACAGAGCAACGTAGCCAAGTTGATTCATAAGATAATGCTACACACTCAGTCACTCCTTCGCTGCCAGCGATGTCAAGTGCTCCTGGTCGATGAAGCAAACCAGGTTAGTCCATGAAAATCAACCCGTGGCTGGAAACCATTCACACCAAATTCAATATGATATCTTATATCATTTCTTGTTGTATTTTTCAAGATGCAGATTGTAGTTGAGATTAGCTAATTAAACTGGCTCAATTTGTTTACATTGCTCTGTCTTTTATGCACAAGAATGTATAGTTGGTATATTCATTTGCCAAGGCCTAACCAATGTTGAGTGGTCGATGTTTTTATCTGTAAAGGCTCTCTGACTTACAGTAGCGTCATTTCACATTTTCTTGGGGGCAAGATAATTTTTTGGCAGATTTTGGGCAATTTTTGGGCCAATTATGGCAAATTTGTAGGTTTTGACATTTTTTGGCAAATTTTGGGCAATTTTTTGCACATTTCACATTTATTTAGTACAGTATGTATTATTTCATTTCCTTTGGGGGGAGAGGGCACGGCCCTGCCCCCTCCAAATGACTGGACACTGCTGACTTACCCGGTAGTTTGAATAATTGAATTGCCATTTGTTTTGTATTGGATCTCAGTAGCTATCGAGGCACACTTACAGAAACTGAGCTACTGATTTTTAGTTATTTTATAGTAAGCTGTTGTGTTTTAAAAGAGTTTCCATGGCTTTTTTTACTGATCATTGATTTCCAGGGTAAATTTTCGCAAATCTTTGATCTAGAAGAAAGTGACTTGGATAACGATGATTCATATCGGTGTGAAGGGTAAGTTGTCTTGTCGATCCAATCTGTACTTGTAGTCTTGTAGTGCAGTACAGGTCTTTTTCCTGAGGCATGCTGAAGAGTTGTGTTGACTGATGAAGTGAGATGAAAGTGAAAGGATAAAGAATTTTTGTGTTAGAAGGAATTCTGCATGTCATGCGTGAAGACCTTTCTTCCTATCTTGTCTGTGGAATTCTGAATCTTACCAAAAATCAGTTTTTCTTCTGTTTGATTATTTGGTGGAATGATTAGTTTGATGTCTGAAGCATTATTCCCTTTAGGCAAAAACTGAAATATTGGCGCTTTGGGAAGGACAAATCTTATTATTCTTTTGTTTAGCAGTAAATTTCAAATGCTCAGAGGTACAGGAGGAATTTATACAGTTCAATTAGTATGAAGTTTCATTGTTAAACCTCATTTTCATCATCATCCACCACCACCATCATCATCATCATCGTCTTCATCATCATCATCATATTCTCTGCCCTGGGACAGGTTCATGGCTCCATTGTTTCCATTCCTCTCTGTGCCTTGCTTCTTCTTTGACTTCTGCACAGGTCTTGTGATGCTGTGCATCTGTCTTCACCATCCAGTCCAGTAGCATCTTCATGGTCTTTCTTCTGTCTCTTTCCTGGCATACTTCTCATCATGAAATTACTGAGTACTAATACCAAATCATGTGCGGGCATATATGTCCGCATTACTGTAAATTTTTTCTTATTTAAAGATTATTTTTACATTTGCTTATTTAACACGGTTTTGTCAGATATGAAAAGAAAAAGTTTAATTGTTTCTTTGGTTGCCTCACTGCCGGCTTGAAAGTCATATAATGTAATATAAAGTTCATTTTTCAGTATGAAGTCATTAAATGTTTTGCATTACAGTGTGTGTGTGTGTGCATATGCATAAAAGTAAAATACACAGAGCATGTGACAAACAAGGAAGTCATGAAGGAGATGTATGTGTGTGCGTGAAGGCAGAGTAGTGGCAAGAGTTTATGAGGTTTCTGCTATGAGTTATAGATTTGAATCTTTGCACTGAATAGTTGCTGTGGACAAGTTACCCCCACCCATTGCCCTGTGAGGAATACAATAGGAACCAACTCCATCTCATCCTTGGGTGATCTGATGCCAGGCAGACATGTTGAAGGGTTCAGAATTCATCTGGAACACCCTTCTGAGAAAATTAGCAGTAGTATAAGCCTTGGTTCTATTCTGTGATGCCAATGTATTTACAGGGTGGCACAAAAAACGGACTAGCCATGTTAGGTTTGGCATTTAATAGAATCCGGTTTTTTTTGCGCCACCCTGTACTTCTGAAATATTACTCGATGAGCACAAAATGGTTGATCAGTTTTAGGGTTTCATCATCAGTTTCACAGCCTGAAGTAAAAAAACTCAGCCACAGGAATTCTCATTCCATTCTGCCTTAGTATATACATCTACATGTACCGTATATGTACCAGTATATGTTTTTGATTCTCTTCTTCTAACCTTGTACCCCATTCCACTTGGATCACTTCCAGAGGTTTTCCATCAATTTCCATCCATGCTATATATTTTTTAGTTCAAGAATAATCTATTCTACAACCAGTGTTTTATCCAGGCCTGTCTATGTGGGGAGAGATCACACCCAAAACCTCAAAATTCCCCACAAAAATCTCAGCACTGAAAAAATTACACTCTTCCCCTTCAGCCAAGTAAATCCCCTCACCCCAATTCCTGGAGTCTGGATAAAACACTGTCTGCAACTTGAACAGAACTGTTGCAAAAATACCATATAAATAAAATAGTAATTTATTAATTAATAATTTGAACTGGGCTCTGCATGCCATAATCAAGCCACAGGGGTCAGTGAGAGACACAGAATAATACACAGTGTACATATTCAATTTATATTCTGATGCGGCAGTATCGGTATATGCCTCTGAAATTTAATGATCACAACATGTTTTATCAGTTTTACGGTTTCATCAAAGATTTATATCGAGTTTCACAACCTGAAGTAAAAAACAGAAACTCTCATTCTGCCTTAATATATACATACGTGTGTACAATGTGTCTATATATACATATGTGTATATGTGTATATGTATGTGTAAATGTACATGTATACCATGTATTATATATATATATGTATATATATATTATACATACAGTATATATAAGTTTATATGGTATGCAGAGCTGTACAGCTGTCCGTGATGAGTCATAAAACCAACTCATATGGAGCATTGGAGCTGTTATATGTTTTAATCTTGCACAGTAAACTAAAGTACCGTTATTCTTGATGTGTGTGTGTGTGCTTGTGTATGCTGTAATTTAAACTATGCAGTTCTAGGTGTTTCACTATGGTTGGCTATTCATTGTTTTGTGGCAGTTGGAGTTGTTGCAGAGCACATTTGGATTACCGGTAATTGTATATTGGCTTCTTACCAGCAAAGGGACTACAGACAATGGGAAAACTTAGACATATTTGTAATGCAAAAGAAATAAAGATCAGCACAAAAATTCAAATATACAACGCTATCATTGTTCCACAAATGCTTTATGGATCAGAAACATGGATATTAAAAAGAGCAGATGAAAACAGACTGTTGGTGGCAGAAATGAGTTGTTTGAGAAAGATATTGGGAGTAAGTAGATTACAAAGAATAAGAAATGAAGACATCAGGAAAAGACTGGGGATGAAAGAGACAATAATAGATAAAATCAGAACAAAAAGACTTAGATGGTATGGACACATAAATAGAATCAAAAGAAACAGACTCTCATATAAAGCACTCACGCATACAAAGAAGGCAACAGAGGAAGAGGAAGACCCAGGAAAAAGTGGATAGATAACATCAAAGAAGAATTCGAAAGATACCAAATGACAGTAATAGATGGAATGAGATTAACAACGGAACCCAACCCATCAAATCTCCAACCCAACCCATGCCGGCAATAGGGTTACTTGACCCAACCAACCGTAATGCAATACAATTTTTTAAAGCATGACTTATTTTCTAACTCAACCCAACCCACCATAGCTATGGAAAATTCTGGCTCAACCCAACCCATGGGTTAGCCCAACCCATGGACATCTCTGGTATGTGCATGAGATTATATACTGGGGTTTCATTTCTTCTGAGGACCTTAAGTTACCTTTGCCTTTTTTACGCCAGAAACATTACTATGGACTTGACATAGTATATCGGGTAAGACAAAGGCACCAGCTATTAACAATAAAGTATGCACTCATGTCCTATGCAGTATTCAACTTCGATATAATATAAGACAAGTGCATTGGGTAGGTTCTTGCATGGAAGTTCTGGTAAATGCAGCTAAGAGGCGGCCACATTCTCTTGTTTGATTAATTGATTGAAATAACCCATTGAATAATTGATTGATTGATCAAAGTGACCTGCTGAGGTCTTGCCATTTCTTGCAACCGCAGTTGTTAATGCCTGTGGAGTGTGGATCCGTCGGTATTTAATCTTCTGCTTCTTTGCATCTGCCAAGTCCTTGCCTGTGTGGACGTGGTCGTTGAACTTTGAAATGCGGTCAGCTCGAATCCAACCCCCCTTCTTCAGAAGATTTTCGAGATTTCATCCGGTCGTCATAGTTAGGACGTTTCTATTTTTGTGTCCAATCGATCGCATCGCCGGCAGACGTCAGAATCGAAGGAGGGAGACCTTGAGGACAGATCCTGTGTTGAGCTCATTTGTCAACCGAACGAAATTGGAATTGTTTAAGAAGAGCGTGAAGAGGGCCTTTAGAGTTTTGAGAGTCGTCAATCGAATCTCCTGCCTTAATCTCCTCGTCCACATTCAGATACTTTTTAATCATATTTTAGCCAGAGATTGTCAAGCCAAGTCCTTCAAGATTGACATATTGCATGCCGTTTACATGTAGCTTATCTTATCGGTCGGTAATTAATTAAATTTTACATCGACGTGTATCGGTATAGGCACCCATCGTATAAAATATACGGACGAGTCTTTAAACAAACACAACACGCATGTGTACCGATATATAGGAAGTTTTCTTTTGGTTGAGAGATGTGGACAAGTATCACCAATACCAGTAGAAAGAATATATTGTCATCTAATACAGTATCATGCATTTGCAGAGGTTTTTTTGTTGCCTGTGTGAACACAAGCATGATTCTATGAAGCCCATACATTATTCATATAGATGGAAGGTGTGTGTGCATCTCATGGGCGCGTCTCTGCTAGTTTATGTGGACGTTACTTGGAACACCGGAGCGAAATGAAACGGAGAAAATGAATGAGATGAATTCGAGGGAGTGCTTAGAAAAAAACAAATGGACTATTAAATATCCAGTTCTCCAGAGTCTACGATGTAGACATTAGGCGTTCGTGTTGCGAAGAAATTGCTGGGAAGTAGCCGTGAGTGTTGTCGCTAGACACCACTTATGTTTCGATAGAAAGAATGAACGCAAGACACTAAGTTTATTATTATTATTATTACTATTATTATTATTATTATTACTATTATTGTCAGACAATTTGCTATAGCGCCGTAGGTGAGTGAATGGCACAAAACAAGGGTGCTTTGACAACTAATTACTCATAACTGAGCTTAAATAATTACTACTACTACTACTACTACTACTACTACTACTACTACTACTACTGCTACTATTATCCAGTTGCATGTCAACAATCCTACACTACAACCTTAAACACGTACTAAGGGGAGAAACATTGCTTAGAACAGTAACTGACGGATGTATATCAGGAAGAAAGACAAAAGGAAGACCGAGGAAGATGCAATTGGACTGGATGATAAAAACAGATGCACAGCATCACAAAATCTCTGCAGAAATCAAAGAAGAAGCAAGACACAGAGAGGAATGGAAACAATGGAGCCCTGAACCAGTCCCAGGACAGAGAATATGATGATGATTATTATTATTACTTGGTTAATAACGCACGCTGCCATTCACAAAGTAAAGAATCATAAGTAAGTGTGGTGCATGTCAGGAGTGAGCGTTCAACTTGCCCAATGTGGCTACACAGTGACTAGTGTCAGAATCGAACCCACTACTCTCCAGTTACGTGTCAACAGCCCTACACTACAACCCTGTGCCATTGGCGGCTCCAGTATTTGGCAAGTGGGGAGGGGGCATTCGGATGGCAACTTGTAAGCATGGGAGGCAAACCATTTGTTGATAGGTATGTAGTAGTGAGTATAGTGTCCCAACAGGGGGCCAGAATATTCAATAGGGGGCACGGGCCCCCATGTGGAGCCGCCACTGCCCTGCACCCCATCGGTTTTGTTTTCAGGTGTTTGGTCTTATTTTGGTCGGTGGCCGTGCCATGGCATGTGATTGTAAATTCTTGGTCCCTATTTTGCTGTCAATTGGGGGATTGTTATGCCAATTTACACAATGTAAGGCATCACCACCAGGGGCCTATTAATTTATTGGTTAAACAGACCTACAGAAGCTTAATCCTGCCCTGTCATTCAGCTACCTGACCGCAGGGGACTATAGACATTGAGGCAGGGATTTTTACCTGCAGAGTAAATGAGAACTAACTGCCCTTGTAGATAGATGGAGGTTTTGTCAGCATTAAAGAAACTAACATGGTTTTACATTACATTGCATTTGTCATCTCATCATCAGGTTCTCTGTACTATGTCATTTTGTATAGTTATCACTTTCACTGTAAAAGTTTAGTCATGACAGACCACACACACACACACACACACACACACACACACACACACACACACACACACACACACACACACACAGTGGCGGTTCCAGGATTTCTTGGTGGCGGGGGATGAATGAATTCATAGAAAGTTGGGGGGATGAAAATAGAAGGAAAAAATTAATAAACTTTGCCGAAAGAGGATGAAAAAAGGGAATTTTATCCCTAATTTTACCACACTTTAACTGAAAAATAGGTTGACAAGCAAAAAAATTGTCATCCCCAGTTAGTTTTACTATACTTTTACCGAAAAATAGGTTTTCACAAGCAAAAAATTAACTCAGAAAGTCCGGTGGGGGGATATGCATCCCCACTCATCCCCCACGTTGAACCGCCACTGCACACACACACACACACACACACACACGCATGCACAGAACATAGGTTTAGGTGTACCAAGAGCACCTATTAAAAATTCAGCTTTTAAAAAGGAAATACTACAGGGTGGTGCAAAAAACTGGACCATATTAAAATGCAAACCTACAGTAAATGTGACTAGTCGGGTTTTTTGCGCCACCCTGTATTTACCAGTAAATACTTTTCTGCAACTAAAATTATACTTTAATATTTCTGTTAATGAAAAATGTACGATACCGTGGGGAATTGCCATGCTGCACAGAATACTTCTTTATTGTACTGTGGCATCATGATTAGAATAAGTGTGTCCTGGTGTTTATAACAAGCAAAACTCATTTTCTGACTGATTTTGTGGCTAAAGAATCAGAAACACAGATGAAATTTCCATTCTCTTGTATAATAATGACTGTTGCAGGAGACTGTCGCTGTTAACCAAGGCACCAGACTCTGACTGTCTATGGTTGGGTAATTTATTCGGATAGAAGTCAAGGTCACTGCAGATCAAAAATCTGTTTTTGTGTAGCCCCAAGGGTAGGGTAGTGTGACACAGCCATATGCTCGGAGATATGCAGATATGCCTGTAGTAATCATAAATAGCATTCAAAACTATCTTGCTGATTTTCATCATTGTGTGGTCTATATCGGATGCAAACGTCTGTTTTATAGTAACCTTGCATCAAGATTTCCACTGAACATTGGAATCACTGGTCACGTGGCAGTGACTGGAGAGGTTAGTAAAACCTTCTTTGGATGTTTCATGCACAGATGATTTGGCTTTAAGTAGTGATTAGATTTCAATGTTGAATAATAATAATTAATTTAGCATATTTGACATTTTTCCTAGCCTAATATTGTAAGTAGGTAAGTAAAATCTTGCAAAATTGTGTAGCACTTTCAAAAGTAGCTACAGCAGTAGCTGCTTGTTCTTGGACACTCTAATTTGAAATAGCATGACACGATGATGTGAATGATTATATTATTTAACATCATTTAAGCAAAAATGAGAAGGAAGGTAATTTAGAATGCAATCAACCTGTAAGCCTATTCTCTATGGCAGCAACATTACTTGCTAATGGTTTCAAGAGATTTGTATATATCTCAAGGCTTCTGGTTATTCTGTGAGCAGTTTTGCTGAAAATTTCTAATGTTTTTGACAGATGCTGACAGTAAACAAATTTATAAAAATTCAACAATAAATGAACGTTTAAAGCAGGGATCTGTCAAGTACGGCCTGAGGGAACATGTGAAAATCATGCTAAATCTAATTTTGTCAGAAATGCAACAGTTTCATGCATCTCACATTAGTTAAAAACTATATCAATTGCAACTGATACAGTGTGCAGTCAGCATTATTCACTGCATCATAATACAGAAACAGTCTTTTATTGACGGCTATTCATTATTCATGCGCAGTATTTTACAAAATTTAGTTGCTTGTGGCCCGCCGAGCCTTCAGAGGTAAGAAAGGTGGCCCCTGCAGTGGCATAGCCAAGGGGAGGTTTGGGGTTAAAACCCCCCTTGGCTGCCGATGAAAAAATTTTTTATATGTTCCCATACATTTTTTATTTTTGAATGCGGTTTTGGGGGTCAAACACCCCATTGGCTGGCTGCCAACCCAACATTTGTAAGTGCTATAGAACGTAATAGAATGTAAAGGTGTATGGTGATGACCTTTTTGTTTGCTTGTCAAGAATTTTCAAAGTTGGTTCTGATCAAAACCAAACCTCCCACCCCTTCCAGAAATCCTGGCTACGCCACTAGGTCTCTGGATAAAAAAATTTGGATAGACCCTTGGTGTAAAGGAAGAAGATGGCAGCAATATGATCAGAATTGTTTGCCAGTTGCAGGCCAGTTGGTCTGTTGCTTGTGGCATTTGATTTTTTTTTTTGGGGTGGGGTGGGTGAAATTTTCTGTTATTTTGGAGGGAAATTTTGCCCGTTCAAGATTAGATTTTAGGCTATTTACCCATCAGTCGGGCTCTCAAGAATCAACTCAGACAGAAGTGCCAGTAAGATCGTACTTGTCATGCAGTCACCATATCAAGTGTCTGGATAACTGCCTTGCCAGGTTAGCGGCTATCGACAAGTGCTAGATACTCGTGGAATCTCAAAAACTCTGCATGTGCTCCTTGGGAGTCTGTCACACACAAGAAGCGTAATTTATGTTTCACGATGCTTTCCAAGTCCTGGAATCTAGTAAAGACGTAGTTGGTTGTAGAAAAAAGTTTGTGCCGCGTACGTCGATTGTGAGCGTATGCAAAGATGAATAGTATCGTAATTGAGTTGGGATCGTAAATGAAAGAACAGAAAAAGTTGTTGCACTGAAATACATTTCTTCACATGCATGCATGCATTTTTGCATCAGTTTGTCAAATCTTTTTCTTTCAGCTGTGTGTCTGACTTGTACTTGTCATGGTCCACTCTATATGTCGACAATTTACCAATGGATATGTGTACCGGTATTACCAACGATGAAAAATTCCCTACTACTGCCCCCCCCCCATCTTCAGCTTTGTTTGACTGGTTTTCTCTCTGCACTGACAATGGTTCACTGTTAGATGCAACCAGCATCCAGTTTTTACTGGTTTCAGGATTTAATGGTTTCCTTAAAAGTTGGATGGTAAAATAGCTCTATTAATACAGTATCTGCTTGCTTGTCTTCTAATACTACTCTTATCTTCTGCCAACCAATATATATATATATATATATATTGGTTATATCTTGCATATCTGCCTTTTTGGCTTCAGCTATAGCACCGAGATCTCCAGTCGTCCATTCTTCTGAAGGCAAGTCGCCTCACGGACCCACGTGAGACCGAGATCATCGCCCAGTGGAGGAAATGAGCCAAATGGATAATCCTGGTTCGGGCCCTCTCCACAAGCAGTCCACTTGGGATCGTTCTGATTCTCAGGGAGTTTAACCACCTTCCAATCTGACCAACGGCAGTACCATCAGGCACGTCTACGGGCCGTTTCAGAGCACGCCGGGGACTGGCTTTATGCGCTGCCCATCGCTTCCTGTGGACTGCGCATGGACCGAGGCAGTCAGAATCGTCTCGGCCTGTTGTTGCCAACAATGAAAAACATCTAATTGTGGGGAACAGGTGTTGGAAGTCGGGTCTCATGGTCTGTCTTGCTCACTCGGCCCAGGTCGCGTTCCACGTCACACAGTGATTAATGACGTGGTCTCCATATTCTTGGCGGGCATTCCATCTGTCAAAGAACCACCCGACCTCTCGCGTTCTGACGGTAGAAGACCGGACGGCCTCACTCTGATCCCGTGGAACGCCGGCCGTAGCCTGATTTGGGGACGTTAACACAGTCGCTGCCACCCATCTACCCATCACGTCTTTGTTGGCAGGTGCGGCTGCTGAGGCAGCAGCAGTACGAAAAAAAAACCAAATACGCAGATCTGACAAGAGATTACAATTTCCTGCCATTTTTGAGTCCTTCGGGCCAATAAGTCTCGAAAATTTTCATCAGACAAAAGGTGTAGATTTAAGTCTTGGAGACAAAAGGGAAAAGCTTTCTATTTCAGCGCTTGTCTATGGCCATAAATTCAACGCCATATCGTTTGAGGAACTTTTTTAACCTCAAGAACCTGACGAGTTAAAGAAAATTTCTGTCTCCGGACAATTTTTTTCTCATAAGACCTTCGGGAATGAATACCGAGGGCATAAAAAAATATATATATATATATATATATATATATATATATATATACACACACACATATACAATTATACATATAAATACACACACATACAATATACTGTATGTGTGTGTGTGTGTGTGTGTGTGTGTGTGTGTGTGTGTGTGTGTGTGTGTGTGTGTGTGTGTGTGTGTGTGTGTGTGTGTGTGTGTGTGTGTGTGTGTGTGTGGTATATATAAGAGTGGAAAAAATAAACTTTCTCTTAATTTGACTTATACATTCTCATTTTTGGATAATTCTGTTGTAGACCCTCAACATACCAGACGCTTACCTTGACAACAGATTTGATCCAGAAGTGAGTTCATTTTTATTAGTCATCTTACACACACACACACACACACACACACATATACATATATATGTATATATATTATATGTATATAATTATATTCATCCATTTTTAAGTTGGGGCTTTTGTGTACGGTATGTGACTATAAGTAGCATTATGAATTTATGACTATAGGCAGTCAATTATTGTAAATTAAAAATTATTGCAGGCAGGCACTGAGCTTAGGATGTGCTGCAAAATGTTATGAATCTTAAGCCAAATATGTACAGTAAAACACTGTTATCATGGGCTGCAAGACGTCCTTGTGAGCCGAAGAAGCTCTGTGTTAACTATATGTGTGTGTGGTAATGAGGTTTTACTGCATGTGGAATTTTACACGCTTGTTTTTAATGGATGAATGATTTCACTTATTTAGATTTACTCAAGTAACTTGTAGTTTGTCTCAGTTTCTTCTTCATTGATTTGTTATGGAAATTATTGAAGCTTGTTTTATGCTTTCTTGGAAGAATTTGGCATTCATTTAAAACTTGTATCGATTCCTGTACTTGTTTTCATGGAAAAGTAATTTTTCCAAGGCACTGTTCAGTATTTATGGGAAAATAGACTATCTTCGGTGATCGAATTCTGAATGAGATTCTGGTCGGATCGTTGCTAGATGGCGCTATCTGTTATTTTCTGTGGTGTTAGAATGAATATTTATGAGTTTTCTTGAGTTTTTGTGTAGACCTATTAGCCAGCTCATTTTTGCAGAATGGTACCCTTAAATAGTTTTAGTTTAAGCTGGAAAGCATCGACCATATACAAGTATGGATTAGTTAAACACATTTTCTCATGTCTGCGACTGGGTAATAACGTGATTGTGCGATCTGAGGTCGTTAAAAATCCTGGAGTCCTACTTGATGAAAAGCTAACGATGATGACTGATCATATCAGCAGAGTGGTCGCTCAGAGCTTCTACGAGCTACGGCAGATTGGATCGGTCATATCCTCGCTGTCGGCTGAGGCTGCAACAGCCTTAGTGCACTCGTTTGTTGGAACTAGGCTCGACTACTGCAATAGTCTTTTATACTCAATAACAGAAACACAACTGCGTCGACTACAATCTGTGCAAAACGCCACAGCTCGACTTATAACGACCACGCCTCGGTCGTCTCATATAAAACCTGTTCTGAGAGCATTGCACTGGCTTCCCGTGAAATTGAGAATTCTTTACAAAATCAACTCGTTGGTCGACAGCAGTCTCAGAGGTGAAGCACCGCTCTACCTGAGAAATGATTGTAGGGTCATCGAGATGCAACTCAAAGATCGATGGTGCTTAGGTCCAACGACTCAAGATTGCTGATCGTCGACAGAACTCGCAGGAGAATTGGAGATAGGGCTTTCAGGGTATCCGGTCCTCGGAGTTGGAACTCCCTTCCTAGGACATTACGGGATCAACCTGTCTCTCGTGCCGTCTTTTTGAATAGGCTTAAGACGCACTTTTTTCAATCTGACATTTGACTCAGCAATAGCGGCACATATGTAAAAATAGCGCCTGCAATTTCAGTATCTATCTATCTATCTATCTATCTATCTATCTAGTTCATCTCATTGCACAATGATCTCTAGATTGTTAATGTTTTGTGTAGTCTTTGGCAGGTTTGTATTGTAGCGCCACTATGTAGGTCTACTATTTGTAGCAGATTTTGTATAATTAATGGAAAATTAAACTTACCTACCTACTTAAAAACTACCGGTATGCACAGAAATTTACATCAATGGCATATTTGAATTGTTTGTGGGTAAATACAAAATACTCCTCTTAAGTGCATATCAACCGAGTACCTAATCCAATTAAGTGTACTGAAGTGTCGCTGATAAAATGTATTTGAGTGCATTGTATGTTATCTCTCATCTCAGTCTGTCTGTCTGTTTCTCCTCTCTCTTAAGTGCATCTCTTGGTTAAGTGCATTAACCTCTTAACTGGGGACCCCGGATATATCCGTCCATTTTACATTGAGTTACAGTTAAATACACGGTTAAGGGGTTAAGTTCAAATAACTGTGGAGATGATATACCGGTCCTTGACAATCAGTTGTCTATGAGTTCTTTTGAATTGAATTGAATGATGTTTTTAACATGTTGCACATCTTCTGACCTAAGCCTGGTTACCCATCTGCCTTGCAGAAACGGATATCATTGCTTCTTCATGTATGTGTGTGCGTGCGTGCGTGTGCGTGCGCAGGTTGACAAAAATGGCTTCCGTACGAAGGACATCTTGTGCATGCCGGTGAAGAATGCTCAGGGAGTGGTTATCGCTGTCGTGCAGCTCATCAACAAGCTCGACGGAACGGCGTTCAGTGTAAATGACGAAAATCTCTTTGAGGTTCGAAAGAAAACATTTTCTTGACAGGGTCAGATCAGAGCACACTGATTTCATTGTGTCTTTTTTACTAGAAGTAGTGTCTAGGACAACTTTAGTTACTTGAGCACTAGTGCTTTATGTTTCTGTGCTTAAGTAAGTTGTACTCATGCACTTGGCATGTTATTGACATCCCTCGGATGATTGGCAGCTGTCACATTTCAGTAGTGACAGAGTATATATATATATATGTGTATATATATATATATGTATATATATATATGTATAAAACACACACATATATGTGTATTTATATATATATATTTATATAACACATGCTATATTTTCACACAACGTTGTTCGTAAATGGAAAATTGCAGATTTGCTTCTGCCCTGCAGAGTTCTTCCTTACTTTGTGACATGGGCGCCCGCACATTGGGACAAGAGGGGGCACTTGCCCCTCCTGGAAAATAAAAATGCCGATATTTCCTATTGAAATTTGAAAACCTTGCTAAATTGCCTCCTCTTTTTAAATGCAAACCTAAATGTGACCAGTCCGGTTTTTTGTGCCACCCTGTATAGAGTGCTTTTTTATATGCGCCTGCTTGAACTTTTTTCAAATAAATGTTTGTCTCCTTGAGACAATTGAAATTTGTAGAGACAATCATAACTGATATTCATATTGTAAATTTACCAGTGCTCTTTTTAATTACTAGATCCTTCAACCTTTTGAACCACCCTGATATTTGGTTTGGGACATAGTTGTGATGTCATATAATATGTGTAACCCTATGAAGACAGTGACTGAAAATTTAAAATCTTTCTAGTTTTTCTTTTGAAAACTTTCTCTTTTTACAGGCTTTTGCAGTATTTTGTGGAATGGGTATAAGCAATACGCATATGTATGAGAAGGCTGTTCGTGCCATGGCGCGACAGAGAGTGGCGCTGGACGTGCTGTCGTATCACTCATCTGCGACGTCTGATGAGGTTCAGAGATTGAAGGTTGGTTCTGACAAAGATTTATTATTAAATGTAAATTTTGTTTCAAGTTTGATTTGTGCAGAATTGCTCAAATCTTTTACGTTATAAAAAGATTTAATTCATAATTGGTCAAATTCAATGTCGTTGTTACTGGTTCATTCTTTATAGTTGTGCTATTCTGTGAGTGGTTGATCATTGACTGCTTTGAAATGCTTAAATGACTTATAATTCCTATCCAATATTTAATACGGTAATGCAATGCTACAGTGGTTTCTGCGCAGCTGCGTTTTTATACCGACTATTACAATGTACGATTTGGTATGCAGAAAATTCTCCTTTGATTGCAAAGTTGTCCATTTCACAAAAGGTCACTTTCGATGATTTTCATGGTACAGCATATGTAAGCAAAATTTCACAGCGATGGCTGAGGTTTTCGATGTTTGTATGTACTTGACTGATATGCCTGGTGATAGACTTGAACCGATGGTGTGGATTTGAATCTTTTTATTATATATTTGCCACAGATTTGAGTGGTTCTGCTCAAATCAGACGTGAAAAATTTACATTTGATAATAGATCAGGCCTTTATTCACCATGACAGCGTTTCACTGCGACACCATTTATTGATGACGATGTCGTGAACCGCGTCGAACTGAACGTCATATTTCTCATAAATGTCACTGACGTGACGTTGGTTCATCTCCATGATCGATGGATGCTAATAGGAAGCGCTTTTCACGTCTTCTGCAAATTGAATTGCTCTTTTTCTCCGCAAAGTTGTTTTTCCTTTGGATTTTTTTTCAGTTCTGATGTAATTTCATGATTTTCTATGTTTTCTTTATTCGCCGTAAGACCGTTTTTCTCTGAAATAGAAAATGAACGTTCCGTCGGTCCAGCAGTACTCTTTGGTCGACTATCACTTCAGCGACTTTGGTTTGGACGACGACGACACCCTCAAAGCCACTGTTCGCATGTTCCTTGACCTGAGATTACTCGAAAAGTTTCATATATCGTACGATGTAAGCCAGTTTCATATATCGTATGATGTAAGCCAGTTTCATATATCATACGATGTAAGCCAACGTGTTTCATGCCTGCTATCAGGGTGCGATTTGTGACCTGGAGCAGTGGGGGGAATATGTCAAGCTTGGAGGGATGTAGTTGTTGGAGAAGTGTAGCAGTGGGGGATGTAGTGGTGGGGGATGTAGCATTGGGGAGTAGGGGATGCAGTTGGGCAGTGGGGGGAAATTCCTCTTCCCCCCTACAAATCGCGCCCTGCCTGCTATGATGATTTATGATAATGTCATGTATGGGTTCTGAACAATTGTTGATGACATGCATTAGAAATTAATTCATAACATGCATATAATCCATATACCATGCAATTTTGAGGTTGCCATTATGCAGTAGAAATTCGTTATGATGCGTATCTGTAGCATTTGTTAGGTTATATCTGAGATATGTTATATCAGATGCCATCCAATACAGTAGCATTTTACCATGGAACTAATTTTTAAATGACAATGTGTTTGGAAATCAAGCAGTTTTTTTTTATAGCAAAGTTCTACTGTAGCTACATATGATATACATTGTCACTTCTTATGGCTGAAAGTTCCGGAACGGATACTATACAAACGCTGATGGCTGACGTCTAGGGCCTTGCATGACTTGACCTGCCATTGACTACTTAGCTACAAGCTGGTGCATATAATAGGGTCGGGGACAGGTCGATCAAACCTAAGATCTGTTGAATAAGACTTGTGGTGCCCCAGCTAAGACTGCTAAGTTTGGGAACAGATCTCTAACTCCAGTTTAAATATTTAGTTGTAAAAATTCCCTCCTGGTAGATGTCAGGTCACTAAAATTTCCCCAACCAGTTTAACTTTTGAAAAACTGAAAACACATATTTTTAGTACATCTTATGGAACTTTTCTGTAAAGTTCTCTCATCTACTGCCAGAGCTTTAAGATAGCGCTATATAAGTTGTCACCATAATAATAATAATAATAATAATAATAATAATAATAATAATAATAATAATAATAATAATACTTCTTATGTATGGCCGTGCATTGTGCAAGGTTGGGTGTTATTTGGTTGAAATTATGACACTTTTAATCATCATATTTTCACAGATAAAGTTGCTTATAGCATTTTCAGCAGCCATTAATTATAGCTTAAAATTTCTGGTTCATGGTTCTTGTGCTTAATTTTAGTATTTTACATGCCCGGTGAATGAAGCAAACCGTTTGTTAACTTTGATTTTGTAGGTATTTCTAAAATGGCTTCTGAGCGTGAAAAAGAACTACCGGGCCGTTGCTTATCACAACTGGAGACATGCGTTCAACGTCAC
Source organism: Metaphire vulgaris (assembly GCA_018105865.1). Classification (NCBI taxonomy): domain Eukaryota; kingdom Metazoa; phylum Annelida; class Clitellata; order Crassiclitellata; family Megascolecidae; genus Metaphire; species Metaphire vulgaris. Next base: position 2,801,318 of record CM030833.1, on the reverse strand, counting down.
CCAGACCATGTTTGCCATGTTTCAGGCAAGATGGAGTTATTTACATTGGCACACTATAGCAGCACAAGAGGCCACAAATGCAAATTCTCCAAGCAGAGGGTGGGGCCAAGAAATAAAAATGTTTTTAGTGCAAGGGTTGTGGACAAATGGAACAAATGGGCCCGTGCCCCCTTCATTTGAATGTCTGGCCCACCAGTGGCCCCCCTGTAAGGACCCTGTACTTACTACTACATACCTATCAACAAATGGTTGGCCCCCATGCTTAGAAGTTGCCACCCCCAACGGCCTCCCAATTGTCAAATCCTGGAGTCGCCACTGATTCACATTCATAATAAATTAGTAATGCTTAAAACTTAATACATTGGGGGTTTTAGGCAAAAATCTGTGGAATATATTTCACAGCATGGTCGAATGAATAACGTACTGCATGACCTGGAATCCCTGGCGCTCCTTGTTGGATGCCTTTCGCACGATCTGGATCATCGCGGCACAAACAATCAATTTCAGATCAAGTGAGTGAATGTACCGTACTGTCCGAATGAATGCAGATATGATGTTGAAATCAGTGTGCACACTTAATGGCATCGCGATCATCGAAATCTGTCGAAACTGGTTCGTGATGTTTCTTTGCAAACATTTTGATCTTGTCGGTGACAGACGCTGCGATTTTTTGTAGAACTATGTCTCCGCTAGCTCAGCTTTATTCTACCTCAACAATGGAACGCCATCATTTCGATCACTGCTTAATGATCGTCAACACTAAAGTAACGGCATTATGGGGCTGTCCATTAAATACGTCAACAAATTAGGGGGCAGGGGGTTTGAAAAAGTTTGACAGTTGTTGACGGGGTAGGGGGTGGGAGTCAAGAGAAGTTGATGCCAACAGTTTCATTTTTTTACAAATGATAAAAAATAGGAAATTTCATGGAATACTATTTGTTACAATGGAAAAAAGCCTGACAAGCAAAAAACAAGGTCATCATCACCTCATTATGACACTTGATGAACAAAAGAAAGGGGTCTCATCACTGCAAAAATAATAACCTTCTAAACTTTTTGGGGGGACCCGTCACTGGTCTTAGTGGGGGGGGTCACAAATTTTTGACATAATTATAGGGTGGTCACTGAAAGTTGACAGTTGCTTACAAGGGGGAGGGGGTCAAAAATTGCCAAAAAATTGTTGACATAATTAATGCACAGTCACTATAGTGTTTTTGTGATAAAATTTCAGTTTATTTATTCATTATATGTGGCAAATAATACCCAGTTGACAGGGTCTTCTAGAATTGCCAAGAACATCCCCTAGATGATCAAATGCCTCTTTGCTCCCCTCATGACTTTTAACGCTTATGTTGAATACAAGTTGATTCTCACGTACAGTCACCAGGCATTCTAACTAGTTCTCGAAGCTTCCACAATTTGAAGTGATTCTCTTAACATCTATTTACTATTAATTTGTTTATACAGTCACTTGAATACAATGCTAAAAATGCTGAGAACATTGCTGACTTTGGTGCATTTGATGTTTATTAAAACTAGCTTTAAATGAGTGATGAGTGAGTGAATTTAGTCTGCACTTAATTTAATTTAATTTTAATTTCTATTTATCACTTTAAAAATAAACTCGAACCACTACTTCTATTCAAACCATTCTAAATCAAATCTAGAAAAATGAAATCCCATATTAAATTGCAGCTTGTGAAAGAAAGACACGTTGGAAACCGAAAAGAAACTCGGCTATGAATATTTTTCCATCGGTATAAATTTTGTGTGTGAGATTTTTAGTTCAAAAGATGTTTTCTTGTTTGTGTTTTTGTTTCAGGGGAACGAAATTCTTGCGAACCTGAACGAAGATGACTACAAGACATTGGTCGGTATGTTAGAAGAGGCAATCCTGGCGACTGATTTGGCGCTCTACTTCAAGTAAGCAGTATTCTATTGACACTGCTTATAGAGAATTAACTAATTGCTGATTGATAGCAGTGTTTTAAGGGATAAATGGCAGATATAATCGTTAATCAGAATGAGGACGTGGCCAAACCCTGTTAATGCAGGCTCAGCATAGATCCTCTGTTAACACGTGGATCCTCTGTTAACACATGGATCCTCTGTTAACACATGGATCTTCTGTTAACACGTGGATCCTCTGTTAACACGTGGATCCTCTGTTAACACGTGGATCCTCTGTTAACACGTGGATCCTCTGTTAACACGTGGTGTGGCGACCCCGCCGGCTCGCGGTCTCGTAGCGCGGCCGGCGGTCGGGCGGCCCCCAACGCCCGCTCGGTCTCCCGATCGCCATCAGCCGCCGACTCTGCCTGATCGGCGGCGTCACGTTCCCTTTCCGGCTCTCCGACATCAGAGGAGGTGTCCGCGGCTGCCGGGCAGGCAGCGCACTGAGGATGGCCGCTCCTCAACGTAGGGTTCTCGTTTTCCTCCTCTGACTCTCTATCCGTTCCGGCTCCGGCCTCGTCCGAGAGACCCTTTAACTCATGCCTCTTCTCGCTGGCCACCGCTTGGTCTCGGCGCCTTAAGCGATTCCTATAGGTATTTCGGGTCTCTGGCTTCGACTTGGCCCCACGTCTCTTCATTCTCGGCAATCTAGCCGTTTTCCGCTCTCTTATAGACAGGCGGCGTTGTCTCTGGCTTCCTCACACGCTGGGTAATCTCTGCTCTCGCTTGTAGACGGGCAGCGGCGTCTGTTCGCTTCCTCAGCGCTTTCACCAAACCCGAGGTTATCCGTGCCTGAATGGACGGCGGTCCACTCTTTTCCTGGCCGTCGATTCACTCGAACTGTCTCCCCGCGCCTTTACGACAGGCGGGCGTCTGTCTCCTCCCTTGGCTCAGAATTGACCTCCTGGGCACTAACGTGACCTCAGGTAGGCGAGGTTCATCACAGCCAAGGCTCACCTTCACGGACAGTGCGCTGAGACTCCGGCGTCACAGCGACTTTCAAAGACACGGGCACAACTTGCCTTTATTGGTTTATTTTTATTTATTAATAAACCAAGCAACAATGACAACAATGGCTACAGTGGCAACACTGGTAACACGGACAAAGACGCGCTGACTAGACGCAGTCCGGCAGCCACAATAACTAGCGCACAGGAACTGCAATCGATAGCCTTTGATACGTCAGTATGAAACGATAAGCTTTAGCACTTTAAACGGGCTCCAAATACTCGCTTTCAATCGCTGTGCTTTCTTTACTCTATCGCTTCACAGTATAAGCGGCCACACTGCGAAAAGTACATGTGATGTTAGTGACTGACAATAACTAAAATTTTCAGAGTTTTGAAACTTTTGACGGACACTTAGGCGGATTTTTCGTCTACAGTCTGTATTTCCGCGTAGTTGCCGTCAATAGGAAAAAGTAGGGACTTGCTTAAGAACGTTTTCCTTAGCGGTGATCAGGGCTTCATCTACGGCTAAGCGACGCGGCAATCGCTCCTGCTAGATGGGCGCGCGTCTCAAGCGGACTTTAATTCAACAGCCGCCCGCGTCCGCCTAGTGACGCGGGCTACATAAATTCCCATATTTCGGAGATTTTCGATTTTTAGAACTAGCCCTTGAGGGCGCTCGCTCCCAAATGTCCCTATCTATGCTTTTATCCGTCATGAAGCTTAACTTCGACCCACCTCCCTAGCGTCGTCGGCAGCGGCGAAGGGCGCATCGCCGCCGGCGACGCGCATCGCCGTCAGGACCTTGTTCCCCGGCCGCCGCTCTTTAGGCGGAATTTCAAGCTGTAGGGCCACGTCCGCTTAGATGCCGTCAGAGCAGGACCTAGGAGGCAGTGTCGTCGTTATCGGTGGTAAGCGACCCCGTCTACGGGCCCAGCCCTTCGCTAACCACCCCTGGTAGTCCGGGCGCCGATGTTCAGGCGTACGCATCGACTACACAGCCGGCCGACCGCTGCGTTTCTCTCCTTCTTTCCATCGCTCCAACCTTCCCTTCGTCAGCAGCCAGCCAGCCGCCGTCTCCGCGCAGCCTCTGTCAAACAGGCGACGGTCTTTCAGCGGCCAAAATCTCTAGTTGCTAAAGACCGAAGGCTCGGGAACCATAAGTCGTTGCCGGTTTATACAACTTATCTCTCGGTCTTTGGGCGGCCGTGGCGATTCTAATAATTTTACCGAAGCCTTAGCGTCTTAGCCTAACGCGTGCTCTGTCCGTTTTACATGAATTAAAACTTTATTAATTAATTAACTAACAAGTTATACAGTTAACAAGCAATCAATAATAATAATAATAATAATAATAATAATAATAATAATAATAATAATAATACTATCTGTGGCACATGGTCGCCACACTCTCCCTGCTCACTTGAGATGCAAAGCATCTCTGCAAACCATGGTGATACGACACGACAGTCGTTAATTTAACCTCCTCTACTTAAGATGGCCAAGAGTACCAGGGTCTTAACTCACTGGGACAACCCGTGCAGGGAAGGGACCTGAACTCCGCGGGAACAAGTCATCCGCTTCTGTTCCCCCTACCTACCACACTACCCAGGTAACTAGAGAAAGGACATTAGTGGTCTCTGCGATACTTTAAGCCTCCCGACGTGCAGAAAGGGCGAGGAGTTTCACCACCGTCACCGTTTCCGGCACCCAAAGGACATAAAAATTTTAAAAAATAAAAAAATAAAAATAAAAATTACAAGAAACAATCCTAATTAAGCGATTTCCTTTGTTCGCTTAATATGCTATTTAAATTAACATGACTTATCTTAACAACTGCAGTTAAGCGGTGTTCTTTTGCACGCTTAACTCTAGATTCAATAAAGAAAGCAATGACGACGATGCACAATTATGCAGTAAATGCACAATATGCGAACAATCAATATATGCAAGCAGTGAAAACTAAACAGTTCAGCGATTTTCATTAGCTGGCTAAACCTAAGCCAAGCGCGTAGCGAATCACAAAATAGCCAATTAAGGCGACAAACTGTCACAACTAAGCAATATCAGTTCACCATAAAACATTTAAAGACTAAACAAACACGGGTAAACAAGTTAAACAGTAAGAGTCTGTCTCTCTTAGCAAACAATAGAACGTTCCAACAAAGCGCAATGAAGCGTCCATTCGCTGACGTTCGACAAAGTTCGATCCATTGAATCGCGGGGCGTCTCGACCGTCTCTAGTTGCCATCTGAAGTCATTGTTCCATTAAACGAACCCGTCCAACCAGCGAGGTGGACGAGATTTCCAGGTCCTGCGATCGGTTTCCGCTCTGACCTCAACCTCATCGTCCGCTGAGAATTCCGGCTCGGGGTCTTCCTTCGCAGACTCGGTTGCTCGAGGTTCATTGTCACCGCCCAAAGGCAGTTCGATATCCGACAACGTTTCCGTTTCGATGGTTTCAGGTAGCCACGACTTCGGAGCTTCCCCTCGGAACCGTTTCAATTTATCCACGTGCACGATCAAAGGTTTCGAAGTGCGACCTTTCTGGATTCGATAAAGTACCGGGCCCAAAACGGTCACAACCAAGAATGGTCCGGTAAAGAATTTGGCCCACTTTGCTTTTCGCCCCGTAAGCACTCTTGGGTGGTAATAGTAGACCCAATCACCCTCTTTGAATCTCGCGGGCCTCACTCTTAGGTCGTACGATTTCTTCCTTCTCTCGAATGTTTTCTGTAACTGGTCTCTCACCAACTGGTACGCATTATCCATTATCTCCCGACGGTTAGCAACGAATTCTTCCACATCGGTCTCTCGGTCCTCTGTCGGAGACACAAGTAGATCGATCGGTGCATGGTTCTCTCTACCAAGGAACAGAAAATTCGGTGTTCTCTTGGTCGATTCGTGTTCCGTAGAACGATAGGCAGCCATGACGTACGGTAAATGAACGTCCCAATCCTTCTGCCGTTCAGACACGACTTTGCCCAAGAGCATGTTCAGGGTACGATGGAACCTTTCGATAAGTCCATTCCCGGAAGGATGGTACGGGGTCGTGCGTATCTTATCGATTTCCATTATTCGACACAGCTCTTTGAACAGAATTGATTCAAAACACGGACCTTGATCTGTCAAAATCTGTCGTGGCATTCCAAATCGTGAGAATACGTGCACCATAAGAGTCTGCGCCACCGTTGACGCTTCTTGATTTCTGATAGAGCGCCTCTGCCCATCTCGAAAAATAATCAATAGCAGTCAAAATGTACTTATTTCCTTTATTTGATACGGGATGTGGTCCGTAATATCGATTCCAAATCGTTCCATTGGTTCGCCAACAAGCACTTTCTGCAACCTCCCTTGCTTTGGCGGTTTCTCTCTACGATATCGCGCACAACGGTCACAACACTGACAAAACCGTCTCATGTCTTCCTTCCAGCCTGGCCAATAGGCACGTCTTTGTAGCTGACCAAGGCTTTTTCGAATACCAAAGTGACCTCCCGAGAAACTTGCATGCGTCTGTTTCATAACTTCGTTCCGTAGGCTCTTCGGAACAACTAACTGCCTTCGCAGGACTCGGTTTTCCTTTCCATCAAGCCAATCCCGATAAAGGATTCCATTAATAATAGACATCTGTTTCCAATGGCTAAGTAGCGTTTTCAACTCACCGCTCCTCTGCAAGAAAACCTCCTCTGAAGGGTAGCTTTCTGCTTCTTTCCAACCAACAAGGGACGAGACATCTCGGTCTTCCAGCTGCTTAGATCGAATACTTTCCTTGCTCCATTCGTTCCAAGCAGATAAATCTGCCTCTTCCTTCACCGTGAAAACCGCTTTGATTCGATGGTCAGTTTCTTCAGGGTTCTCTATCCCATCGTGCGGTATTCTTGACACCGCATCCGCGTTGCCATGCTTTGCTCCCGATCTATGAATAATTTCAAAATCGAATTCTTCGATCGTTTCAAGCCACCGAGCTTGCTGCCCAATTGGCTCCGGTGTCTTTCTCAACCACTGAAGAGCTGAGTGATCTGTACGAAGTAAAAACTTCTTGCCCCATAGATACTGCCGAAACTCTTTCAAATAGTATACTACTGCTAGCAGTTCCCTTCTGGTTACATTGTAGTTCCTCTCTGCCGGGGAACACAATCGACTTGCGTAACAAATCACTTTCTCTTCACCACCCTGAATCTGTGATAAAACCGCTCCAATGGCGTACCCAGACGCATCTGTATCCAATACGTAATCTCCATCGTCGATAGGAAGTGCGAGTATCGGCGATGAAGTTAACCGGTTCTTCAATTCCTGAAATGCCTGTTCGCATTCTTCGGACCATTGAAACGTTACTCCTTTCCTAGTAAGACCATGCAATGGTTTTGCTATTAAAGCAAAATCAGAAACGAACTTCCGATAATAGGAACAAAGTCCAACGAACGACCTCACCTGTCTTACATTCTTAGGTGTCGCCCAGTTCTTCACGGATTTGACCTTGTCTGGATCCGTGGCGACTCCTTCCGAACTCACAACGTGTCCGAGGAACAAGACTTGCCTTTGCAGCAAGTGACATTTAGAAGGCTTCAGCTTAAGATTATACTGGTTTAATCGGCTGAATACCTTCTCCAACCGTTCCATATGACTTTCCACGTCTTTCGAGAAGACAATAATATCGTCGAGGTATACCAAACAAATATCCAGATTTAGACCTGATAGCACGAGGTTCATTAACCGACAGAATGAAGCAGGACTATTGCACAGTCCGAACGGTAACACACGGAACTGGAAGCACCCTTTCCTTGTAACGAAAGCTGTCTTGTGCTTATCCTTCGGATGAAGCGCCATCTGGTGATAGCCAGCACGAAGGTCGAATGTACTAAACCATTTCGCTCCGCCAAGAGTATCCAAACATTCACTGATCAAAGGTAAAGGAAATGAATCCTTCCTCGTTTTCGCATTCACTTTCCGGTAATCTATGCAGAAGCGTAGGCTACCGTCTTTCTTTTTCACCATGACAACGTTTGATGACCATTCCGAGGACGATGGTTCCACAATATTCTGTTCCAACATGGAGTCCACCTGACGATCGATTTCAGCCAACATTGCTATTGGTTGCCTTCTAAGAGGTTGCCGCACTGGGTCCTCTTTCTGCGTGTCAATCTCGTGCTGAATCACCGACGTGTAACCCAAATCATTCTCTGATAAAGAAAAACTTGTTCGGTAGCGCAAGATGAGCTCCCGAAGTGACTCTCTTTGCTCACTCGTGACGCCTTCCACGTTCTCCCACAAGTTTGACAACTTGCTCTCGTCTCCATTTTCCACATGGATAGCATTCGTGACCACCGTACTCGAAAATTCATCCGCACTGGTTTCCGCTTCGCAGTCTTGTAAGACTTCAACCCTCTCCAACTGACACAAAGTTTTCGATGGAATTTCCACCGTTGTTGGTCCCACATTGATGACCCTTATCCTAGGTTCATCGTCTTCTCCATTTATTAACGTTCGACCGATTATTACATTTGCCAGCAGTTCGCTCGGAACAGTTGCCCATTCTGTTTGACATCGTCCCAAATGAGGGTAAACCATGATTGCCGAAATATCTACTTCTCGGAGGGATGGTATGACAACTTCCCTTTCGATCATAACCTTGCGGCACATGCTCTCCTCGTCCACCTCATGGAGAGGTAGTGATTCTGTCCCGACACAGATTCTTCCCGTAGCGAAGTTCCAACTCACTTTATTGTTCTCCAACCAAGCCAGACCCAAAATCAATTCGGTTACTTGTTCGGTAACCAGACAAGGAAGAGCGTACACGTTTCTTCCTATCTTTATTTTGAGGGTGGCCTCGCCCTCTACTTTGATTCTAGTTCCATTCGCTGCCAGCAGGCGTTGCTGAGCCGGTCTAAGTAATTTCTTGTTGACCATATACTTCGGTACCAACGACATTTCACTCCCTGTGTCCAAAAGGCACGGGTGTTCCTTTCTTCGACCTTCCAACTTTCCGAAAACATAAGCCATACGGCTCCCTTTTACTAGATGGTTCTGCGCATCTCTGGTTCCATCAGGTTGACCCGCTTCTTCGCCCACCTGATTTTGATGTTCATCCGAGGCTCGGGCCTGAGGACAAAACCGCTTATAATGACCTTTCTGACCACAGCCAAAACATGTTCTGTCCAACAGTCTACTCTGCTCTCTCGGCCTGTCCACCAGCTCCCGTTTCTGGACAGTGTTTCTGTCGAGAGTCAACTGTTCCAACCTCTCTAAGATCGTTTTCATGCCCCTCTCGACATCGTCTAAACGTCGATTCTGTGGGTCTCTCGTATTCACCTGTTTCGTATTCTTCACTCTCCATGGTTTCCGCTCACCATCGGTACTGAACTTAGTAGCTTTACCGTATGCTTCGAACCGTACAGCGTGCTTGTACGCAATATCCAGACATGACGGCTCTCGCTCTCGTACTTTCTGGGCCAACTCCTGATCGGCTAAAGCGTCGATGAAAGCGTCGCAAGCCACTGTTTCTAACAGTTCATTCGTTGGTCCAGGGTACGCAAGCACCATTAGTTTTCGAATTTCCAACATGACAGAGTTCAAGGATTCTCCCTGAGCTTGTCGATACGTTCGCAACTTCATACGATAAAGACTCGTCTGATCTTGTGAGCCATATCGCGCACTTAAATGGTCCACCAATGTCTTCCACGTTACGTTCTGCAAATCTCCCATGTCCCACAAAAGCTGTGCTGCAGGACCTGTAAGAGCACACATGAGTTGGTCTGCCTTTTCCCTCTCATTCCAACCGTTACACCGAGAACACACTTCAAACTTTGCCAGAAAAGCGGCCACCGGTGTTTTACCATCGTACTTCTCCAGCTTGATTCGGATACCGCGGTCTTTTTGTTTACCATCCTGAGAACTCTGACAGCGTAGATCCACCGCTGTTTTATTATCTCTCTTGGATTCCACAGTTTGCTTGCCCTGATAATCAGACTCATCCGAAGTTGACTCGTAGTCACTCGGAGTTTCGGTCCCGTTGTCCGACGATTCAGGTGACTTTGGTCTCGAGCCAATTCGTTTTGCAGCTCCTTTTGATAGAGCTTTCCGAGCTTCCTTGTTTTCCGAAGTTCCACGATTGAAGGAGCCGCCCCTCTCCTTGTGGCATTCAGAACTTTCTTGCTTTACTGAATTTCTGAATAAGAAATCCTTGTCTGACCTGCCCGCCGTCACCTCTCTTTCATGACGGTGCTTTCCATGTCCACGATTCACTTCGTCTTTGGATTTGAGCCTACCTTGATCCCGAAGGGCAAGCCCTTCCAATTTGTTCTGCATTTCAATCACTACCTGTCGGAGGGCCGACAAGTCACGCTTCTCGTTTCCTTCACGGCTGTCCCCTTCTTTCTGAGTCCATTTGGTTCTTCCTCGCGACCTAGCCGCTTCGGCGCCGGCTCCTAGGCAAGCTCTGTCGTTTGAAATAGACCAACGGACTTTGGTTTCTCGCGGCATCAAGGCATTTCTGCCGTAATCTCTCCTGGGTTCCCACCTCGACTGATCACCTTCTTCGCTTTTTCGAGAGTAATGTGGTCTATCCACCTCTCTGGACATTGCAGCCTCGGAGTCGGCTCCAAGGTATGCTCTGCCTATGTAGCATTGACCTTCTTTGCCACGCAACGGACGATGGCCTTCTGGAGCGTAACGATTTTCGGCCTCTTTTGACATTGCTGCTTCGGCGCCGGCTCCGAGGCAGGTTCTGTCAGCGGATAGCTTCCAATCCTGTTGCTCCCATCGTCGTTCGGATCCAAAACTATCACGGTCCTCACATCCCTGATCTGTCCACTGAGCCTGTGAACTAGGGTGACTCTGTATCCTGGACACTGGTCTGTCTGTCGTTCTGTTCACTGCCCTCTCAGTGTTGGTCACGAGGCAAGGTCTGCCTGCAATATTCCGAATTTTATTCTGACGTGGTGCACGGTACCCTCTCTGCACAACGTAATCTTCCGCTTCTTCTAACATCGCTGTCCCGGCGCCGGCTCCGAGACGAGTTCTGTTATCCGAGTGCGGTCGATTGACGTGCTGTTGATCCCACCGTTCTTCGGTTCTGCGGTTACCTTTGGCGACTCTGTGAGCTTCCGGAACTGACACCTTCGATCGCTTCGTGGGTCTTCGTTTGGAGGATACACTGCTCTTTCGTACACAGTCGCTTCGGCGCCGGCTCCGAGACGAGTTCTGTACTCAGGGCAGCGATCTCCAACGATGATATTCTGCTTCAGTGTGGTGCGGTTGGTAGCTCTTTCGAACATCGCTGCATCGGCGCCGGCTCCGAGGCAGTTTCTGTCCTCCAAAGTGTCCCAATCCGCCTGGTTCTGTTCACCTTGTACTCCAGCCCCATAGGCTCTGTAGTTATCCGCACGGTCTCGGTCATTAACGTTAACCGTTCCATCGTCGCTTCCACGCCTCTCGAGGGCGAAACTGGTTTCCATTCCTCTCGTTTCGTGGAGTGGGAGCTCGCCGTCCTCCCATGAGACTGGCCTGTAAGTCTCTCTCCGTCGACCTGGTGGAGCAATATCCACTTCGGAGTCCTCGTCTTCGATATCTTCCGTTGGCACCTTTGATCGATGCCTTCGATCTTCGCAGCTTTCGACTGTTTGATACAGTACTCTGACCGTTCCTGGTACCATAGCAGGCTTGTTCCTGCTTTGATCAAGCGGCGGCGGGCGGTCAACCTCGTAATCTGTCCCTGATTCTGACTCTGTCACAAACACTTGGTCTCTTCGCTGACCGTGGTTAGCTCTCCCAGTGCCGGCGCTACTGAGAATTGCAAGACCCTGCGGCTGGCGATGCTCAAGTTCTCTTATCTGTGACTGGCTGCCTGTTTGCAGAGTTTCAGAAACCGCCCGCCAAACGTTACTCTCCGGTCTCACGGGTCCCATCGGAAGGCGGTCCACCTTACGCGTCGACTCTCTTACTGGCGCAGACACTTGATCTCCCCGCTGCCTATAACCAGCGTTCTCGGTGCCGGCGCAACCGATAATAGCGTTAGTCACTGGCTCACGATCGGTCTCAAGTTCACTCATCTGCAATTGCCTCTGTGGCGGAGGATGCACGCGCTCTTCACGGACCGCCCACCAGTCTCTATCAGTCCTTGGTTCCTCCAACTGGCTCCGGTTAATAGGTTGGCGATCCACTACACGCTGACTGTAGCTGTCTGGCTTCCGGGTGAACGTTTCGTCGATCTCACAGGTCGTCAATGCCGCCTCGGTGCCGGCGCAACCTAGGCTAGCAAATTCCCCAGATCTGTGCAGATCTTCTATCACGTTCCCTTCCGCTCTATCTGACCTTCCCGCTCGCCTCGGGATGTTTTCAGCGTTTTGACCACGGACCGCCAACCAATCATTGCGGGATGCCTGTCGTCCCGAATCTGAACGCAGTTCCTCGGTGTCTCTCAAATTCTGACGGGGTGGAATTCTGTTCCAGTCCTCAATATCCATTGCATTTGGCTGGAAGCCAGAATCCACCCCACTTCTGGTACCATTTTGTGGCGACCCCGGCGGCTCGCGGTCTCGTAGCGCGGCCGGCGGTCGGGCGGCCCCCAACGCCCGCTCGGTCTCCCGATCGCCATCAGCCGCCGACTCTGCCTGATCGGCGGCGTCACGTTCCCTTTCCGGCTCTCCGACATCAGAGGAGGTGTCCGCGGCTGCCGGGCAGGCAGCGCACTGAGGATGGCCGCTCCTCAACGTAGGGTTCTCGTTTTCCTCCTCTGACTCTCTATCCGTTCCGGCTCCGGCCTCGTCCGAGAGACCCTTTAACTCATGCCTCTTCTCGCTGGCCACCGCTTGGTCTCGGCGCCTTAAGCGATTCCTATAGGTATTTCGGGTCTCTGGCTTCGACTTGGCCCCACGTCTCTTCATTCTCGGCAATCTAGCCGTTTTCCGCTCTCTTATAGACAGGCGGCGTTGTCTCTCACACGCTGTAATCTCTGCTTCCTAGACGGGCAGCGCTTTCGCTTCCTCAGCAAACAAACCCGAGGTTATCCGTGCCTGAATGGACGGCGGTCCACTCTTTTCCTGGCCGTCGATTCACTCAAACTGTCTCCCCGCGCCTTTACGACAGGCGGGCGTCTGTCTCCTCCCTTGGCTCAGAATTGACCTCCTGGGCACTAACGTGACCTCAGGTAGGCGAGGTTCATCACAGCCAAGGCTCACCTTCACGGACAGTGCGCTGAGACTCCGGCGTCACAGCGACTTTCAAAGACACGGGCACAACTTGCCTTTATTGGTTATTTTTTATTTATTAATAAACCAAGCAACAATGACAACAATGGCTACAGTGGCAACACTGGTAACACGGACAAAGACGCGCTGACTAGACGCAGTCCGGCAGCCACAATAACTAGCGCACAGGAACTGCAATCGATAGCCTTTGATACGTCAGTATGAAACGATAAGCTTTAGCACTTTAAACGGGCTCCAAATACTCGCTTTCAATCGCTGTGCTTTCTTTACTCTATCGCTTCACAGTATAAGCGGCCACACTGCGAAAAGTACATGTGATGTTAGTGACTGACAATAACTAAAATTTTCAGAGTTTTGAAACTTTTTGACGGACACTTAGGCGGATTTTTCGTCTACAGTCTGTATTTCCGCGTAGTTGCCGTCAATAGGAAAAAGTAGGGACTTGCTTAAGAACGTTTTCCTTAGCGGTGATCAGGGGCTTCATCTACGGCTAAGCGACGCGGCAATCGCTCCTGCTAGATGGGCGCGCGTCTCAAGCGGACTTTAATTCAACAGCCGCCCGCGTCCGCCTAGTGACGCGGGCTACATAAATTCCCATATTTCGGAGATTTTCGATTTTTAGAACTAGCCCTTGAGGGCGCTCGCTCCCAAATGTCCCTATCTATGCTTTTTATCCGTCATGAAGCTTAACTTCGGACCCACCCCCCTAGCGTCGTCGGCAGCGGCGAAGGGCGCATCGCCGCCGGCGACGCGCATCGCCGTCAGGACCTTGTTCCCCGGCCGCCGCTCTTAGGCGGAATTTCAAGCTGTAGGGCCACGTCCGCTTAGATGCCGTCAGAGCAGGACCTAGGAGGCAGTGTCGTCGTTATCGGTGGTAAGCGACCCCGTCTACGGGCCCAGCCCTTCGCTAACCACCCCTGGTAGTCCGGGCGCCGATGTTCAGGCGTACGCATCGACTACACAGCCGGCCGACCGCTGCGTTCTCTCTCCTTCTTTCCATCGCTCCAACCTTCCCTTCGTCAGCAGCCAGCCAGCCGCCGTCTCCGCGCAGCCTCTGTCAAACAGGCGACGGTCTTTCAGCGGCCAAAATCTCTAGTTGCTAAAGACCGAAGGCTCGGGAACCATAAGTCGTTGCCGGTTTATACAACTTATCTCTCGGTCTTTGGGCGGCCGTGGCGATTCTAATAATTTTACCGAAGCCTTAGCGTCTTAGCCTAACGCGTGCTCTGTCCGTTTTACATGAATTAAAACTTTATTAATTAATTAACTAACAAGTTATACAGTTAAGCAATCAATAATAATAATAATAATAATAATAATAATAATAATAATAATAATAATAATAATACTATCTGTGGCACATGGTCGCCACAGTGGATCCTCTGTTAACACGTGGATCCTCTGTTAACACGTGGATCCTCTGTTAACACATGGATCCTCTGTTAACACATGGATCCTTTGTTAACACATGGATCTTCTGTTAACACGTGGATCCTCTGTTAACACGTGGATCCTCTGTTAACACATGGATCCTCTGTTAACACATGGATCCTCTGTTAACACATGGATCCTCTGTTAACACATGGATCTTCTGTTAACACGTGGATCCTCTGTTAACACGTGGATCCTCTGTTAACACATGGATCCTCTGTTAACACATGGACCCTGTGTTAACACAGTTCACTTCATTTTGACCAGTCGCACCTCAGTAGACTTTTGAAACCCTTTTAGCACAGCTCATGTTTAATGCATGCGTTTCTTCTGGCTTGCGTTTTTACTATGTTAATCAACATTTAGTATTCTTTTATTATTTTTTGCCAAAAAAATAAACAAGTTATATGGTTTAATGTGCCAAAGAGTGGCCTGGCATGGTTCATGTTATAGTACGTGTGGCTTGTAGAATTGGATGCCTGTGAAGTAATTCCTTTTGCTTTTAGGAATCGCTGTGAGTTTTTTCGAATCATGGATCGAGACACGATCAACTGGAATGACGATGGACATCGCACTTTGCTGCGGTAATACGTCGACAGCGCTTGGAAAGCGCCGCAACAATTGTTAACGAGGCAGAAGACATTTGCTGCTTGTATCGACTGTGTTTTTTTCGACCATAGTAGATTTTAATATTTACATTCAGTCCATAGCACTGATGTTAAAACCGCAGAGCTTTTACAGTTATGCAGCAACGTCACCAATGGTCTAGAGATTTTTGTGTTTTCTCCTAAATACCGGTAAACTTTTCGAACTGACTTCGTTGTTCATTAGAATGAGTAAGTTATACATTCACGAATTGTTCCTCAAAAATCGGGGTCTGACGTCGTTGTTTTCCGCTGAATTATGTTATGTTGGTAGTTATGTATGATGAACTGTTTTTGCAGGGGTATGATGATGACGGCCTGTGACTTATCAGCAATTACCAAGCCATGGCAGATTCAACAGAAGGTTGATATTAAGGATCATTAATGTTCTAATTATTTATCTCTGTTAGATTAAGACTGATTAATTATCACAATCAAAAACATATATGTACATAAAAAAGACGCATGTATGGAAAAAGAATTAATACAAGAGACACTAACAGGAGGAAGAGCACGCGGAAGACCGAGAACGCCTTGGCTGGAAAATGTAACATCCTGTACTGGACTGCCGTTGCAAAAATTATTACGGGAGACGGAAGATACACATAGGTGGAAGATGGTGGTTCATTGTGTGACCCAACCTCGGATCGAGGATGGCTAAGAACAGAACATATGTATGTATGTATGTATGTATGTCTGGGTATGTATGTATGCATGTATGTATGTATGTATGTATGTATGTATAAAAAGTAAAGTTAGTACTGTACTCGAATGAGTGTGGGTTCCGGCTGTGATCTTCATGTACTAGGCACGCAGCAATGCAGGTGGCTTACGCTATTGATCTAGAGTAGTTTGCCATTGCTTTCTCTAGACCCACGCTTTACCTTCACAGCTTAATGCTGCTAACAATTTATCGATGTTTTAGCAATGAGGGGCTTGGTTGGCCACCAGCACCATGACTCGATATCATGATGGTCACCCATCCAAGTATGAGCAGTGCTCAATGTTGCTTAACTTCAGTGTTCTGATGGGAACTGGTGCACAAAGCCAAGTTGGCTGATTTGTATATATGCACTGAATTATCTGAAAATGCAAAAGTGAAGAAAATGCTGCAACCTGCTTTGCTTTGGAACACTTAACAAAGACTTGGAGGTTTTTTGAGAAGTTTTCTTAAGTTTGACATACATATATTTTTTAAAAGTGTCCAACATTTTCCAGAAACTTGGGGCTAGAGTTAGAGCCTCCTCTCCGACTAGGAAAATTCTGATCTTCTGCTGTTTTAGGTGGCCGAACTGATCGCGAGTGAATTCTTCGAGCAAGGTGACCTTGAAAAGAAGGAACTGAAGGAGAAGCCGATCGACATGATGGACAGAGACAAGAAGTCACTTTTACCTGTTATGCAGATCAGTTTCATAGATTCCATCTGCTTGCCTCTTTATCAAGTGAGTATTCGTTACCGTGTGGAGGAAAGCAGGCGGCTTTTTAGACAAGGCAGTGGGAAGGATTTGTCCCATCGGCCCCCAAGTCTGTGTGACGTTATTTTCAGTCCAGTGGTTGTTTTATTTAAAGGGCGGTGTGGTAACACAAGCTCTTTCAACTTTGTTTAGACTTTAGTAACCGGGGGCGGTTCCACTTTGGGGATGACTGGGAATGTTCTTATTCATGAAGTTACATTGAGGCCTTATAGGTTGAATAGTAAGGCCTGTACATCCAAATTGAATCTACATACAACTGTTTTGTTTTAAACTGCTTAGAAATGAATTCACGTTTTAATGTTCTATGCTGGTTTTGTTAACAGGCGTTTGCAAAGTTTAACGTCGCATTCCAGCCCTTAATGGAAGGTTGCCAGAGCAACCGTAGCCAATGGCAACAGCTGGCCGAGAGCGAAACGAGGGATAATGACGGCACAAATGCTCGGGAAAACACCGACAAGGGCGGAGAAACGACATCGGAATCATAGATTTTATACGCGACATCTTGCCAACGTCCTCTTTTGGCGCTACTGTTCAACCGCATCAATTTCGTTTGTGTCGGTGTTGCCGCTATGGACTTGAGTTTAGAGATTTTGGTTGCTCGGGTCGTCGTTGAGGGCAAGAAATGTGAATTTTGCATGAGTAGTCATGTCGGGCGCTGTGAGCTTTTGCAACAGTAAACATACTGTTATGTAATTGTACACGTAGATACATTTAATGTACCGGGTAATTTATAGTTATGTGATTAGAATAACAGTCTATGTAGTTATCTGGTATTCGACAGTCGATCAGTCGGATATTGTTTGTTATTATTATTATTATTATTATTATTATTATTATTATTATTGCATGGTTGCTAACGCACGTTAAAGCATTCACAAAGTGAAAAATCGTAAGTGTGGAGCAATTCAGAGAGGACAACTTACCCAAGGTCACTACGCAGTGGCTAGGATTGGATTTGAACCCGCAACCCACTGGTTACATGTCAAGAATCCTACCACTACTCTACCATGCCCCGTTTGTCTGACAGAATGTTACTCTAGTTCAACCAGTGTTGACGTGTCTTGATTTTACGCTTAAGTGTCAATGTTAGAGGAGAATGGTTCCGTTTTGGCTTCTGTTCTGAGCTTTGTGAGAAAAATTGAAAATAATTGTTTAAAAAAACGCAGCACCAGTAGCTGGGGATTTTGTACCCAGGGTACTATTACGCTTGTACAATTTATTCTTCAATATAAGTTCAATTGCATGTCAGTGTTGTGAGCATAGTGGTTCTGTCCTAGCAATTTTACTTTTTGTTCATATACAGGGTGGTGCAAAAAAACTCGACTATTTTAAATGCAAACATAAATGTGACTAGTCCGGTTTTTTTCGCCACCCTGTAGAAATACTAGACTACACTTGACATGTGGAAGTTCCATTATGAGGATTCCATTATGTGGCTGGTTTTTTCATTAACCCTATGACCGCAGCGATTTGTATAACCAATAGGTCATGAAACCAGACTACCGGTTTTGTGTTTCATTAGGGTTAAGAACTTCAGATAGAGATCCTTGCAGCAAATCCACTTGTATTATTTTACTTTTTGATTGATTGGTCTAATGCTGACAGGAGAGCACATGGTTAAACTAAGTCGTTACAAAAACTCTAGGTCATTGTTTTAGGCAGTCTTTTTTATAGAGTCTTGTTTATAGTTTATTCAATGTTTAAGTAATGAGTTGGAGATAGTTTGTATTAAGATTTGCACTTTGTTTCATATTTATGTTCCGGTCATTTGAGACATGTTGCAAATGGTCAAACTGTAACATGTATACTTGTGGTTATTACCAGTGGTTTACTGGGCTACAAAATGCAACCCTGGAAATTGTCGACCTCATGGGCCCATTGGTCACAGTCGCACCATTACTGCTCAGGTTGACTAATTAATTATAATTATTAAGAAGCGGTCCAATTTTGATACATTTAGTAAAAAAACACTTATTGCAAGTTACTAAAACAATAATGTGTATGTATGTATGTGTGTGTGTATATATATACTTACATGTATGTGTACATGGTTTAGGGACCATAAGGTCTATTCAGTATACCTGTTGTTATCGTCACCATTTGCATGCTTATATTCAATGATGATGTTTTTAACCTAGTACAGGTCTTGTACATGGTCTGATCCAAATTCTTCCATGAGTTTGTGATCACAGATGGGAACGGTTAATGCATCTATATAATTTATTTTAATATTTTCTCTTTTTTTCATTGGCTATTATTCTATATATTTATTTCGACCAGATTTCTTAACAGAAAATCGCAATATTTTGGACGATGTGGCTGTCGAATAGTATCAGTATTAATAGCGGTGTATTTTGAACCTTTCTCAGTAATTATCCATACATCCATGTCATCCATCCAGTGGCATGCAATCATATTTTTAGTCAAAATATGTGCAGTTCATTGCCTTAATATAAAAAACAGGGGCGGATCCAAGAATTAATTTTAGAGGGGGTGCTTTGTGTTCTATTCCCCATTCTGTCTTTCTCCATCCCTTCCATATGGATTGGTGCACAATGTCAAAATTATATTATATTCAAGAGAAGAAAGGATGATGTCTATCGATTTGTGCCTTTATAGCCTTTTGGCTTTTTGCCATGATGAGAAATTAGGAGAGGACGGTTATGGGGTGGTTTTGAGGTTCGCGTGCCCCTGCCTCCCTGTAGATCCCCCTCTGGTGAGGAAATAATCTTTAGTTTTGGTAACTGTGGAACTTAATTTATTGTTCGTTCGGTTAAACCCCGGTGACTGATGCTTGAGTTTCACGTTATTTCTGAGATGACAACAGATTTTCATTATGACACGTAAGAGCATTTCAAGTTAGCTGTCACTTCCGGCTTATGATGAGTGATTATATTGATTGACTACATGTTTGACTGACTACATGCAGTGTTTAATCTAGGCCGTTTCCGGGGGAAAAATTGCCCTTCCCCCTTCCGGAAATTTCAAATTCCCCCCGGAAATTTTGGCATATTACATGGACTAACAGCAGCTCCTAGCAGAATTCTCCCCGGAAATTTCAAATTCCTCCCGGCTTTGTCAATCCCCCGGAGCCCAGGAGTCTAGATTAAACACTGACTACATGTAACTCTGTAATGCCAATTGAAACAACAGAGCTTTTTTAAAATGTTGAAATTGAAATGTAGCACAAGAGAATTAGATATTTGCAATCAGGTTGCAAATCAATGAGAGAAGTTTGTGTGGTTTTTAACCCTTTGTTTCAAAAGATACCGGTATCACAATTAGGTTGGGTAGAACTTGACAAAACTGTTAAACCCAAACTTAATTGATGCAACTCGCTACTATAGCTGTTATTCTGCAATGAACTGTCTTAATATTCATAGTCTCAAAGCCTAATAGGGAACCAAAGGATTAGCGCCATCGATTTTCTCGGCACCTTCATCTATCATAATGTACTTTTAAAAAAATTATCTTGTCTGACTATAAGGTGGCATGTTCTTGTGTCTTCCTCACTTACGTGGCATTGTCTGTATCTTGCCAGATAATCCATTGTCCTGATGGGATATGTTTAGAAGTATTGTTTTATTGTGAAACGGTTGAATTGTTAGTTTGATTTTTAAACTAGGAGCTTTAATTCTGTTGTCTTCATAACTGTGGCCATTTTCAGCAAATGACAAAATGGCGATCTCATATTATATTGGATATTTATATTGGCTGTTTTCAATCTTTCTTTTTATGTTAATATCTCTTTGTTATAATTTGTTATTAGATATGTTTACTGTTTAACTTGCAATAGATTGCAATAATGCTTAAGCTCTCGTTGTTTGTCGTTGGTCTGTATTGGGTAAATTTACTTCATGTTAAGATTTTATTTAAGATTTCATAAAAATAGGTTTAAATACCATGCTACGCATCATCATCATCATCATCATCATCATCATCATCATCACAAAGCTTAAAATGTCGAGGTTACGACTCAAAACAAATGTAAGGGGAGGGTTTTAACCCCCAACCCCTCCGTGGCTACGCCACTGGACCAAACCAACTGCTCTCAGACTCCATTACCATCGGCAGGGCGACAGCGCAGGCATATATATATTCGTTCAACATCAAATCTACAAAACTGTTGGAATCAACAACAAAACAATGTCTTAGGCGTCCTTGACCTTGAGCCAATAACTACCGATCGTGAAGGTAGCCGTACTCGGAATCCACGCAGCAGAGGCGGCGGAAGACAATAAAAAGTACCCCGGCCCGTTTACTATATAACGGCAGCGGTCGTTGAGGGTCGAGGTGCCTAACTAACTTACAGTAGATAACCAAAATGCATTTTCAATTGTGATTTATAACAAAAGAAACGTTTTAAGAAGGTTTTTATCAACGAAAGGGAATACAAAAATCGTGAATATTACAATGAATGGACAAAAACATGGAAAGAGTCAGGCCATTCAGATGTATTGACTGTTGAAGGTGTGATTGAAAGCACAGGCAGTCAGCAAGAGGATATAAAATCAAGAATAAGGCTCCTTTTGCGACAATAGGATTGGGAAGGATGAAAACTATGGCGAAAAACAACTCGGGGAGTCCCATAAATCTTGGGGTGACCATGTCTAGTGTTGAGATTTATACGATTATAGTTTTTCGTAGCATATTCCTAGTCCTACACTCATCACTATGGAATAATTTGCGCAGATGTTGTATCTGAAGTACTTACAGTTTGTTCAGGGTCTTTGACATTCAGTTTACGACGTTTAACAACAAACTTGTCCATTGTGTCGATGGCGAAGCGCTGTTGTCTGTTGAACGATTGAATCAATCCCTGAAGTCGTTAGATTGCTTTCCGCAATTTATGCAAACACGGTGAAGCTCTAACTGATCACTTTCGATCGGGACCCAAATCCGACTGCCATCTCTCGGTGAGACACTCTAACGCCCTCTACTGCTTCCCTGGTGCCCTCTGCTGCCCTTCGCCTTTTCGCCCACCGTCTCCCCACTTGGTTCGTCAAAGGGCCTTCCGCCGTCTTTTAATCTAATGTTAACTTATAGACGTACGTTACTGCTGCGTTTGACACCTGGGGGTAAAGGTGTATATGACCCCTGCCTGATCTTATCTGATCTTTCTTCTATGAAGCCTTATTGGGCAGTGCATTCCTCCTCCCGCGACAGCAGCTGTGTAATCTAATAAGATTATGACTGCCGTGTTTGACGCCTTCTGGTTAAATGAGAATATGACATGCCTATCTGATCTTATCTGATCTTGCAACTATAAAGCCCTATTCGGCAGAGCATTCGCCCTCCAGCGACAGCGGCTTTTTTCGAAATTCGAAGTGAGAATTTAACCAAGCAATTTAAAGAATCGCAATTCTTCAGTTCTTGCTTCCTAAAAAGTACCCCGGCCCGACCTATGGCGGGCCGGGGTACCTTCAAAAGTACCCCGGCCTGGGCCGACGGGGCCGATAGGAGTGCGCCGCCTATGCCACGCAGTCAAAGTACGGAAAATTACAGTACGGTTGTAACCAAGGCCGCGGGGCCATCCTACCGAACGCGAACTGACTGGGTACCTCGTCCACGCCCCGCCGGTGAGACTGGACCGCATCGCCGATGACCTGGATGATCTTCCGATTTTCCGGATCGCTCGAATCCAGGAGGGTTTTCTCGGACGGATCCTTTGCGATGTTGTAGAGGAGGGGAGGATCGTGGCGAATCACGTGACGTTCGTTGCAGTGACACATGAATCCGCAGCCTTCGCTGTCTCCGATCCATCGCGGAGTGGCATAGTGGACCTTGTACACGTCCCGACCTGCAGAGTAGTTTCAAAGCAGTGCCGGCGACCAGTGGCGCAGGGTTTAACCCCTTAACTGGGGATCCCGGATATATCCGTCCATTTTACATTGAGTTACAGTTAAATACACGGTTAAGGGGTTAATCTAGGCCGTTTCTGGGGGGGGGATTGCCCTTCCCCGGAAATTTAAAATTCCCCCGGAAATTTCGGCATACAACTAACAGCACGTTACAGCAGCCCCTAGCAGAATTTCCTCCGGCTTTGTCAGTTTCCACCCGGAGTCCAGGAGTCTAGATTAAACACTGCCGTGGCGTAGCCAGGGTTCTGGAATAGGGAGGGGACCAGGGTTTAATCTAGGTCGTTTCCGTGGGGGGGGGAATTGCCTTTCCCCGGAAATTCAAATTTCCCCGGAAATTTTTGGCATACTACATCAACTAACAGCAGCCCACAGCTGACTTCCCCCGGCGGGCTTTGCCAGTTCCACCGGAGTCCAGGAGTCTAGATTAAACACTGGGGGATACTTCGTTTTTAGGTAAGAGTCTCCAACGAGCAAAAGTGGTCGTCAAGGAGTTGTTCGCATATTCTCGCACATTCACTCCCCCCGATTTCTCAGCGGTTTTGCGCAAATTCAGCGACTGGTCCCAGTCAGAATACGGGCGGGGGTTCGACCCCTCCGTACCTTCCCAGTGGCTGCGTCAATGGTGGCGACACTCACAGAATTCTCATAATATCACAGCAGAGTCTCAAGAACTCTGTTCATTAACTCAAAGAAAATAGATCTACGAGTGGGAATACAACAGGCGCTATAGAAGCTCTTTTTAAATTACATTAAAGAGGCTGTGTTCAATAAGTAGCCTATGTAGGCATATTTACCACTTTCGCCGCTACGATAGATTTACCTGTTACGCTCTAAATTCAAAGATATAGAATGCAGAAGTTCCTGTAAATTTAGTTACAATTTACGAAAATTGTTAACCTTGATTTCTACAAGTTTCAATTCAGTATGCCTATTCAGGGTTATTTCTAGGATTGTCGATTTGGGGGTGTCGGTAAATTCTGGGGGACCCCTGCCAAAAAAGTATGACAAGCAAAAAAGGCTATCCCATAGTTGAAATTGGGGGTGTTGGGGTGTCGATTTCAAATGGGGTGGGGGTTGGGAGATGTTAGGGAGGGGGTAAAAATATCCACGGGCCTAGTTGACTATGTACATCTTTAAGACTTGGATGAAAGCTAAACTACTCTAATCCGACTTCAAGCAACGCTCATCGATTAATAATTATAATATAAAAAGAACTCAACCTATTTTTCGCTAAAAACTGCATTGAGGGAAAACCATACCGTTTCCAGGCGTATATCTGGCGGCGTGTATGTCCGTGCCACAGTAGTGGAACAGGAATTTGTGTGGCGGAGTGGGATCTTTTCCACTCAGCAACGGATAGATGTTTCTACCGTCAATGACCCTGTCCGTTGGAAGCTTTTCCTTGAATACGGACGTCGTCAGAGTGGGAAAAACGTCCATCAGACTGGTTGGAACGTCAATAACCGTTTGTGGCTTGATGTGATTTTTCCACATCATGTCCGTTGGTACTCTAATTCCACCCTCCATTCCGCCCTGACCTTTACCGCCTGAAAACCAGCAGCCAGAATTTTCGATATTATATTTATTATTAACTATTTTTTTCTGAATCAAAGACAGAATTTGCAAACCTAGTTTAGAACCATGCTTCAGAGGCGGATCTAGGGTATTCGGCGCCCGGGGACAAAGTGTACGTTGGCGCCCCTAACAACTGACAAGCAAAAAAGGTCCTCACATCGTTTTGGCGCCCCTCAACTCTCTTTTCATATAGTGCTGACGAGCAAAAAAAGGTCCTCGCAAGTGTTTCTTCTACTTTATTGTGCATTTCACTTACCCAAATATCCAATTTTGGCGCCCCCTCACCTCGGCGCCCGGGGACATGTGTACCCCCCTGCCCTCCCCTAGAGCCGCCTCTGCCATGCTTCGTTTTCGCCTGTAATGACTAGGTCTTTTGTGTGCGTTACTTTGGCATCTGTCACCCAAGCAACGAGAAAGCGAAAGACCCCATAGCATGGAAGAAAACTAGCCCCATTTTACCATTTTACAACGTTAGTGCCACCTTCCATAGTAACCGACCCCAATTTGCCTACTACTACTGCTGCTGCTACTACTACTACTACTACTACTACTACTACTACTACTACTACTACTACTACTACTACTACTACTACTACTACTACTACTACTACTACTATAATTAGTAAAAGTTGAAAGGTTCCTAGAGAGAACGATAGACCTCTGTAGATGCCATGCCATCCGCCTTCTTGGCTCCCATCGTGGCCTTTCTCCTCCAGATGACCTCCGTTGTCTGAGGTAAAATAGACGAGGGTGTTATCCAGAAGCCCCATTCTTTCCAGGGCGTTGACGATCTCCCCCGTTCCCCAGTCCATCTCTTCCACGTTGTCGCCGAAAGCGCCGTGCACCGAATGACCTTTGAACTCGTCGGACGTATGAAGCACTGTGTGAACCTAGAGTAGACGGAAGATATTATACAGTACACTTAGAAAATCTTATTCTATAGAAACTTTATTAGATCCATACGATGGATGAGATTGATTGGCAGTGTTCTGTATCGTTTAAATACAGAACTTGGGCCTTCAAGGACGGAGAACGTGGAGACGTGTGGCTGTAGGGTAAATACAAAAAATTGCGGACTTTCGGGGGGCTCTTAGGCCGGCCCTGTAAGAAGTCGCCAGATTCCTAAAGCGCATTCCGGAAATGTCGCTGGTTGAGATCAGAATTTTCTAAGTTCAATGTTCTAATGTTGAGAATTATTGCTGCGGTTTCCACACAGGCTAACTTAGCGTCCTAAACCACTTAAAATAACGTTATTATTATTATTATTATTATTATTATTATTATTATTATTATTATTATTATAGTTCCGATAAGTTAGTCTATGTTGATCTAAAATATAAGCAATCTGTAGGCTACTGTAGATCGAGTTCTTATGTTAGAAGTTCAACCTATAGTAAAGAATAGCGTACCATCGTGTATATGATTAGGAAGCAAAAAGTAGTAAAGCTCCTGATAAATAATGTTAAATTCTGAAAATCTGAAGACTTCATCAAATCATGCAGTCATCGTCTGGTGCAACAAAAACGAGGGGGCGAGAGGGGGGCATGCTCACCTGAAGCCAAGACATCATCAGTAGGAAAGGTTTCTTGTCCTTCTGTCTCTCTTCCAGAAACTTCGTTCCCTCGTTCACGAACCGCTGGGTCAGGTTCCTGAATCGAATCGGCTGCTCCACGACCTCGAAGTCCCTCATGATCATCGAATTCATGAGCTTGAAATTGTTGACGACGAACAGGACGACGCAAGCGGGGAACACGAGGAGGACCAGCAGGAGCCCGACGCCGCACCATCCGAACAGCCGGAACCGAAACAGGGACCAGGCAGCGACCAAGGTTCCGGCGATGATGCTCAGTAGGATGGGGTTGAAACGCTGGAACTGTGACGTCGCCACCTTGTCTCCGCTGTCGCCGTAGTCTTTCAGGTTTGTCATCGGAGTCCCGTAGAAGGAATCGAACCCGTTGCTGAGTGGATGGTGACAGAAATCCTTCACTTGGCAGTGAACTCCCAAGTGCCACTTGCCTGCAGTTCGTAGTACAGTGAAACCCGCTTAATTGCATAGGTGCAATGCAAGCCTTGCTTATGCGATTAACTGGGGCTATGCGAATAGCCGATACGTCTGATAATTAATTAATTGTAGGCACAAAACACTGGTTTGGGTTTTATGTTGTCATGCGATTATGCGGGTTATGCAATTAAGCGGTATGCGATTAAGTGGGATCCACTGTATCGCACTTTATTGAAGATTAACTTACAGTAACATAGGATACCCGATATCATAGGATACTAGATTGGTTTTGTATTGCTACGAGACTGTAAAATAAAGTAGGGGGTCGTCCATAAATTACGTAACGCGATTTTTGCACTTTTTGACCCACCATCGTAACGCGACGTAATAAAAAGTCGGACCCCTAAAATATGACGTAACAACGGGCCGACCCCCTTTTCGGTGGTCTCCCGAATCCCGAAAAGTCTTGACAAGAAAAAAGTCATCCTCCCTCTCATCCTTATATTATTTTCCCTTTCCAAATAGCCTGACAAGCAAAAAAGGTCATCATCTTAAAAATTTTGCATTGCGTTACGTCACACTCATAGGAACCCCCCTCGTCACACTTCGCAACAAATGTCCCCCCTAGGCGCGTTACGTCATTTGTGGATGGCCCCTAGGCCTATTATAGGAGTAGTGAGTACAGTGGTTGAATGAAGCATTCATGCCATTGTACAGTTTAGGCCTACTGCAAAGTTTTGTTGTAATTTTGTAAAATCACTAATGATCCATACTGTACACTGTAGTAGCGAATGTATCTATGAATGTATTATCTTACGGATAAGAAATCGTATATACGAATCGGTTGCGTTGTGGTTTTGAAATCGGAAGTTTTTCAAGTAACAAGGTCTATCTGTCTGCGCTACACAAGATTAGATTTTAAAAAATCTACAGACATACCAGTATCCAGGATTGTAACCCGTAACTAGGCCTACATACGATAGGCTACTTTATAGTTCACTAGTACGTAAAATTGGTCTCTTAAGACCTTAGACACAGCTTCGTCTACTGTAATATCAACTCTCCGTTCTGTTGATATTTAGAAATTTCTATCCAGTGTTTATCCAGACTCCAGGCCTTTGGGGCAGTGGCGGCTCCACCGGGGGGGGGAGGGGCAGGGGGCCCGTGTCCCCTATTGAGTGCCTGGCCCCCCAGTTGGGACCCTATACTTAATGCTACATACATTAAACAACAAATGGTTGCCCCCCCATGATTAGAAGTTACCACCTCAACGGCACCCCACTTGCCAAATCCTAGAGCCGCCACTGCTTTGGGTGGGGGTTGAGGCTTTCGGGGGAGGGAATCCAGAGGCGGATTTACCACGGTACCAGGTGGTGCATCGGTACCGGGCCTCCCTTCAAAATACAAATTTAGGGGCCTCCCTTTTCTAATAATAATTTTTTAAAGACTTTTAATTATTAGTTTCTTTAAAGTAATTTATTTTCGGAGATATACATGAATGTTGTATCGTAAGACATTAGTAGTGTTTGGACATGGATTAGTAATAATTTAGTATTGAAATGCAATTTAATGCATGCTCCATGAGTCTATGTTAAGAAGCCTATATCTCATATACCCCGGTTTAGCTGACCTCAATTAATGGCATGTCTCATAATGGTTGGACTCTGACCGAGTGACCGGCGGTTGCACCGGGCCACCGGCGGTCGTAGACGCCCGGCCTCTTGCATCGTTATGCAGATTAGGGGTACTGCATGACTCAACCTGAGTGCCTGTACAGTGTGCCTCGACGATCAATTCTTACCACGGTACCACCGGTCAAGAAGCGCGGGAAATGGGAGGAGTATGTTATTTGTATGCCTCCGTACCTTTGGAATGGCAATGCATAGTTGCAAACAGACTAACGCCATCACTCATTTGTCTTATCGTAAAATGGGTAACACCGTGACGGTGACCTTTTTGGCAAACGATTACAAATCTTAGTTATACTTAGTGCTTTTTTGTAGAAAAAAGGTACCGGAAGTCATCTTCGTGTATGATTAAATTCATAAGAAATAAGTTCAAATAACACTTAAATAAATTAAATTAATTTGTACGTCAAACCACGTGGATTATAGACGACAGGTCGACCGTGCCCCAGTTCTTGTACACTGACTGCACGACTGCAAATTCAATGCAAGTTTATTTGAGTTGAAGTTAATGGCATTTAATTGTTTCATTTTCAATGACGTTTGTTGTATTTTTACTTCTTTAAGCAGTGTTTATTCTAGCCACCTTGACATTGGGGGGATTTTGAAATGTTTGGAGGGACAAGGTTTGACATTTCAAACGTCTTGACGAGCAAAAAAACAAAAAAGGTCATCTGCCCATTTTCTCTTCTTAAAAGCTGTGACAAGCTTCCTTATTTTTTCCTCTCTCCAAAAAATAAAAAATCCCCCGTCGCCACACTTCTTTTTTTGAGGGGGGAATTTCCATCTCCCCATGCAACATATCAAATTTTTTTAGGGGGGATTTTTTCATTTTGGGGAATGCCCCCAAAAGGGCCTAGAATAAACACTGTCTTTAAGTGACCACGATGGCGCCGGGGGGGCCTCCATGGAAATATTTGCACCGGGCCTCCAAAATGTAAATCCGCCTCTGAGGGAATCGACTTGGTTGGAGGGGAAAAGACACAGTTCAATGCAAAATTTGTGTAAGTGCTGGGATTTGGGGGGATTTTGAGGGGTTTTTTTTCGGGGAACTTTCCTCCTAACCGGCGTGTATAAAACACTGTTTCTATCTGAGTATTTGAGCGCATTATCATTGAAAAGACTGCGATGATCTTAGTATATTGGCTTCTTCAAAATGTCCGAAAGCCTTAACTAGGAGAGAGTAATACGACAATGTGTAACATAGGGGCTGTCCATAAATTACTTCACGCACTTAAGGGGGAGGTTCAAACATTTGCGACGATGTGTGACGACGATGGGGAAAGGGGTTTCCAGAAATGTGACGTCACATAATACTAAATATTTTTATTAATACCGCAATATGTTATGTTGCTGCAAAGTAGAACGTATTTACACTTATAATTATTAAACTTCACTTTTTAAAAAGAATTTGAAAAGTTTCTGAATATCGTTTAATTAATTACAACGAATATTTGCAAACGAATCCATTGCAATACCCGCTTCATTCAAGAAATAAGTGCATTGAAACATTAATTTTGACAATGAAAAGATGACAAGATGATGGGTGGGGGGAGGCTAAGTGTTCTATTACGAGACTTAGGTAACGTAATCAACGTAATTTCTGTAGCGCCCTTTAAACCTCAATTCCTATTCATTAGGAATTCATTTTCTCGTCCTCACTCTCTTTCTGTCCTTTCCATTGTTCCTGTGACTAACTGGTTGTTGCACATGGTTTTTGTAATTGTGTGCGGCTGCTTTGTCAGGTATGTATTACGCGGGAGAGAGAGAGGAGAATACCGTATTATTTCGTACCGACGAGCGCAGTTGCGTATCCGTTTTCTGAGCAACTTCTGCAAACGTCGTTTCGTTCTGTGGAATTCCCGATTCGCTCGGAACGAAAAGAATGACACGACCCACGTGATGCGACGCCATCCTTAATACAACAAACGTTGCACTATAACGATTACGAACTAAACAGGCTTCAGGTGTTTGTCAATGTTGATACACACACTAAAACAGATAATTCGAGTATATTTTATTGTAAGGGAGATTTTGCCACTTCTCCACGCAGCATCTGGACTTGTAAAAAGTCACGCCACCGCGTATGGGAAACCAAATGGCTAACGCCTCCATTAGAGTAATCACGAGGGGAGAACAGGGGTCCTATAGGCAGTGGCGGCTCTAGGATTTGGCAAGTGGGGGGGCCGTTGGGGGGCAACTTCTAATCATGGGGGCCAACTATTTGTTGTTTAATGTATGTATCATTAAGTATAGGGTCCCAACTGGGGGGCCACTGGGGGGCCAGGCACTCAATAGGAAGGCACGGGCCCCCCCTGCCCCCCCGGTGGAGCCGCCACTGCCTATAGGCTAGGGTTGTCAGATATCCAAAGTTGAAATACGGGAAATTGTTTCCACTATCCAGTTCATTGTGAATTATTATTATTATGGCTAGAGCTATACTTCACTACATTACTATAGAGTATAGACTAGGAAAAAGCAATAAACAACACTGTTCAATGCACTGCATCATCTGCATGTAGTGAATCAATATTACAAACAAGTTATAATAATATTATTATCATAGACCGATCGGGGGCTGAAATACGGGAGCAGTGGCGTGCAGAGAGTGGTGGGCGTTTGGGGCCAAGTCGAAAAAAATATAAGATTCTTTGACGGGTAAACTATAGGTCTTTAATAAAGATTTTAAAAAGGTCGCCGAGTCAATTTTGGCGCCCATATCTGGTCGCCAATGAATTAACATTGCCAACTTAAATTTCAATATGTATAAACGAGGCTCAACAGTGACACGTCTTGCGTGATATTGATTTGGCACGTCATCGGCTGGCGCCACAGAAGTTAAAGTCTAAGATTAGATTAAATGGCCACCGACCCAGTGGCGTAGCCAGGATTTCCGGAAGAGGGGTTTTGAAAAAAATTTCGTCAATAGCCGCCAAGAGGGGGTTTTCACCCAAAAAATTGCCAAAAAGCGCCTCAAAAAAAAAAAATTGCATGGGAATACATTAAAAATTTTTTTAGCCGTCCAAGGGGGGTTTAACCCCAACCCCCCCGTGGCTACGCCACTGCACCGACCTGATCTAATCGGATAGCGTCCAGTCAGAAGTGCCGCTCTGCTGGGAGTGCAGAGGGCGGCGGCCGTTAGATGGTGAGTGAGTTTGGCGCCCTTCCTTGCAATGCGATCGATGTTGGGTGTTTTGATGGTCCCGTTGCCAAAGCAACCGATGTCCCCGATTCCCAAGTCGTCTGCCAAGAACACAACGACGTTTGGCCTCTTCGTCCTCTCATCCGCCGCCGAGGCCATGAGGACAACGACGACTCCGAGAAGGACAGAAAGCAGCCACCTCGCGTCCATTTGTCAGCAATCGCTATTAGGCAAAAGAACGACGTCGTTATTAAACGAATCAATGAATCAACGAATCAATCAATGAATCATTCAATGAATCAATCAGTGAATCAATCAATGAATCAAGCAATGAATACATCAATAAATCAATCAATGAATCAATCAATCAGTGAATCAATCAATCAATGAATCAATCAGTGAACCAATCAATGAATCAATCAATGAATCAATCAATGAATCAATCAATGAATCAATCTGGCAATCAGTGGTGCCCACAGGGGGCCAAACACAATGGTCACCGTGGTCACGGTTGATATAGTTTTCAGGATATTCGATATCACAGTTCTTAGTTAAAGTTAAGTTTCTCAATTTCACTTTGTGTATCAGTAGCCTAGTGTTTTAGTGGGAAATTATTGGCTAACATCCAACATAACAGCTAGTTATAAACTTATAATAATAGATTTTCCTGGCCTCTACTGTATATGTGCGGGGGCACCCATGAAATCAATCGATCGATTGGATAGATCAATCGCTCACTCACTCAATCAATTTATTATGAATGAATGATCGCTTTTTGTAAAACGAAGCACTAGGCCTATCTCAATAGACTAAAATATCAAATTAGGTCATTGGGTGCAATTCCGGTTCATTGGGGGTTCGGCTGCCCGAAAGGCTATGACCGACAAACATTTTTGTCTAGATCATTAGGCCTACCGTAAGTAATACAACCTGTTGGAGACCGATATCCAAAGCGTACAAAAAGCGCCATATAAATTGAAGTTATAAATAAAACAGCCTCTTACCAATATTGCGGCACAGCTCTACAGACGACAGTGAACCATTAGACGTCCATCTCTGCACTACCTGAGCAACTCCGGTGGTGGCCTAAGTTTAGGCAAAGTTCGATAAGTTTCAGTCGCAACCTTTACTTTATTAAGCTCCGATCCGCATTTCAACCTCTTGTTGCATATTTTCGACCTCTCGGAATTTCCGCAGTGACACTGAAAATGTCCCACGCTTATTTTCGAAGTGAAATTATGCATTGAGGTCGAAAAATTGGGTCAGTATTTTTTAAAACTGTTCGTCCATACAGCCACAGAGAACAAGAGGCTTTGGCCATGGCTGACTCAACCCGGCAGATCATAATCATGATCATAATAAAGCAAAACCTGTAATGCCACCATACCTTGATAGCATCCATCAGGTAGATGTCGCTAGTATCGATTTAAGACCGGCCGACATTTTGTTTTTTGGTTTATCAATAATTGTCATAGCTACTTGCAGGGGCGTAGCCAGGAATTTGATTTGGGAGGGTATAAATATTTTGGGTGAGTATAAATCTTAACTATAAACCACATAAACCATATAAACCACATATAACCATCATGTTAATGTCATATAAACTTTAAGACCGGTTGACATTTTTTTTTGGGGGTATATATGCCAATATACCCCCGTCACTACAACCTAGCTACTTGTTCAGCAATACATTGTAAAAAATAGTTCTAAACATTCTCGAAATATTTCTGGGCAAATTGTTTCTAATATTTATATGGAACTATAATTTAGATCAGCGGTTCTCATTCAGTGTTTATTCCAAGAATTTGATGTTTAATTCAATTCTCCAAATTGGCGACCCCCAACGGTAAAATTGTTTTCGTTCACATTGTAAACTGCTAAAAATAATAATGCTACGACAATCAAAATGTTCGAAATCGTTATTATTTAATTGTCTCAGAAATGTCTATCCTCGAATGACAATTATAGTAAAACAACTAGTATAGCGGCTAACTACCACTGGCACTGAGGAAATTTTGTACAATAACAAGAAAAGTGACAACCCCATATTTCTGATGGTCTCAGGCGACCCTGTCAAATCGTCATTCGACCCCGCCCTGGACAAATTGGTTGAGAACCGCTGATTTAGACTCATAGCGTGAGTCGTATAAAAGATCGTTGAGGTCGATTTTGCAAAATTTGAAAATTTTTATCATCCTTTCAGAAAACTGCGCATAAGTCAGCGACTTTTTCTGGAAAGCAATAAAGAATTCTTCCCAGACCAATATACAATATGCGATGTTCTGCACTCCATCCGCAAAATAAAGTGCAGGTCTTCGTTTGCGTCGAGTCATGCAAAGTTCATAGACAACATCATTACCGTCAATTTGCTATGCCAATTATCACTTAAATTGGATACACATAAATGCAATATATACAGTATATTATAGTCACAGCCGCAAAAAGCTTTTTGATCGACAGAAAAATTGCGATTTCTTTCAAATCGCTAGCCATTGGTTCCATTCACTATATTTAGTCTATATTGACTAGCACAGGTAGGCTACACCTACAAGCTTTTGTACGTGATAATACAGATAGTTTGTTTGAAGACCCAGTCCGGTCTACAATTCAGATACACTTAAACAAAGGGCCCGCTAATTATATTGATCCTACCCAGAGCCGTAACTAGGGGGGCAGAAGGGGGCAAGCCTTCCCGGGCGCCGACCGGTGGGGGGCGCATTTTGGATGAGAAATAAATAAATAAAAAATAGCTGTGCGGAATATAAAAAGGTCTTTTGTGATTTTGTGACGACTAAAAAAGGTCATCAGCCCGAAAATGGATAAGTAAACTCTGTGACGACTAAAAAAGGTCATCACCGAAATTTAGGGGCGCAAAATATAAATCTTGCCCAGGCGCCGACGAAAACCATATAGCTACGGCTCTGATCATACTGCTGGAGAAAAAAACAGGGCAAAATGCCTATGTGCAGTATACAGTACGCCTATTTGACTATTGCATTTTGGACATAATGTATATTTATTAAGACAACGGAAATGCATTAGATGGAGGTGCGTTCGCCTCGCATTGACTTACGCCCGTACAAAACTCATCGATCTATCTAATGCATAGCTACGAATAAACACCGGATTTAATAAATCGCTGCGGTAACAGCTGGGCGTCCAACATGAGAATTTTTCTTTACGTCGTTTAGTGTCAACAACGAGACACGTGATGATGCATGGGAATTCAATGCAGATATAAGCTGGATTCAATGTCTGGAACCTCACAGGTTAACAGTGCAAGCGATAGACAGTTGTTACTTATATAGCGCCACATTTTTCTGTTTGTGTGTGAGTTTTTATCTCCCAGTGCGCATGTCCGAAGCGTAACCGGAAACGATGAATCGCGCCGTCATCAAGGTCGTTCCCGTGGACTATGACGTCACCGGCGAACAGCGCGTTCAGCGCGAAGATGCCGTCATCAGTGACGTCACTCTCGAAGCGAAAGAAAACCGCAGCGATGACGTCATCTGTTCAGAGGCCATCTGCCAGGCGAGACACTACTTCAAAATCGACGATTTTTCCCGCAGAAGCGAAAAGGAGACAACGGAAGTCCCAAAAGGTTTGAACAAGTTGCTCTTCTACCAGTTGGTCCAGGGCGGACACGTCGAAAGCGTAACGGATATCCTCGACCGGATTCAAAGACCGGATCCGGTCCTCTTCCGGTGTCTGCTCGACGGAAGAAACCGGAAGAGGGAAAACGACGATGGCGCAGCCAGGTGCGTTACCTGGTCCAGGTGGGCGGCCGTGGTTGCCAACGGACTCCTGTGTCTCGTCTTCGTGTTTCCGGTCTTTGTCCTGACGACGCCCGTGTTCTACCTGCTGCATTTCATCGGACAGTGTCTACAGACCGGAAACTGCGAACCGGAAGCCGTCCAACTTCCGCTTCTGTTCGCCGCGCTCAGCGACAGCGCCCCGATGGTGCGCGTCTTCCGGCGACGCCACCCGGACATCCTGCGCGCCAGGGACGGATCCCTGAACAACGTCTTCCACCTGCTCGCCCTGGCGTCGGCGACGGACAGCCGGGCGGCCGTCCGTTGCCTCCGCGTCCTCGTCGGGGTCTTCGGGGCGGCGGCGGCGCGAGCGGTCGTCCTCGGCATGAGGAACGAGGACGGCCTGAACGCCGTCGAGTGCTCGGTCAAGGTCGGGTCGCCGCTGTACTTCACCGAGTTGGTCGAGACCGAGGGGATCATCAAGCGCACGGTCATCGCCGTCGGCAGCGACCGGGTCTACGACGCGAGGAGGAAAGGCGACGACGATGACGTCATGACGACGACGATGACGTCACCGCCGCTCGTTCGCTACTCCGTCGTTCACTATGACGTCACGGCGTACGAGCAGGGGACGTTTTCGTAAATCAGAGTTTCCTGTTGAACCTGCTGAGCGGGCGTGAACTGATGAGCATGACGGAGGAGGAGGTGAATTCCATCAAGAACTGTCCACTTTTCAAGCACTGGACGTCGGCGAAGATCCGGTTGAATGTAATTCCGGTGTGCTGTCACGGACTGCTGCTCTTCTACCTGTGGATGACGCACATACTGTACACGCTCATTTCCGACGCAAACGCCTACCACGAATGGGTGCAGGTTACCTTTCGGCAGGGCCTGAGCGACGCGATGCGGCAGGTGCCGACGTGGGTAAACGGCACCGAGTGCACGGCGCCGTCTTTGGACGCCAACCACACCGTCGAACAGGTGAGGAAGATCGCCAGGTGTGGCGTGAACGCCGCCTGCGGGTTCGACGTGGCCGGGTCGCTGGCCGGGAGAAACGTCGCCGAGGAGAAAAGCAACGCCGATCGAATGATCACGGCGTCCCTGACGGCGACCGTACTGCTCCTGGCGTTCGATCTGTACTCCCGCGTCGTCTTTCTGGCGGTCCAGTTCCTGGATCCCGGATGGAGGGGCGAAAGGCAGTTTTCGCAACTGGTCCGTCGAATGTTCACCAGGCGGCTGCAGGTGTCGTACGTGTCGAAGCAGTTGAGCGTCATGGCCAATCTCTGCCTAATCCTGTCCGCCCTGCTGGACAACCTCACCCAGACGACAGACGACGTCGACGACGAGGCCGCGTTCCTGCTCAAGGTCAACCTCCGGTCGGCGATCAACTGGTTCATCGTCAGCGGCGTCATCTGCCGCGCCTTCTGCACGCTCTACAATCTGCGCCTCTACAACGTTGGCAGCCATTTCATCATCGGAATGTGGAAGCTCGGAAAGACGCTCGTCCAGTTCTCCTTCGTCTACTTCATGACCGGATCCATGTTCAGCGTCCTGCTGCGTCACGTGGCCGTCGATCCCGTCTGTCCGGCCAGGAAGCTGGGCGCCTTCGACGACTCCTTCGTCCGGCCGCTGCTGTCCAGTTTCCGTCTGATGCTCGGCGACAGCCTCCTGCCGGCCACGATGGGCAGCCAGCTGGGCGTCGTCTACGCCGTCTTCGTCATTGTGGCCGGCGTCGTGATGCTCAGCCTCTTCACCGGGATATCGGGGTCCGTGGCCGACCGGGTCCTGTCGCCGCTGCTACGGGACGTACTCCTGCTGAAGGAACGGCTGGAGGAGAGCGTCAGTATGGAGACCGCGGCCCTTCTGACGGTCCTGCCGTTTCGAAGGACGGTGCTCCGGTGGTGGTTGAGGTTCAACGCCGCGTACACCAAGTTCCTAATCAGAGAAGACGGAGACGAAACGAGAATCGTGTTGGAAGTGGAAAATAGGTTCTAACCGATCACAATCGCAGTAATAGCAACAACGATGACAATAATGAGTTGACAATGATCAGAGCAGTGGCGGCTCCAGGATTTGGCAAGTGGGTGGGTGCCGTTGTGGTGGAAACTTCTGAGCATGGGGGGAAACCATTTGTTGATTGTTGTGTTGTAGTAGTAGTAGCAGTAGTAGTAGTAGTAGTAGTAGTAGTAGTAGTAGTGTAGCAGCAGCAGCAGCAGCAGCAGCAGCAGCAGTAGTAGTAGTAGTAGTAGTAGTAGTAGTAGTAGTAGTAGTAGTAGTAGTAGTAGTAGTAGTAGTAGTAGGTATAGGGTCCCGACAGGGGGGCCACTGGGGGCAGGCATTCAATTAGGGGTGGCACGCCCCGGCCCCCATATGTGAAGCCGCCACTGGATCAGAGTGGCGTAGTCAGGGTTCCGGAATGGCGGGGTAGTGGGGGCACTTTGAGACAATTTCAACTGAAAAAGTGACCGAGCAAAAAATGACCAATGGCCTATTAAGATAAGATGATGTAATCTGAGCATTTTAGAGTTTTAAAATATCACTCGACTCTACGTTGCTGGTGAATTCCAGTGAACTGCTTTAGATAGAAGGACATTTTGGAGGAGATATTCATCCTAGTTTAAAGAAAGTTTGGCATTTTTCAGTAGACAATAAACTGACTTCTTCATTTCTGCTTTCTACTGTATTTTAGAGGCACTACTGTATTTTCACTTTCTATATTACATTACATTAATGTTCCGCCGAACTGTCTGCAAAGAAACTAAAGACGCGCTTATTCGACATCTCCTACAACTTAGTTCCCTCTGTAAAATGCTCTTGGCTTTGGCCTTCGCCATGCTTATTGCACTATATAAATTGTGAAATAATAATAATAATAATAATAATAATAATAATAATAATAATAATAATTCAGATTGAAATAATAATAATAATAATAATAATAATAATAATAATAATAATTAATGAAGGTCGACTTTGGAATCCACTTCAACGGCCGAGTCATTGATTGCGCTTTTACGGTGGCATTCAATTCACGATACGATCCGCTTCTTGCCGCGATGAAGGATGCGACAAACACAAGGATCCGTGAGCGCAGGATCGACGTGCGTATCAGCGACGTCGGAGAGGCCATCCGGGAAGTCATAGAATCCAATGAGGTTGAGTTGGACGGAAAGATGTACCCAGTGAAGAGCACACATAACCTGAGCGATCACTCGATCGCGCCGTTCAGGATCCAAGCCGGTAAGACGGTTCCGATCGTCAAGGGAGGTGACACGATCAGGGCGGAGGAAGGCGAGTTCCTTGCCATCGAGACCTTCGGAAGCACCGGAAAGGCTCACGTTCACGTCGTCATGGAGACGTCTCATTACATGAAAAACTATGAAGCCGGTCATGTTCCGACCCGAGTGACGAAATCGATGCAGCTTCTCGGAGTGATCGTCAAGCATTTCTGCACGCTTGCGTTCTGCCGTCGGTGGCTCGATCGTCTGGATCAGACCAAGTTTCTGATGGTGCTGAAGAATATGTGGGATCCGGGAATCGTCGATCCGTATCCTCCACTCTGCGACATCAAGGACCGCTGCACCGTTCAATACGAGCATACTCTCCACTTACGACCGACCTGCAAAGAGGCTGGGGAGACAGCAAAGCAGTCAAAAAAACCACCTGCAGCTTCAAAGAAGAAGCCTCAGTCACTGGTGGAAAAAACAGTAGCTGAAGCCAAAGCTGCATTTGTTGACATTGATCTGTCGGAGGGAAGGAGTCTGAGGAAGCGGGCAGCTGCTCCACCCAGCATTGCTCCAAAGATATCAACGAAAGCTGTCACGAAGAGACAGGCAGCAGCGCCTAAGAAAGCAAAGGGCTCTCAGGACACGAAGGACAGCAAGACTTCTGCTGTCAAGTCCGAATAGCAGATCTCCTTTCATGAAAACAACAATAATAATAATAATAATAATAATAATAATAATAATAATAATAATAATAATAATTCAGATTGAAATAATAATAATAATAATAATAATAATAATAATAATAATAATAATAATAGCGACCGTGGATGTCCACTTTTCTATATTACACTACATTACATTAATGCTGTCATTTATCTGGAAGTAGGGCATAGTAGAAAAAAGACACCACGCTGAAGGCCAGTCAATGCCCAAATCCGGACCCCATAGCACACAATCTTCAGGCAATTCTGAAGCACCATTGTCTAGCAAATAAGTAAATATATTATATTAAGGAAGTCCTCTAGGAGAACATAAGATTAGAAGGTTATAAAAACAGTGAGCCAACGGCCCGAAGGTTCAGTGTTACCAGTGGCGTAGCCAGGATTTCCGGAAAGCGGGGGGGGGGAGGTGAGTTTGATCACGACCGACTTCGAAAAATCTTGACAAGCAAAAAACTCTATTCTATAGCACTTTAGCACTTAGAGATTATTTTGGGTCGGCAACCAAGGGTGGGCTTTGACCCCAAAACCGCTTCCGAAAATAAAAAATGCATGGAAACATTTTAAAAAATTGTCGGCATCCAAGGGGGTTTTAACCCCCAAACCTCTCTTGGCTACGCCACTGAGTGCCTACACTACTAGAACCGAGACTCAATATTACAATTCTTATCGCAGTCTTTTGTGAATCTAAGTTAACTTCACTCGATATGAGATTTTTAAATAGCAACAACGACAAAATTATTAATTCCTTTATTCTAAGTTATAATGAACTTTATTCTGTTATAATTAACTAGTCGGTAGGTTTACAGTAGGCCTACTCAGTGGCGGCTCCACCGTGGGGGCCAGGGGGCCCATGCCCCTCTGTTGAGTGCCTGGCCCCCCAGTTGGGACCCTATACTTAATGCTACATACATTAAACAACAAATGGTTGGCCCCCCATGATTAGAAGTTGCCACCCAAACGGCCCCCCCACTTGCCAAATCCTAGAGCCGCCACTGGGCCTACTTAGAGACGCGTTCGTCAAAAGTGTTGATTTACCCTGGTTTTCCATACTGTAGTGCAATTTAGGAGAGTGGTAACAACACTGGATGATAGAGCAGAAGGTAGCGGGTTCAATACCCGTAGTAGCCCTAAGGTCGACCCCGCCTAACTCGCTAGAGGGCGGTGGTAAAATGAGGCAGAGTCTGGAGAAGGTAATGGTAACCTACCCCCAGAATAATGGCTTATACCACGTACGTCGTTGATTGCCTAGACGTCGGAACCCAACGGTCGGACTCGATCACGGGACCTACCTTTATCTGTAATAATGTAATGCAGAATTTGTAGAGCGTCTGTTATATTTCTACTCTAACCGCAGCTTGCACCATATTGCAAAAGCCGAAAAACACAATAAAGTAAAAACACGCAAATAAATAAAAAAACGTAAAAAACGCGTTTTTGTTAGAAAATAAAAAACGAAAAAAACGTTTGCAACATCTAAGGTTCTAAGCACTGTTTCTCCTCTTAGTACGTGTCCAATCCAGTTCCTCTACCTTCTTTTGATGATGTTAATCATTGATCTTTGTTCTACCGTCATCTGTAATACCTCTTCGTTTGATTTCTTGTCTGTCCACTCGATCTTTTCCAATCTTCCTCCATAGCCAAATTTCGATTGCTTCCAGTTTTTGTGTCTTTTTCTTGAAGAGTCCAGGTTTCCGAAGCATACATGGTTACACTCCATTCCAACATTTTCCCCAGTCTCTTATCAAGTTCCATACTTAGTCTTGCTCTCATCAGTTCCCCTCTGTCCAGAAGGACTTGTTGTCCCATTGCTACTCTTTTCTTTATCTCTCCATGGCACCTGGCATCTTTTAATCATCTTTATTCGTGACAAGCACACCATAACAAAAGTAGTACACAACCAGTAGTACTCTTTTGTTATTAGGTTCCCAAGTAAACAAAATTGTGTCCCCTGCTCCAGTTCTGCTCCATAAGCCGTAATGGTGAATCTATGCGGATTTTCGCTCTTTGTTATTACTATGGTTTTTGTTTTTGACATGTTTATCTTCATGCCATAATCTTTTGATGTTTTATTTAATTTGTCCGTCATTATTTATAGCTCTCTTTTACTCACTGTCAGCATATCCTGATCGTCTGCAAAGCGTATATAGCTTGTATCTGTTTCACTAAATGTTTATTTTAGCCTTTTCTTCGAGGGGCGTAGCGACGGGGGGGGGAGTTATCGGTATGTATACCCCAAATCAGGCTACCTTAAAGTCTTTGATGTTTTTTAAGATTTTCAACGTTTTTTAAGATTTATACTCCCCAAATCACATTATACCCCAAATCAAATTCCTGGCTACGCCCCTGTTTTCTTCCTCTAATGCTTCTCTTATTAGTTGCTCATTATAAATGTTGAAAAACAGCGGAGACAGTGGCCTATACTGTCCTTATCCTTTTCCTATTTCTCCGGGCTCTGAATTATTACTTCCAATCCAAGAGTTAAATATCAAACTGTAACACAGGATTCGTCATATTCAAACACTGAGCGAAATCCATTTGACAATAAAACCTCCAATCAATATCTTTTCGTAAACAGAACAAATCCTTGGTATTCATTCATTCTGTAAAATATCTCGAGAACATGGCCAAACTTTTCTAATACCCTAAGAAATATATCATGTACAAAGACGAAGGAAATTGCTGCGTTAGAACAAAGTCAACTCGGCGAGATACAGTGGCGAGACCAGGGCTCTGAAATGGAGGGGGTAGAGATTTTTCGAGTAAAAAAGTTCAAGAGCAAAAAGGAAGCATGCAGCTCTTGGTTCATATTTCAATATTCTCTCCCGATCATTCTACCCACCCCTCCCGACAAATTTCTCTAAGATTTTCACAAACCTCACGACTGGTCCCAGTCCGAATTGGGGGCCCGGGCCCCGTTTTCCCAACCCCCCCGTGGCTACACAAATTTTGAGCTATCGTCATCATTATTATACTCTTCTCTTATAGCCTGGGCCGTCGAGAGAAAATACGGGCCGGGGACAAATATTGAAAACTTCAAAAAAAATCTTGACAAGCAAAAAAGGTCCACCTATTTTTTCTGGTTAGCGCGGGCCCTTTGTTTATCGCCGGGCCCGGGTAAAAATGTACCTCTGAACCCCCCATCTCTTTTGTCGGCTCTGCCCTATAGCGCCACTTTAGCAATGTCCATGGCAACAGTGAATTGAAATTTCGCACAACCCACGACAACCATCTATCTCTATTCGATAAATAGCT
The DNA here is from genome assembly GCA_018105865.1 of Metaphire vulgaris. Classification (NCBI taxonomy): domain Eukaryota; kingdom Metazoa; phylum Annelida; class Clitellata; order Crassiclitellata; family Megascolecidae; genus Metaphire; species Metaphire vulgaris. Next base: position 2,759,445 of record CM030833.1, on the reverse strand, counting down.
GGGAAACAAATCATGGACCAGGATCTTGACGAAGGTTAAGTATCGGCGTTCTAGAAATCGGGCGTACAGTGTCGGTGTACACGCTCGATAGCGAAAGAACATCTTGGCATGCGGGGACTCTTGCGGTCGCCATAAAACTGCCACAAAGTCCGACTACGTACGACATGTTATATATATATACTGCGGCTGCTTTTTATATACTTTATACACATGATGTCCGGTCTTGGATCGGACTCGGTCGGCCTCTAATCAGCACGCAAACAACGCTCTCCCGTTCCACAGCTGCTAACGGTGGACGGTAATGAACCGTAAACATCAATCTTTTTCCGGGCGGCGTCGTCGTCGTCGTCTTTGGCACGCGCTTCGGCCGTACGCTCGCCGGCGGGTGGCCGGGGGTCGCCGGGCGTTGAAGTCGCGGCAGTGCCTAGGCGTATGACGGAGGACGGAGGACGGAGGAGGAGGAGGAGAGACCCTCTGCTGCCTCCTTCCTCATCGTCACGGGACAAGAATATTGGTTTTTTTGGCGATCGAATGACCAGTCTGTCTGTTTGATTTCCTTCGCTCTTATAATTCTGTCTCTGTCTCTGTCTCTGTCTCGCTATCCCTGTCTATCTCCGTCTCTCTCTCTCTGTGTCGTTCTCTCTCTATCCCTGTCTGTCTCTGTCTCTGTCTGAGTCTTGCTCTCACTCTCTCTGTCTCTCTGTCTCTCTGTCTCTCTCTCTCTTTGTCTTTGTCTCTCTCAATATCTATCTATCTCTGCTTCCCTATGTCTCTCTCCTGTCTCTCTCTCTCTCTCTCCATCTGTCGCTGTCTCTCTCAATGTATGTTTGTCTGTCTCTCCGTCTCTGTCTCTCTCACTGTTAGTCTATCTCTGCCCCTCTCTCTCTATCTGTCTTTGACTCTCTCTGTCTGTCTGTCTGTCTCTCTCACTGTCTGTCTCTGTCTGTCTCTCTCTCACTGTCTGTCTGTTTATCTGTCTGTCTGTATTTCTCTCTGTCTCGCCTAATATCTCATTTCAGAAGCGCTCGTCTAATTCAAGACTTAGGCGACGATAGAATTCCGAATTGCTCGAATCTACTGTTGACGCAATCGACTGAAACTTCGCCTGAAAAATCCGACAACAGTTGCATCGCATTTTATGAGCTGGCAGTCTGGCGCCATATCAGTTTGCCCTTCGATTTGCATCTAAAATGATCTCCTACGAAGAAACGCGAGAATCAATTTTACCGTAGTTTGCCAAAACGATCACATCCATTTACCGTAATACCGACCATTTCGTTATGCCCGCAACAGGACGTGACCCACCAGGAATCCAGCTGGGATTTGGAGGGGGGGGTTATGGTGGGTGTGGATGGAAGGGGGTAGAGGGTGGGCGGGGTACGGTTTCAATTTTCCTTTCTGCCATGCTCCGTACCTTCCATGTGTGGATGGATTCATGCTGCCAAAATCATTGAAATTTGAAGAAAAGACAAACTCGGCTATTCATGTGTGCCTCTAACACTTTTTTTTGGGGGGGGGTTAGGGGCATGCCCCTGCGCCCCTGCAGGTCCACCTTTGGCTTTGCCAAAGGTTTATAATTTGTGAAAGAGAAAAAAAACTAAATTATGTAGGCCTAAACAGTATTTAACTAGCAAAGCATTGAATGAAAGTCTATTCAAGTTCAGCAGATAACACAAATGCCAAGCTGTCTGCATAGGGATTCAGTAATCTGTGAAATGAATTCCCTTCCAAGATTGTCTTGGTTCTGCTAAGTCTTGAATATTGAAATTCACTCCAACGGCAGGCAAATTTCCTAAAAATCCAGTTCTGTCCACAGCAGGAAAGATTTTCCGAATCAGAATTTAATGAAGCCATCTCTCTCATTTGTGTATCCATTATATTGGAAATCAGATTTATCACAGAAAACTAATTCTTTCTCTTCACCTGCCTTTCCATTTAGTATCTCCCTGTTAATATTGGGTTCCAACTGTACAGTCAGCGACTTATGCTTCTGTCATTAATTATAATTGTATGAATATCGTAATCGTTGATTGCTCTTTGATTATCAACTGATGCCAATCAACTGACATCAATCAATCAATCACGCGAAATGTTCAATCACGCGGTGTGCTGAATTGTATTTCAATCAGATCTTTGTACCGGAAATTTCAAATTCTTTGTACGCTGACAACGAAAATTCTACTGAAAATAACGAACTCCATGCCCCAGTACAGCTCAATCATCATCATCATCATCATCATCATCATCATCATCATCATCATCACCACCACCATCATCACCACCAGCACCATCATCATCATCGTCATAGTCATCATCATAGTCATTATCATCATCATCACCACCACCACCATCATTATTATCATCATCATCATCATGACCACCATCATCATCATCGCCATCATCATCATCATCATAATCATCATCATCATCATAATCATCATCATCATCATCATCTCCGTCTTCGTCGTCTTCGTCGTCGTCGTCTTTGTCATAAGATCGCACAGTGGTTGTTGCGCAGGGCGTCCTGTATTGCCCGGGTCGACGCCTGTCGATGCCCGTAGCGGACGTGGTCGACGGCCTTGATGAGCTCCTTGAACACCGTTGTCACTCGCCAGTTGTGTTTCGTCGAACACTCGACGAAGCCACACTTCCACTGTTTCTTGACGACGTTCGCCAGGTCTCCGCCGCCGCCGCCGCCGCCGCCGCCGCGCGCGCTTGAGGCCGAGGACCCCGGGCCCCTGTCCCCAGCGGCGGCCCCAGCGGCGGCGGCGGTCGCCTGCAGGTCCTGCTTGTTGGCGGCGACGAAGATGGGGACGTCGTGGGTGTTGCGACTGCGGAGGATCTGGTCGCGCATCGAGCGAACGTAGCGAAAGCTGTCCTCGTCCGTTGCGTCGTAGACGAGGAGGTAGGCGGAGGCCGTGCGAAGGCCGTAGCCTCGATACTCGTTCCACTCTTGGAGGGAATTCGACGGAAAACGAGTCACCGCTGAACAGTCTATCAGCTTCACCTAAAATAGGAGATGCCCACTCAATAAATAATAATAATAATAATAATAATACTAATAATAATAATAATAATAATAATAATAATAATATTTAACGCTGTCGCCTTCCGCGGAACTTTCAATACATAATAATAATAATAGTGATAATAATAATAATAATAATAATAATAATAATAATAATAATAATAATAATAATAATAATAATAATAATAATAATAATAATGAAATGACAATAATAATAATAATAGCCTAATAATAATAATAATAAATAATAAATAAATAATAATAATAATAATAATAAATAATAATAAATAATAATACTAGGCCTAATACCCCTTATTAATACTTGTTATTATTATTATTATTATTATTATTATTATTAAATTTATAATAACAGCCAGTCTATCAAAAATCAATCAAGGCAAAAATTGCCCAAGACGCGATATCATATTTCCAGTGGCGTGCCATAGATAAGGCAAGTAGGGCAGATTACTTGGGCAGCACTTGAAGGGGTGCCAAAAACCTCTATGATTTTGCTCTACTTAACGTAGAAAGAGAATAAACTGAGAAAACTGACTTCGAGGAGCACATCATAGACCAGTTCACATCAGTAAAAGTAAGAAAAGTGTATATGAAATTTTAATCTCGTGTTATTAGTATGTCATGATTTGTTAATATTAAAGAGTTATTAATCTCGCGTCAATAAAATGTCTATGATTTGTTAGAATGTCATGATTTGTTAATATTAAAGAGTTATTAACCTGCTAATTTTTTTAAACCCGCGCCATGGGCGCCAAATATCCTATGTACGCCCTTACTTATTGTGAGGATCAGAGAGTTTCTTAACACCGATGTTGCAATATTTTTGGAAGCGATCAGTGCAGGAGATAGACCAGTTGTTCTGCGTAAAATGCGATTTTTAAAGATGGAATAACGATTATGGTGCTTTGGGAAATATCACTGATTTCCTTTGGATCTGCCAATAATATTATAATCGGATTAACGCTTTGACATCTGATAGTGGCGTAGCCAAGGAGAAGGGGTTGGGGGTTTAAACCCCCCTTTGGCTGCCGACGAATTTTTTTACATGCTTTTTCATACATTTTTCATTTTCGGACGCGATTTTGGGGGTCAACCCCCAGCTGGCTGCTGATTGAAAAAATGTCTAAGTGATATAGAAAATAGACAAAATGGGAATGGAAAGAATACAAAGGTGACGACCTTTTTTTACTTGTCAGCTTCTAAAAAAGTAAAAATAAGAATATGCATACATAATAAACATTTTTCAAAGTTTGGTCACGATCGAAAACAACTCCCCCTTCCGGAAATCCTGGCTACGCCACTGACAGCTGAGAACATTGTCCATTTTAAAACTGAACTCCTGAAGTCTCCTTTAACTGACGGCATTCATCGTCAATATTTTCCATGCACGTCTGTTCTCAAGAGTTCCTCTAAGTTCTGTCGAGATGGCGGAAACTGATGCTTAAGAGTATTTTTTAAATCGTGATAGATTTTGCAGACAATCACGCTGAAGGTCTTCTTGCCTTAAAAAGTCTTTAAAATGTCCCTAAAAATTTCAGACTATTTTTAGATCATTCTATACAACACACGCAAAGACCTGACTGACCACCCACCCACCTACCCACCCACACCCACACACCTACACCCACTCCCACACTCACACACCCACATTCACACGCACACACACACATATGCATATATAATTTGCATGTATTTAAAGGATATCATAAACTAACCTATGAGGAAAGGCTAAAACATTGTGAACTGACAACCCTGGAAAAAAGAAGAGAGAGAGGAGATTTGATTGAGACATACAAAATACTGAAACAAAGTGGAAATGCCAAAAGAAAGATTTTTATAATGAAGCAGAATTATTGAACCAGAGGACAAGAAACGGGTTGGGAGACACAAACAGCACTTTTTTTAGTGCAAGAGTGGTGGACAGATGGAATGAACTGGATGAGAGGATAGTAATGGCTAGTTGGCTACAACTGTGAACGAGTTCAAAATAAATCTCAGTAGTTTAGGATATTAGATTGGACGGGAACAACAGTGGTTCTCACACAGGGCAGTCCCTACTGAACCACTTTAAACCTTGTTATATTATATTATATTATTATTGTAACCATTGATCACCAGTTCTGGTTCTTTCTATTGCTTCGTCATTTATGGATACAATTTTTTGTAGCGTATCACCAAGTTATACCAGATAAATAATGCAATTGAACACGTACTACAAAAGAATTCCGGTAAAAGCCCAGGAAACCCGGACCAAATTCCCATTACCCCCCCCCATCCCTCACCCACCTTCCCCCAAAGCCTCGGTGCAGATGTCTTGTATTCGAAAGCGATCACGACAGAAATGCTTCTTCGTTGTTGGCATTTCAAAAAGAGAGACGCTACTGTTTAACATATAACGGGCAATCCAACTGGATCCCGAATCTTTTGCGGAAGGTTTTGAGGGTTTTGGTGGGGGTGGCGGCGGAGGGGAGGAAGATGGACTGTCGTTGTCTGATCATGGTTACCGCGCGTAGCTTGCCAATGGACGATAATTAAATCTCCGTCACATCAGATCCTTCGACCGAACATACTTCGGAATATTATTCAGTCGATCCGTCCATGCAGCAACATCGCTGCATAGAATATTGGACAGCCAGAGAAAAAATTTTATTCGTCGTTTAGAAAATAGCAGTTAGTCACACACACATAGACACACAGAGGCGTAGCTAGGGGCGGGGAGTATATATGTCCCCGGTCGCCAAGGTGGGGCGGGACGCGAAAATCGGGTTTAGGTGGGGGCGAAAAAGCGGTTTAGGCAAGAAAAAAGTAAAAAAGAAGCATAAATATAGCTGTGCCGATTTGCTGAATTGTCCTTTTATCCTTTTTAGCTCACGATCAATAGTAGTGAAGACTTTTTTGTAGTGACGACCTTGTTTGGCTTGCCAGGTTTTTTTCTGAGATTGAGTTTTTTAAAGTTTAAAGTTCAGGGGGGCGCAATCAGTATGCTTTTTGTCCTCGGGCGCCGGACACCCTAGCTACGCCCCTGCACACACACACACACATACAAAGCTACAGACGCGCAGTCGGTCGGACCACATACGGCCGGGTCGACGAGCGGCCGCATGTCGTCACCGGTTGTGTCTAAGACGCGAGGCTGCACTGAACGCCGGACGGCGTCGGCCATACGATGTTTACAGAATCGTTCGCACCGAATTAGTGAACGGACGAAGAGACGCACAGGGAGGCATACGGCTGGACGGACATCGAAGGGTACGCGCGCTGATCCGAACAGAGAAGGAAGACGATGATCATTGAAAGTGACTGGCAAACAGGAACGGGAGTTGCAGTCTTTTAAGCGGACGACGATGATTGGAGGAGAGGACCGAGAGAGATAGACAGAAGAAGCTAACGAGACATTAACAAACTCCGAAAGGATAAAACGTAGAGAAATTGCACCGAAGCTTTTCAACCCACCCCATCCTCGGGCGCATTACTGTTTCTTTTTCCATCCCAGACCGGAGAAAAAAATCGTGTTTTCCTTCCTATGTTGTTATGTCGTTGATAGAAAATAGAACAAAGACTTTGTCGCCAATATTTGAAACAAAATAACACTTCTTGTAGATGCAATTTTTTTCAGTGCGAAATACAAAGATCTCTTGCGCTTTACAACACCAGCAAAACGCTCTTTCGGTCTCAAAGATTCGCCTAAAAGCGAAGCTCCCTGTCTAGACGTTCTTTAGCCCCCCCCATTGGTAAAAGACAGAAGGCATCTGCTACAAATTTCTATGAGAACTCAGTCGAAACAGACTTTTCTTATTAATGTCAAAGTCACGGGCAGTTCCACTTTGGGGTGACTGGGGATGTATCCATCCCCAACCTGCCCACCAAAAATGTGTCTTCAATGGAAGATGATCGCGTCTAAACGGATTAGGCTTGATGTATATCCACAAAGATGTGGACATATCCATAGACAATGTCATCGACAAATTCGCTTCCAGCAATATAAAACTCAATTTTGCACTATGACTTTGTACAACCACACTAAAATGGCTTTTATACATTGTCAATTCTGAACATTATATTTCATAAATCAAATCTACAGATTTCTTCTAAACCGTTTGCAAATATTATGATTCCTTTGGCAATTGGCGAGATCTTCCTAGAAATTCATTGCATCCCCCCCAAACAAGAGTTCTTGGATCCGCCTCTGGTCACAGTAATATCGAAGCAGCACTCGTGGGTAGTTAAGTGCCGATTAAATTGTATGTCCATAGACATAGACAATAAACGTTGCTTGGTGACAGTTTTACGAATATTTCATTTATATTGAAATCGTTAATCTCTGCTAAATTGCAGATTACAGTATGACATCAGTGGGCTGCTGGACTGTTGCCTTATGTTTGTTCTGTAATAACTTATCCAACTTGTCTTGCGATTAAATTACCGCGCTGACAATAAACCATGAAAGCCACAATTGAATTGAAATGAAAAAGTAGTGAAAATTCCCTGAAGCTATTCCGTTTATATTGAATGTGAATTGCATACATCAATTGAAATCATGGTTTTGATTGAATGGAAATCCATGGTCGATGTCGCAGCAATACATAGCAAATGAAGAAGAAGACGAAGAAGAAGAAGAACAACAACAACAACAAGGAAAAAAGAAAAAGAAATAGAAGAAATAGAAGAAGAAGAAGAAGAAGAAGAAGAAGAAGAAGAAGAAGAAGAAGAACAACAACAACAACAAGGAAAAAGAAAAAGAAATAGAAGAAATAGAAGAAGAAGAAGAAGAAGAAGAAGAAGAAGAACAACAACAACAACAACAACAACAACAACAACAAGGAAAAAAGAAAAAGAAATAGAAGAAATAGAAGAGGAGGAGGAGGAAGAGGAGGAGGAGGAGGAGGAGGAGAAAGAGGAGGAAAAGAAGAAAAAGAAATAGACGAAATAGACGAAATAGAAGAAGAAGAAGATGATGATGATGATGAAGATGAAGTAAAAAAAGAAAAAGAACTAGACAATTAAGAATATAAAGAAGAAGAAATCTTGATAAAAATACTCTTTAGATGTTCGTCCAAAATGTCCATCTGTGAAATAGCGATCGCAGTCTGAACACGTATTTATTTTGGATACGCGGATAATTTCGCAGCGTGAATATTATCCTAAGACGGATAACAACACCAGAAAACGCGCCCCATTCTCGTTCGAAGCAAACTGAGCAACGCCCCGTCCCGACGGACGGCATGTGTGGCTATAAGACATCGTTAACCAGGGAAGACATCGAAAGACGAGAAATCAGAGGCAGGGAATAAATCGGGGGCGGGATGGATACGAATGTATCCGAATGAAGTCGGACAGGTTTGTCCGGTGCACGGGACTAAGGACTAAATTACTCCGACTCAATCAGTTGCAGGCAGTGAAAACGCAAACCCGATGAAGAATTGCCATTACGATATCCAATGGACTCAGTCCCAGAAGAGAGAGAGAGAGAGAAAGAGAAAGGCAGAGGGGGGTAGAGACAGAAAGATACAGAGGGAGAGAAAGAGACAACTACAGAGACAGATACAGAGACAGACAGAGAAGACAGACAGAGACAGAGAGACAGATAGACAGACAGACAGAGAGACAGAGACAGGGGAGAGAGACAGAGAGACAGAGAGAGGACAGAGAGAGAGGCAGAAAGGAAGAGAGAGAGAGGGAGAGAAGAGAGAGAGAGAGAGAGAGAGAGAGAGAGAGAGAGAGAGAGAGAGAGAGAGGGGGGGTTGGAAGAAACAGACAGACAGAGCTGGTTTGCAGGGATCAGATTACGACCCGGGTAATAGTATTGTTTCGCTTCTATTTCATCTGCCTCACCCCACCCCACCCCAATCCCGGATTGTCTATCTTCTTAACCCCACGATGTCGTACGTGGCTTCCCGTGAACTGCTGTGTTTATTACGGACTTCCTGTTGATCCTGCATTAACTTCTCCAATTTATCCAGCGCCGAAATTATCGTCCTGATGTTGAGACTGGAAAAAGAACTAATTCAAGGAACTTATCACTCCAGCGGAATAGCACGTGGAAAACCAGGAACAGCTTGGCTAAATGTAATGTGACATTTGTATAGCGCCTCTTCTATTTCTACTCAGAAGCGCATATAACAACATGGACTGGACTCTCTTTCCAAAACATGATTCGGAAAGCAGAAGATCGACAGACATGGAGAGACGTGATACATAGTGTAGCCCAACCTCGTATCGAGGATGGCTGACAGAACTAGAGCATAAAAAACGACCATTAAAATTATGAATTAGCCAGAACTTCTCTGCAGAGTTTCTGTTTATATTGGATGTGTTCTACACACAGCAATGGAAATCATTATATACTCCGATTGAATGATTAACAAGATACCACAGGAGACTTGCTAGAAATCGGACAAAAACAGGTAAACAAATTTTCCTCGTGTTGCGATTTGGTGCGTTGGGTCTGATAAGTTTTTTCGAGGAAGAAATAAAAGCAGGCGTTTGTTAATAAAAATGGAATCTCGCTGAATTCAATAAAAAAATCTACTCTATACAATGCTGCTTGTAACCGTGTTGAAAATAATAGGTTTTGTTGTTGTTATCATTTCTAAAATATGAAAAAATTATTTTGAAAAAGAATATTTTTTTAAATTTGAAAAGAATTTCACTGGAATATTTATATTCTCGCCAAGTTTTGAAGATATTACTGAAAATAACAGATATTCAATAAATAACAGATATTCAATAAATAACAGATAGCCTATTCAATAAATAACAGATATTCAAAAAATAATGTAAAAAATCAAAATATTTATTGTGCATCGATTGGTTCATTAAATAAATGGATTTCAGTGCAGTCCGCTACTTTGTGTAGCACTTTAGGGCGTCAAGACTAAACAAAGGCGGATCCAGGAATTCAGTGGGAGGGGACACTTCATGTTCCATGCCCCATGTTGCCTTGTACCGCTCATTCCATTTGGATTGTTGCATGTTGCTAAAATTATCGAAAAGAGGAAAAGGTAGGACAGGCATCCAATTATTAATTCGTATCTTTATAAGTGTTCGGCTTTTCGCCATTATGAAAAACTAGCAAACAATATTGGGGTAGTTTGGGGCATGTCGCTGTGTCACCCCCGCCCTAGATCCGCCCATGTGTCAATGGGGGATAGGGGGATTGTGATACTATTTCGGGGCGACCATCGACTGATGCAAAGTACATGATTAAAATGGCGCAATAGAAGTTCTGTAGTTAACACCCGTCTATAGTTCATTATCATCAGAACGGTATAAAATAGGTTGTCCCTCTGCGTTTTTGTCGGTTCCCAATTCCAATAATTCGTGTTCTGCACCCCCCCCCACCCCAATTGAACCTGTGGATTATTTTATAGCGCTAGTATCATCCCTGATCGTAAACTTCTTTAGTAGCCATTATAACATCACATCAGTCATCAGTCTCTCTCTCTCTCAGTCTCTTCTATATATATATATATATATATATATATATATATATATATATTCATCGTCAAGTGAATCATTCCAAAGACCATTCCGTGGTAGCAGTGGCGTCAATCCCGTGAGGGTCCTGGCCCCTGGGGTCCGAACCCTCACAAAAATGTGGTTGTGAGGGTCCATAAGGCGTTGGACAATCACAGAAATCTGAATAAATCTATATTGTACCGTTTTACGATTATTTCAGAAATTGTTGCGTGTGGTAGATACTATAGATATAAAAAGCAAATGGTATTTTGGAACATTAATAAGTAATAAGAATCATGCTAAACGGTGCATTCCTTCTACATAGAACAAGCCGGAGAAGCAACAGGTGGACCCCACAACTTTTACTACAGATTGCCGCCACTGTGTGGTGGCTTTTGGGGGTAAAGCCCAGGAGACGGTCCATAACTAATTCCCGGTTTCGATTAAAGAGGATATGAAATCAACGATACAATCAAACTAAATTGAAATATGCAATCAATCAATCAAACAAAACACCCCGATTCCTCGCATACCTCGTATATGCGTTCATTGATGAGGATGGACACGTAATAGAAGGCGTGTGAGGCGGTCGGTTGGTAGCTATCGCTGAATTCGCTTCGAACGAACTGACACGCCAGGGACGTCTTCCCGACGCCGCGCGCCCCCAGAATGACGACGGTCGCCCTCTGGACGTCGAGGGGGCGGTTGAAGGGTCGGTCGGGATCAACGCCGCTGTTTTCCGGACAACGACTGATGCTGCTGCTGCTACAGGGGCGGCTGGTGCACATCTTGACGCGGGTCTTCGTAGGAGCAACGACTGCGCGACGTCGCGGTGTCTTCATCGAGGACTGGAAGGAGGACCCGGCGACGGCGCAGGATGGACGCGAAGAGCTCTAAGGGATCAGGGGCTACCGCGTGAACGACGACGGCGGCCTTTGGGACGGTCGGCGGGGGTTGAGAGGCCCGAGAACGTAGAGGGTGACGAAAACGCACGGTCAGGTATTCGCCGGCCGATGGCATATTTCGGTGTCTATACAACAACAACAACAACAACAACAACAACAACAACAACAACAGAGTAGTATTGGTTGGAGCGATTATATAGTTTTTATTATTGTTTTTAATGACATTTTATACTGCAAATTTTGTTGCAAAATGTACGCGCAAAGACAGGAAGACAAAGAAGGGGAACAGAGGAACACAACTACTAGAAAGCAAGATGGCAAAGAATGAGAGCACACAACAACGGGTGGAACATAGAGTGGTTCTCACGCAGGGTTCCAAACCCTCTCTCTCTCCATCTCCCTCTCTCTCTCTCTCTCTCTCTCTCTCACTCTCACTCTCACTTTCTCTCTCTCTCTCTCACTCTCACTCTCACTCTCTCTCTCTCTCTCTCTCTCTCTCTCTCTCTCTCTCTCTCTCTCTCTCTCTCTCTCTAGTCTTGCATAAATAGACAAGGCGCAGAGTTAAATTCCTACCTATATGATATTATAGCCTATATCAGATAAATTTATACGCAACCAATTTTCTGTGTTTCTGTGTTTCTATTAGACAACGATCGTGCATGCAATTTTTGGCGTCGCTGTCTTCTATATATTAGAGCCGCGTGAATATGCTGGTTCTTAATCTGTCCATTATTAAGCGAAAGCTCCGGATCACATCTGATCCCGCGGTCACGTGCAGGTCACGAAAGGTCACCGACGTCGAGAAAAGCGAGCAGAAAACCAATTTCCATGATAAATTGAGACGCAAAGAAGGGCTCGGCAAAAACGAGGTCTGTTACGAGGTCCTGCAAAAATTCTCACCAATAAATTATTTCCAAATATCTTCGAAACGAACAGACAATCGAATCCAGTGGCGGTTCGACGTGGGGTGTGAGTGGGGATGCATCCCCCCACCGGACTTTCCGGACTTCTTTTGCTTGTCGAAACAATATTTTTGGCAAAAGTCAAGTAAAATGACGGGAAAAACTGCGGGTGACGACCGTTTTTGCTTGTCAGCCTATTTTATGAGAAAAGTCTCGTAAACTTCGGGAAAATTGCCTTTTTATGCTTGTCAGCCTTTTTCTTTTTCGGCAAAGTTTATTGATATTTCCCTCTCTTTTCATCTCCCCACCAACTTCCTATGAATTCATTTCATCCCTCCCACCAAGAAATCCTGGAACCGCCACTGATCGAGTCTGCGACAAGTTTTGCAAATTTAAAAAAGCCCGGATCTGCTGATGACTACTGGCGTTATCGAAAGTTGATTGCATTATTTGCCTGGAGATAATGCATGCCACGTTCTAAAACAGTGTTTGACAAGCTTTTCAAGTAGATGACAGTTGCTACCATTTTTTTGGTATTTAAGCGGGTCACAGCCAAAGTTATAAAATTTCAAAAATGGAACGGTACTTTAGATCGAGGTGCACAACCATGGTTATTTCTAGGATTATCAATTGGGGATCGGTATATTTTGGGTGTCCCTGCCGAAAAAATCTGACAGGCAAAAAAGGTCATCTTCCAGGCTCAGATTAGGGGGGTGTCGGTCTCAGATAAGGGGGTGTGGGGGTGTTAGGGGTGTAAAAATATCCCTGTGCACAATCTATCGTATCCGGCAAGCCAACGTGTTCTGTCCGCCCTCGGAAGAGCAAATTAAAAGCACAGAAAACTGGTCCAAGGACTGTAATTTCGTTTGAGAAATTAGATATCAACTCACTGAGCTATACACCAAGATCAATTGAACTACTGCTAAACTTAATCTTTGTGTTAACTGCCAAGCGGTAATCCACTGCAACATTTATTAAAGTTAATTTGGTTGGAGTAGCAGATTTTGTATAAAATATATAATTAATAATTATAATTATATAGAGCATATTATAATTATATATAGTGCAGAAATTCAGAAAACATGGAGCCAGGCCAAAGATTTTGCCAAAGACCGATATAGATGAAAAATATTCTGTGCTACCCGATTTGCTTTCATCGCGAGGACTGGCTAAGTACTAAGAAAGTGTATATACATATATATAATGTATAATGATAGAATACACATTGCGACCTTAAAAGCCCTAAATGCTTGTCAAACTAGAAAAGCTATGCAATATCATTCTTAACTTTCAGAAACCAAATTCTAAAATCTAAATCAGTCAGTCATTATACAAAATGCTGAGACGTCGCGGGCCACTGCCTGAAAGCTGGCGGGCCACAAGTTACCCGCGGGCCGTAATATGGAACCTTTGCCTATAGACGCTGCAGAAAAACGCATCGTTAATTGAGTTAAGGTTGTCTTTCTGGAGCAGTTTGAATAAATGAAATTTCCGCTAATAATCATTCGTTTATAATCATAATTATGTAATCATTTTCTTCTGTTGGACAAAATTCTCTATGCTGTTCATATGATTATAAATCTATAATTATTTTTCTCCTGTCTGCTTAGATCCTCCAAAGAAAACTCAAGTTTTTTTTAAAAATCTAGACTTAAAGCCACATCTCTCTCTATCTGCGTGTGTCTTTCTATCTGTCAGACTCTGTCTGTCTGTGTCTCTGTCTCACTCTGTGTCTCTGTCTCTGTCTCTTTCACTGTCTGTCTCTTCCTCCAGTCGATAGAAAAACCAGTTTAACCTGAACGAATGTCCTTGTTTGGCATTGAGAAACGGTTCGAAATACCGTATACCCTGAATTTGCAGATTCCAATAATTGCGTACATTTATCATGCGAGATAGCAAGTGCAGAGATTAATTGGATCAGCGTACTTGTCCGCTGTCACTGGATGATCGATGCTAGATTCCGTATTCAATATATTCTAGTTCTGTCTATTCAGTTTATCATCTGATACTCGGACATCGGATTAAGTATGATTTCGATTAAATATAAAAATTGAAACCCTATCGTTGCTTGCTGGCAAAGAAAAAATATATGCATATATATAAACAAGAAAGTTTGATTGTTGGTGACTTAATCTTTAACGCTGTCTAGAATTTCAAATGTATCTTATTAGATGACCAACGTAATTTCATTCTAAAGATGTAATGTAATGTAACAAAATATAAAAGATAATACAGGATTGAGACTAAGAAAATGCGACTCGAGTACACTTGTTGTCACTAAAGCGCTACATAAATTTAGGCATAGGGTCAATAAAGTAACGCATAGAGTCCGGCCAGTGTGACGATATAATATGATAACGCCAAAAAAATATGATGACCTTTGACCTTTTTGCTTGTCAGGGATTTTGCAGAGGAAGAAAAAGGATGAACTTTTTGCTTGATGATGATGATGAAAATGATGTTGTTACGTCATATTTTGATGATGACGTTTTTATGATGATGTCAAAATGTGCCAACATCGCGTTATGTAATTTATGGACGACCCCATTCAAGAAAGTACATAGTCCAACATATATATATATATATATCATCATTATTAGCCAATAGGGGCGGAAAGTTGTCAGAGTGATAACAACACTGGACGATAGAGCAGAAGGTCGTGGGTTAGATATCCGTGGGAGACCTAAGATCGACAGCCTTTCTCGCTAGAGGGCGGCGGTGGCAAAAATGGGGAGCAGCGATAAGCTGCGAAGTAAAACGTGGAGCTGGGTAAAGTAATGGCAGCCTACCCCAGATTAATGGATTATACCACCCAAGTCGCTGATTGCCTAAGACTGGAGATAAGCGCCGGAACCCAACGCTCGGACTCGAGGACTGGACCTACCTGTGCCTATTAGCCAAGAGCAATTGAAGCGGTTTTAGCAATGTTTGCAATTATTTCATTTATATCGCAAACAGGCAATTTTATCAGCCCCAGTGCTCCATCGACTACAATTGCGAATCAGTTCTGCTGCTTACTTACTTACTACGTGCTTTTTATGCAGCGCTTCAGTGCCGCTTTTAACACGTGAAGCATTCTCCGGCATTGTGAATAGGACGAAAACACACGTGACCTGTGTTTCGTCCAATCAGAGCCACGGACGGCGCGCTTCAAAATATAAGAGATTCTCGGCAGTTCTCTCGCTCTCTACCCGATGCAAAATGACTGTGAATTTCTGTGCGCCAGAGACACGGGAACCGGTGCGGTATTGCCAACTGTATCAATGCGTCGGCGAACAGAGGGAGATGTACAGTAAGGTGTTTAGTGATGTCGATGAAGAAGTGAAGGAAATGACGATGTTGATGACGATGCTGCTGCTGGTGATGATGATGATCAGGCCTGAGGAGAGGAAGGTGCAGCCGGGTACATTGTTCCGGGGCCCGTGGAGCTCAAAGGGGCCCATGTGGCCGTCGAGAGGGGGCAGGGGGCAAATGCACTGGGCCAGGAAAAGGGTCATGAGCAGTTTTTCACACTTGCTAGGGGCCCGTGACTTCCCTTCTGCACAAGGGCCCGGATTTTCTCTCGGCGGGCCTGATGATGATGATGACGATGATGATGATGACGATGATGATGATGATGACGACGATGATGATGATGCGACTGATTTCAGTTGGGATGACGGACATGTTTTTGTATTGATGTTGGTGAAGAGGGGGATTTGAGACTGGAGTTCAATCCTCTATTATATAAAAACTGTTTCATCTTGACCTGGGACATTAGTTTGTCTTGGCGTTTCAACAGCTTCCTGTTTCAGCTTTTCCCTTTCGATAGTCTGGTTTCCCGCCGTCACCGAGAAACGACATCGCTGCGTAAATAATAGGAGGAGAAAGTGAGAGGCGGTCAATCAGTCTTCGAAAGTCGCCAACGGACATCGTCGGGTTACAAGGCGATGCCAATAGGGTCACGTGGTCAGAATGTCAGCCGAGTGCAACAGACGAGAGAGAGAGAGAGAGAGAGAGAGAGAGAGAGAGAGAGAGAGAGAGACAGAGACAGAGAGAGAAAGAAAGAGAAAGAGAGAAAGAGACAGAGGCAGAGAGAGAAAGAAAGAGAAAGAAAGAGAGAGAAAAAGAGAGAGAAAGAGAGAGAAAGAGAGAGAAAGAGAGAGAAAGAGAGAGAAAGGGAGAGAAAGAGAGAGAAAGGAAGAGAAAGAGAGAGAGAGAGAAAGAGAGAGAAAAAAAAGAGAGAGAAAGAGAGAAAGAGAAAGAAAGAGAAAGAGAGAGAGAGAGAGAGAAAGAGAGAGAAAGAGAGAGAGAGAGAGAGAAAGAGAGAGAAAGAGAGAGAGAGAAAGAGAAAGAAAGAGAGAAAGAGAGAGAAAGAAAGAGAGAGAGAGAGAGAAAAGAGAGTCGTTGGTGGTCCCATAACCAACGCAGATGTGCGATAACAACAAGAGCACCTGCATTATCGGTGCGCGATTTCTGCTGTTTATGTAGCGCCTGTATACATATAAGCGTATGTCCTTATTGGTTGGAAAAAGCATTCGAGGGACTTACAGAAGTTATGATAAATAGATGGAGAGAGGAAGAGAGAGACAGGGAGAGAGACAGAGAAGGAGATAGAGATGGCCTGATCTCATAATGACATGAGATTTGCCGTGGTTCTATCTTGCTATTCCAGCATGTGTTGAAAATGCCAATTGCTTTGAAATAGATCTATGACCCAAAGAGATTAACAGATGAAATCTTCTCTTTAGGTCATCTGAACCTAATACAACGGTTTCTTCGAAGCGCCATTGTCTCGGGTAGAGCTGAGAATGAAACACCCCAAAGCAGCGCTATTTTCAGACGCCATTTTTGGCGTTTCAATTGAATTTTTTACAATTTTCTTTTGGCGTCTCTATCTCTCCCGCACTGCCTGATGACTCACTGATTTCTCTATAAAGAGGTATTATTACAATCGCTCAACATACCACCACCACCACCACCACCACCACCACCACCACCACCACCACACCACACCACTACTATGCTACTTCTTCTACTACTACTACTACTACTACTACTACTACTACTACTACTACTACTACTACTACTACTACTACTACTACTACTACTATTATTATTATTATTATTATTATTATTATTATTATTATTATTACTATACTACTACTACCACTTATTACTAGAACACGACTTAGAACACTGTGTTATCGGATTTGGCATTGGGGAAATATTGCGATTCGAATCAGGAAGCGACCATCGAATGATGTCAAGGACATTACCAAAATGACGCTATAGAAGTTCATTGATGATGATGACGACGACGACGACAGCAAATACATGACGGCAGCAAATATACAGCTGGTGCTATTGCTGCTACCACAACCACTACTAAAAGGCAAAGGTAGACCCCATCTCTCTATAGCGCAATTCAATATATATATATATATATATATAATATATATATATATATATATATATATATATATATATATAATACTGTAAATGTAGAAAACATTTTATGTCTAAATTAAATAAATCAGATAAATTAACATTCGATGAAATCCATAATTCTGGATTGTCCAAGCACAATCTTTTGATGCCCTACTTAACAATAATTGGTCTATATAAATTGCCGCGAATTATAATGACGCCCTTACTTACTCATCATCTTATTAAATCCTTCGAAAATCTCTTGGCTAGCAAGGAACTGAAAATAAAAGTTAAATGAAATCAATTTGCAGGAGAAAGTTAAACTGATATTCGATAGATCTAGGTTTGCCGACATGCTCCTCTGTGTACGTGAGTCCGACAGATAAGCCCCTTTTCTCAATCGAATCATTCCGCTGGAAATACGAAGGAACATTTTGTGTGAAGTCTTTGAGTAGGCAAGAAGAGGCGGGAGAGAGAAAAAGAGAGAGAGAGAGAGAGAGAGAGAAAGAAAGAGAGAGAGAGAGAGAGAAAGAAAGAGAACACGAAAGAGATGTAGAACAGAAACAGAGAAAGAGAGATAAGTGAAAAGAGGCAGACAAGCAGTGAGACAGAGAGACAGACAGAACAGAAACCGTGACAGAGACAGAGGCAAAGAGAAATCGCGAGAGAGAGATGCAGAGATGCAGAGATGAGAGAGAGAGAGAGAGAGAGAGAGAGAGAGAAAGATGGAGTCGGAGAGACAGAGAAATGAACGAATTAGAGCCTAATACGCATTCGATTCATCACTGGAAATCTTAGGGTTGAGCGAATCAACCTCGGGGTCATCAACCGAATGTCTCTCGATCGATCACTCGAGGCTTCGATCGATAAAATGGCCGCTTGTGATTATCTATCCAATCGATCGATTATTGTGGTATTTGTAGGAGGGAAGGAGGGAGAGGGAAAATGCCTGGTCGCTGTTGTTTAGTGTTTACGGAATTGCCCATTTTTTAAATAGCAAGGGGAAGGGGAAAACGGGGCAGTGGTAATACCCCTCCCATTGGTCCGACTTTCAAATATCGCATTCATTATAAAACCTGACAACCAGCAAACAAACAACGAATGAGGATATTGTTAAATGTAATTCTTTTAAAGATATCCAAAACTTGGACCTTTTTAACTTTACAATTGTATAATGTATACTTATTCAAGTACAGTCAGAAATATTTGGTTACTCGGTCTTGGTTTGAATTCATTTTGATATAACGTTACACTGTGAGTGTCGGATACAATTCAATAGCATCGGAAGTTCAGAAAGACTATAAGATAAGTTAATCAAAATAGGCAGATATCTGATATTACTAAACCCTAAACTATTGGGTTCCCACGTATTCGAGGACTTTCAAAATAGCAAAATAAGCAATCTTTTAAGTTATCAGGCTCCACGAAAATTAAGATTGGCCAATTTGAAATGTAGCTCTTTCATTATATACGCAATACACACTGTGCCCGGAAAAAGGAAACCCATAATCATATCACAATATCTACTTCGAATCTGCACCGATTTAGACAAAATTTTAGACACAAAAAGCTACCTATATTTGTGTCATTATCGCAAAATTTCATTAGAATTCATTTACTCGTTTGATCGGTTTATTACTTTTGCGATCAGCTGTCACAGAATACAGTTTTCTGGTTATGTATTGACTGCAGTCATTGTTAACATTCTACGTCATTGAGTGTGTTGGCAGAAAAACAATATGTTTAAAAAAATGAAGATCATATTCAATTTAATTTGATATTAGAATTAAAACGAGATCTGAAATAAAAATAAATAATTGGTTTTCATCATTTAAAAATGGTTCCCACAGTGTATAGAACAGGATATGGCAGTTGGTTTTTGCTTTAAATCTAGAGCCCAGAAATCTTCAATTACACAAAGCGTTATCGCTTGAATATAACTGAGTTGCAAACCTTTGTAATTGTCTGCGATCGGCCGCTTCAGCCATACAAATGCCCCGCGTGGCTAATCGAAAGCCTTTCCAAACCATGCGTCATTATATAGCGCCGCTGTTATCAATCATACGATGCGAGGTCGGAGTCAATCAGACGCATGGCATTGATATGTGGTGACGTCACCGGCTGCATACATATATACAGTGTACATACTGTACATACATACATACATATACATACATACATACATACATACATACATACATACATACGTACATACATATACATCCATACATACATGCACATACATACATACATACATACATACATACATACATACATATACATACATACATACATACATACATCATACATACATACATACGTACATACATACATACACATACATACATACATACACACATACATACATACGTACGTACATACATACATACATACATACATGACGCGTGCAATCGAGTGCTTTCGCACGGCCTGTCCACTTGAATGACAAGTTTATTTTGAAATGTTTCAGCTGCTTTCGAGTGATATCGGTAAAACTGTTATTGGGAAGAGATACAGTATACAAGAAACGCAGAGAACAGTATCAATGGTGGCAAACAGAAGCACTGGTTGTTCAGAGCGCATGTCTGCAATCACACGCAGCTCTGTCGATGTCATTAGCAACGACCAGGATGTCTATTGCTGTAGCGGCAATGAAAGGGGAGAGGTAGGAGCGACGGAAGTATTCTGGACCACCAAGGACGGAAAAATGCAATTCGAGATTTTTATGTGCTAAGTTGCTAACCAGATCTGTCTTGAACTCGATGAGCAAGTGAAGTTTCATATTCTCCGCCCACCGTATGTGTGCGTGCGGTTGTTTGTCTCGGTGCATATGCTGTATACGAAGAAACATCGTAGAGAGAGAGAGAGAGAGAGAGAGAGAGAGAGAGAGAGAGAGAGAGAGAGAGAGAGAGAGAGATTAGGCGTGAGATAAAAGTCATTGCTAAGGCGTTTTCATTTTCCCGCAAAACACGTTCTCTGATCAGTCGGAAAAGAAATAATTATTACGAACAGAGATATGCTGCTTTATAATCTGCCGTGACCTACTGTGCCTTATTTTAAGTGTATATTGCTACTCATTACATTAGTGCAGCATTAGCAGTAGCATTAGCAGCAGCACTACTACTACTACTAGTAGTAGTAGTAGTAGTAGTAGTAGTAGTAGTAGTAGTAGTAGTAGTAGTAGTAGTAGTAGTAGTAGTAGTAGTAGTAGTAGTAGTAGTAGAGATTTATAACATCATCGATACACACATTTGTGCATTAAAATCTACAAGTGCATGATCGTCATGAATTTCTAGATAATTAACTTTTATAATTAATAATTAATAATTAATAATTAATACAATTTCTATTAAGCATCACACCTCTTTGATTTGATAGCTATGAAAAATCAATTGGTGTTTCCGACGCAACTGTGTGATTTTTCGAGTGTGATTGTTGTCTAGTCGCCAATATTTCAAGAGTGGACTGCGGTAGTTGGGGTGGTAAAGAATCACCCATGAGGGTGATCACCCTCCATACCCTGCAGTCCCTAGGCACGAAGACATTCGCTAACTGATAACCACAGCTAGAGTGTTTTTCGGTACACGTGTGTAGCCAATAGTTCGATGTTGATTGCGCACCAGGGATTGAACAGAACAGGCACGTGCACAATGCGAACTTGCAGCCGATGTACGTTAAGTGCAGGACTCTAATACACGCATGCACGACCAGCAACACGGGAACATAAATACCGAAAACTCTGCCATAAATGAGATTCACCAGGGAACGCATGGAAAGGGAAATTGCTATAAACGCAAACGTATACTGCGTTATATATTTCTGAGCGACACATCTCAACGTTAAGTAATAACTGTTTAGCAGTGCATGCGAATGCCTGAATATTTTATACGGGCGCTAAATAATATAGATCGTCTATTTTCACCCTATCGCAGTAAAGAGAGAACAGTGAAATATGTAGAAAGGGGGGGGGGCTTTGCGGTATTTATGGATCAATGCGTGACGTTATATTCACAGAGATCTGGTCGTTATTCGGAGTACCGATGTGACAAATGTTGCAAGATGCACAGAACCGATAAGATTGGAAATAGACGCGGCTACAGCAACTGAACCAGCGTATAACTCCTCAAGACAGAGTGTTGTTCTCTCGCTTAGACTGGTTCCCCGGTCGTGCATTTCCGTTTCATTGCACTTTCGGTCACGCGTCTCTGAAGCTTACCAGCTTGTCTTATGCTTAAGCAACAAACGCGCTTTGGGAAAATACTATGTAAATACTATGTCGTAATATTGTAGTATCGTATTCAGTGGCGGCTCAACAGGGGGCCCGAGGGGACTGTGCCCCCTATTGAGTGCCTGGCTCCCCCACTGGCCCCCTGTTTGGACCCTATACTTAATACTACATACCTAACAACAAATGGTTGGCCCCTATGATTAAAAGTTGCCACCCCAACGCCTCCCCCACTTGCCAAATCCCGGAGCCGCCACTGATCGTATTACACATTTACACTATTGTAATGCACAAAATAGTATTATACCATGTAAATGATATGCTGTACTATGGTATTATGTACTATAATGTAAATGTTATGCTGTATTATTGTAGTATTGCAATGTACAGCATAGTATTGTACCATGTAAATACTATGTTGTACTATACTATAGTGCTATGTACTATAGTATAAATACTATGTCCCCTGGGGAAGACTGCAATGAATTTCGCAAATGAGACAAATAAGGAAACGAGTGGATTGCCACTGACGGAAATTAAGTTTCTCTTCTCTTTTTACCTGTGTGTGTGTGTGTATGTTTGTTTGTCTGCGTGTGTGCGTGACTTCTAGAACGAAGACTGTTGCCATGGAGACAGATATCTGAAACGCCACTGACTGAGCAGTAGTTCGAGTTACAGTGACGCTCCATAAGCAGACGGAAATAATTTGTTATTTCTTTCCATATTTCAAAGAACGCTGAGCATCCAGCGAAATAGCTGTTCAGTTCATAGTGATATTTGAGAGTCGTACCAGTGGGGAGGCAGTGCTTATTCTAGGCCTTCTCTGGGAGGGAAGCCCCCCCCCCAGTTTTAAAATTCCCCCCCCCAATTTTTGTATATGTTGGCTGCGGGAATGGAAATTTTCCCCAAAAGTGTGGAGACTCAGACCTTGTCCCCAAACATTTCAAAATCCCCCCAATGTCAAGGTGGCTAGAATAAACACTGGGGGAGGGGGTTGGTAGGGGGTCACAGACACACACGACATAGCGGAAAGAGAAGAATCGCCGATGAGGAAAAGCTCTGTGGAGAAAGAGCTAAATTGTAGGAATCAACCCGCTGGCGCTAGATAAATTAGGTTTATTACACTGCATAGGCTCAAACGGTTTAAAGTTGAGAATCTTCTTTCGATTGTTAGCATTTTTTGCACCTCAGTATCTTCTAACAATCACTCTCTTCGTTTTCCCGGCAGGGGTGTAGCCAGGAATTTGATTTGGGAGGGTATAAATATTTTGGGTGGGTATAAATCTTAACTATAAACCACATAAACCATAAAAACTACATATAACACATGCAAATCAACATAAAAACTTTAAGGTAGACTGATTTTGGGGTATATATACCGATATACCCCCGCAGTGGCGACTCCACCTGGGGGCAGGGGGCCCGTGCCCCCATTGAGTGCCTGCCCCCTCCCCCAGTGGCCCCCCAGTTGGGACCCTATACTTAATGCTACATACATTAAACAACAAATGGTTGGCCCCCCATGATTATAATTGCCACCCCAACGGTCCCCACTTGCCAAATCCTAGAACCGCCACTGCCCCCTGTCTCTACGCCCCTGTTTCCCGGTCTGTTTTCGGCTCCATTTATCAGTAAAATGCATCTTTATAAGTCAGGCTTAGCATCTGCTTCAGTTTTATGATTTTTGAACGCACGCAGTCACGCATTCTTTGTGGAATCTCTGTGTGTTTCTTTCCTTCTTCGAAATCTGCACTCTCTTCGGTTTCTCGATAATCAAACAATCAGAACTGTCGAGAGTTGCTGCACTTTGGCGAAATTGCATCCGGGAATTTCGATGGCAAGTGATTTGCACCGGATATCTCTCCCGGGTACATCCTATTAAATGGGGACGTTGCGTGAAATCCAGCCCAACAGTCTGCTATTACTGGCATCGCCATGAAGCTCCAACATTCCCTGTAATTTTCCTCATTTCCTTCCACTCCATCTCTTTCATTCCTTCCTTCCTCTCTCCACGCTTTCAAAATAAATGCGGAGTCTAGAATGCGCTACACAACTCGTCACAGTTTCTCGACAATACTGCAGCGTTCATTATTTTACAGTTGTCGCGTAATTGTTCTTGAAATCAGGGGCGTAACCAGGAATTTGATTGGGATTATGGGTAATGTGATTTGGGGGGTATAAATCTTTAAAAACATTGAAAATCTTAAAAACATATTGAAAATTTTAAGGTAGTTTGATTTTTTTTTGGGGGGGGGGTTATATATACACCGGTATTCCCCCGTCGCTACGCCCTGCTTGAAATGTGGCATTTGATTCAAATTTTTGTCAGGGGTTGAGCCATAGAGGGCCACAACGTCAGTTGTTATGAGATTTCGAACATGAATTTCTTCCTTACCCGTAACGTTCCAACCACGATGACCCTGGCTAACTGACCCAAACATTTTATCTGCAACTTTTTTTAAAATTTACACCATGCGTCTAAGAAAGAGCAGCTACTGCAGCGCTACTTACGAACTCGCTACATAAATTCACGACACTTTACTTACTTATGAAGAACTCAGTGGATCGAGGCTTGTGACTATGATGCCATAAGTGTCTTTGAAGATTTATGATAGTCTCAACACTTCGATTGCATTGGCTTATATTAATGTAAAAGCTGAAAGCATTCGAAATGTGGATATGGAGAAGAATGGAAAACATCAAGGGAACGGACAAGAAAACAAACGACGAAGTACTACAGACGATGGACGAACAAAGATCGATAATCAGTACCATCAAAAAAGATACAGAGGAACTGGATTGGACACGTACTAAGAGAAGAATCATTACTCAGAACAGTAATTGAGGGAAGAATATCAGGAAGAAAGACAAAAGGAAGACCAAGGAGGATGCTACTGGACTGGATGATGAAAACAGATGATCACAGCATCACAAGACCTATGCAGAAATCAAAGAAGAAGCAAGACGCAGAGAGGAATGGAAACAATGGAACCCTAAACCTGTCCCAGGACAGAGAACATGATGATGATGATGATGATGATGATGATGATGATGATGATGATGATGATGATGATATTAATATCATATTGGAGACATGTGTATTTTTGGCGCATGTATCACATAGGCTATTTACTTACTAAAAAGACTTATAAAAGTGATGATTTGATTAACTGAATGTGAAATGAGGTCTGCTATGGAGATGCGGACGGCAATAATGCCAGCTATTTGAAGGCGAGCTGGAGAATTTGCTTATGTATATGGCCGTATAAACGTGCTACTTATTTCGATAGCGAAAAATTTGATATAGATGCCAACTCGTGTGAGAAATCTCCACTCCCCATCGGGGTGGTAGGCAGAGTAATAAGAGAGCGGGGGCGCGGGGGGAGGGGTTGGGCATAGCGGAACTAACGTGCAGAATTTTACGAGCAGACTTGTGGACGAGGCGCTAAGGGAGGCGACCGTGGTATCGTCGTGAAATCGGCCCATCCGGGGACGAACGACGTAATAGAAAGTTGAGTAACGGCGCTTGGGGGAGGTATATACGCCCTTCCCCGTCTCTCTCTCTCCCTCCACTTTTCTCCGTTCTCCGGCAAAGAGACGGCGCTTTAGAAAATGGTCTTTAGAAAGGATCGCAAAAATTCTCGCGTTGCGATGTTTTGCTTTCTGCGTCGTCTCCTTCTGTCTGTCTGTCTGTCTGTCTGTCTGTCTCTCTTCCTGTCTGTTTGTCTGTCTGTCTGTCTGTCTGTCTCAACGTTCCCGGAAGAGTGCTCAGCTTGAAGATATGTGCTAGAGAGAGAGAGAGAGAGAGAGAGAGAGAGAGAGAGAGAGACAGACAGACAGACAGACAGACAGACAGACAGACGGACAGAAAGACAGACACTGTGGCACGCAAACAGAACGTTACTGCCGTAAAGAAGACGCATCGATATAATTTCGAATATTAGACAGACAGACAGACAGACAGACAGACAGACAGACAGACAGACTGACTGACTGACTGACTGACTGACTGACTGACTGACTGACTGACTGACTGACTGACTGACTGACTGACTGACTGACTGACTGACTGACTGACTGTTGACTGCTGACTGACTGACTTGACTGACTGACGTTGACTGACTGACTGACTGCGTCTGATTTGACTGATTAACTGACTGACTGACTGACTGACAGACAGATGGACGGATAGACAGATTTGACAAGCATGCGATTTGACAATCGAAATTCTGTCGTAACTCTTCTCTTCGGAGTTCCACTTTTAGACGAAATACAATGTCGAGGGAAATAATTTACGGCCGCCGGTGAAAAATAAAGACGGCGAGAGAAGAATAACATTAACCGATGCGCCTTGTTTGAATTTTCTCGTTAAAATAAAAGATGAAAGTGGATTAACTTCTAACCTGAGATCTGTGCCCCAGGGCTCGTCTTTGGGACCGATTGCCTTCATCACATACACAGAAGACTTTGCCCTCATTTTTCAACGTCATGATCTTCGCCATCATATTTTTGCTGATGATAAACAGATCTACGACAATGTAGACATTAAAGACTTGGTCGTCTCCAAAATTGAGAGGTCCAAGGATGGTGTTCCTCACGACGATTGCAACAATGCTTCAAAGACTGAGCTTGCATGGTTTGGCTCACATGCCAACATGCTTAAGCTGTCCAACACCGATTGTAGTCTGGCACTTCAGGGCACCATCGTCCGCCCTTCTTCCGTCGTCAGAGATCTCGGAGTACTGTTTGACAATGAATTGACCATGAAGCAACATGTTGGACAGTTAGCCAAGAGCTGCTTCTATCACATACGACGTATCCGCCAGATTTGTCGAATCGCTGGCAAAGAAGTCGCCTCGCAACTGGTTTCTGCGTTTGTTCTGTCCAGACTAGACTATTGTAATTCTGTTCTTGCCGGCCTCCCAAAGTCTACACTGGCCAACCTGCAGCGCGTACAAAATGCTGCTGCACGTCTGGTGCTGGACCTGAAACCTCGAGACCACGTCACTCCAGCGCTTCGCGAACTTCATTGGCTTCCAGTCCAGTCACGGATACAACACAAACTATGCACGCTGATGTTCTGTGCACAGAATGGTCTTTGTCCGACCTATCTGGCCGACCTGCTCCAGCCAACATCAACCGCCATTGGTAGACCAGGCCTACGATCAGCATCTACTGATTTACCAGAAACCTCGTCTTCGGACAGTCATGGGACAACGAGCCTTCTCGTACGCCGGACCCCATGCCTGGAACGCCCTTCCACCAGCGCTACGGAGCATAAAGTCGCCCGTCGCTTTCCGTAAAAATTTGAAGACACACCTGTTTAATTGTGCATATAATAATTAACA
Organism: Metaphire vulgaris; assembly: GCA_018105865.1. Taxonomy (NCBI): domain Eukaryota; kingdom Metazoa; phylum Annelida; class Clitellata; order Crassiclitellata; family Megascolecidae; genus Metaphire; species Metaphire vulgaris. The sequence continues at coordinate 2,732,152 of CM030833.1, read as the reverse complement.
TAATTGACATTAATTGTAATGCGCTTGCTAACATTTATTGATTAGGCGCAATATAAATAGCTAATTACATTTACATTTACATCTATTTTTTCTTAAACATATTTGGTAGTGTATACTGTAGACGTTGACCCCTTTGATTGCAATTCTCATAGTCTGATAAAGACAGCTAAAGACACAGTCACATTGTCTCTTGCGATTTTAAGAGAGAGAGAGAGAGAGAGAGAGAGAGATCCGTTTGATTTCTTTAACGGCTTATATTTTAATAGTGCTCTCAATAACCTTAAGTGCAAGTTCCTTAAGACGCATTTGTTTAATATCTCTTATAGTGTTCATTGTTAAGCGCCTTTGACTTTAGTCTTCACTATGCTTACTGCGCTCTATAAATTGTCTTAATAATAATAATAATAATAATAATAATAATAATAATAATAATAATAATAATAATGATAATAATAATAATAACAACAACAACAACCTGAGCGAACCTTTCGCTAAGCATTTCATCAAAACTAAACAGACAAATGTGTTTTAGATTTTTAGAGCAGAAAATTTCCTAACATTTTTGCTCAGAACTGAAGATGATTTCAAATTTACGAATAGGCATCAAATGCTGAAGCCCGTTAGGAAATCCATGTCCAAAACTTCTGCATTCTGAAGGTTATTTTGTTTCTCGATTTATTAACATATGCTCTGGTTTGATATATATTAGACCATGAAAACCAAGGCCTCTCGGAATAGCAAGTTGTTTTTAGGTAAAAGTCATGGTGTACTTTTTTTTATAATAACCAAAACGCTTTGCGAGATAAAAGTCATAGTGAATTACATTTTGGATAATAACCATGGTGCCATTTGGATAACAAAACTAGTCATAACATCAGTAGAGTTTTGAATAATAGCCATGGTGTTTTTCGCGTAATATCCACGTGGACTTTTGGATAATAGGCTGGATATCCAAATGGCCATAGATAGATACTAGATGAAAAGTGTAAGATAATGAAGGTGCTCCATATTTTGGACCTGGCTTAACTTTAGTTCGATAAGTTGTGCCAATTATGTTGATAATAATCTGCGAGTGGGGTGGTGGGGGAGGGAAGTCACGTAGAAGTCGGTGAGTCCAGCTTCGTGTTTCACCGGCTATATCGTCTGCAGTTATTATTACGGTAATTTTAGTTGGAAAAACTTCTAGAATTCACCAATTTTCCAAAATAAATGTAATCCAGTATCGAGGAGCAAGAAAGATCTGCAGACTTCGACCGACGAAAGTGCCGAAAATATTAATAATTCTCAAAAATAATATGATAAAAATTCAGAAACTATAAAATTCAGAGAAAACCAATTAAAAGTCTAGAAACTGGAAATTCGAATCTTAATTTATGTCCATTATTAAATGAAGGTAAAATGCCATGTATTTCTGTATAGACGCAGTCAGCTTGAAAATTCAGGCATCTTACAATTATTACAGAACAACTAATTAGTTTAATTATTTTTGCTACTGCAGTTTCTGTTCACAGGATAAGGCTTGGAAAACAGATACGGTAAAAGCAAAAGAGCTCAAGCGCTGTAATATTATTACATGTAACTCTGCCTGCAAAAGAAATCAGCGCTGTAATTGATTACAAGTAATTCTTCCTTCAAAAGAAATCACACGCTGTAACTGATTACACGTAATTCTGTCCATCGACGATGCCAGGCGCGATGGCGCCGTAGAAGTCACGTCAGTGGGGTAGCCAAGAGGGAGTTGGGGTTAAAACCCCCTTGGCTGTTCACAGCGGAGGGAATGGACAGTTTTTTGAGGGGGTTAAACCCCCTTGGCGACCAGATTTTTTTATTGCGCTTACTATATAGAGGCTGTCCATTAATTATGTCAACAATTTTTGGGAAATTTTTGACCCCCCCCCCTTATCAACAACTGTCAACTTTCAGTTAACCCCCTATAATTACGTCAAAAGTTTGACCCTCCCCCCCCAGATCAATGACAGGTCCCAATAACAAGGTTAATATTTTTTGCGATGATGACCTTTTTCTTTTTTTTTGCTCGTCGAGTGTCAAAATGTGATGGTTATGACCTTTTTTGCCATGCTTTTTTCCATTATAATAAGTAGTATTTCATGAAATTTCCTATTTTTGATTATTTGTAAAAAGTGAAATTGTTGACGTCAACTTCTCTTGACCCCCTACCCCTGTCAACAACTGTCAAACTTTTTCAAACCCCTCCCTCTAAATTATTGACGCAATTAATGGACAGCCCCAAAATGTACGCGCTCATCTACCTATATATCCTATATATTTCAGTTTTTGAAGCATAGTAATAGCTGACGACCTATTTTTTTGGTTGTCAGGATTTTTCGAAGTTGGGAATCCTGGTAACCATACCCCCTTGGGAAAATCCTGGCTACGCCACTGAGTCACGTGACCAGCGTATCGCGTAAACAAGCGCCGGCGGACGATTTGTTGCATATCTCGACACATACCTGTTTCAGGAACGATCGGCGAACGTAGAAGACAGGCGCCGGAAACAGGCGCCGCCTGACACGACCCGAGCCAGAGTCTCTCTCTCTCTCTCTCTCTCTCTCTCTCTCTCTCTCAGCAGCAGCAGCAGCTAGACAGAAATTTCTATATGTAGCGCTAGAGCATCGAAAACGAAATTCCGTCAGTTGTGATGATGAGTCCTCGGTGCATTGAGAGTCGACAAGTGAGAGATTTGGGGGGGAGAAGAGAAAGAGAAGAGAGAGAGAAAGAGAGAGAGAGTCTAAAAAGATCCTTCCACGATGTCATCTTCGGTTTGGAATCCGTGTCCGAGTTCACCGAGCAGCAGCAGCAGCAGCAGCAGCAGCAGCAGGACTGTTTTTCGTTTGTCGCCGATCGCGAAGATCCGAGACAACGCAGCCACGTACGTTGTGCGACAACGAATGCCATCGTTTCGCCGACAAAGACTCTTCCTCTCCTCCTCCTCCTCCTTCTCCTCTTCCGTCTTTCCTCCTTTTCTTCCTTCTCACCATCCTCTCTCTTTCTCTCTTCCTCCGTGGCGCGATGCTGCGTTCGCCGTCGCTTTTAAAATGAAAGATTCGAGACTACATTCGTCCGAACGAACTAACGAGGACAACGAACAGAACGCACAACGACTCTATTCTTCCCTCCCTCCTTCTCTCCCTCTCCCTCTCTCTCTCTGTGTGTCTCTCTCTCTCCCTCTGCATCGACAGCCGCTGTGTTTCTTCGTCGTCTGATTCGAGACGGCAAATCAATATACTCGACTCAGTTGCAGACAGTCGCCGTAGCAGTAGCAGTAGTAGTAGCAGCAGTAGTAGTAGTCGTAGTAGTCGTCGTATTCTGTGTGTGTGTAGTGACCAGGACATTTTCGAGGGGGTGGGGACGGAGGAGGTGACAGATCGAGCACAACAAAACCATGGCCGTCAACCGATAGAATTTCCCTTCTTTTCCGCTGTTCCATCGCCTCTCTGTCCCTCCTCCCTTCATCCACCATTCGGACACTTGTGTAGGGGCCTACTTGAAATGGCGCGTGAGAAAGAGAAGGAGGGCAAGATCACCGAGTACAAGAGTCATCACCCCCTCCACCACCATCCCCCACACTCCGTTTCACCCTCGTTCTTCCCCTCTCTACCTCTCTACCCCCCGTTTCTTGCACATCGGACGCCGTTGGTGACGAAACCCGGCACCAGATGGCACCACCCGGTGACCGGCGACCGGAAGTCATAAGCGAAGAAGAAGAAGAAGGAGACATCTGGCGATCGATAAACTGAACGCCAGACGACACAAAGGCAGTTCGGTCGTCTGCTGTTATGTGTCTTACCTTTTGCCTTCTATTCCGCTTCAGTTGCCAGGTCAGGACGTCCAGGACGTCAAAAGCGACGTGACGCGGTCAACCCATGTCACGTGATAGACGCCTTTTAACTGGGGTGCAAAATCATAGACGGATATAGGGGCGGATCAAGAGGGGCGGATCCAGAAGAGGCGGATCCAGATGGGCGGATCCAGAAGGGGCGGGAGTATCCAGAAGGGGCGGATCCAGATGGGCGGATCCAGAGGGGCGTATCCAGAGGGCGCAGGGTCACGTGTCTTTAAGACCCATCCCAGAATAACTTTTGTTTTACTAATTTCCTATCATGACAGAAAATCTAAAAGCTACATAGGCACGAATAAACCCAAATAATCAAGTATCGTCTTCTAGTCTTTTAAATAATAATAATAATGTGATTTTAAGTGGTTTAGGAGGCTAAGTAAGCCTGTGTGAAAACCACTGATGTAACCATCTGCATTCAATAACCTAGTTTATCTAGATAGCCTTTGAATCCGTTCACTGTTTCAACTGTCACTCCCACCTCGTCCAAACTGTTCCATTTGTCCACAACCCTTGCACTAAAAAAGTTTTTCTTTCTTGGACCAACCCTCTGCTTAAACAATTTGCACTTGTGGCCTCTTGTGCTGCTATAGTGTGCCAATGTAAAGAATCGATCATATGGCACATCTACTTTCCCAGTCATTATTTTGTATGTTTCTATCAAATCCCCTCTCTCTCTTCTCCTTTCTAATGTTGTCAGTCCACAATATTGAAGTCTTTTTTCGTAGCTTAAATTATGGCACCCATTGACCATCTTCGTTGCTCGTCTTTGCACTTTTTCTAAAAGTTCCATATCTTTTTTCAAGAATGGATTCCAAGCCTGAACACAGTATTCCAGATGAGGCCTTACTAATGACTTATAAAGTTTAATGATTATCTCTTTGTCACGACTCACAATTGTCCTTTTCACCATTCCCAACATTTGGTTTCCCTTTTTGCTGCCTCCATGCATTGGTGAGATGGATTCATACTTCTATGGGTGATTATCCCCAAGTCTCTTTCTTTTTCTGTTGTGGTTAGAACCTCCCCTAAAGAATATTCATTACCATTATTAGACTTCCCAACATGCATTACAGAACATTTATCAATATTGAAAAGCATCTGCCAGTCCACAGACCACTGAAACAATTTCCTTAGATCTTCTTGTAAAATTTTTACCTCATCCTCCGAATCTATATTTCTGCATAACTTTGTATCATCGGCAAACTTTGAGATTTTGGACAGTAATCCTTCATCGATATCATTTATATATATTAGAAAAAGCAATGGCCCAAGCACTGAGCCCTGAGGCACTCCACTGATAACTCTTGCCCATTGCGAATGGCCTCCCTAATGCCAACCTTCTGTCTTCTTCCCTTCAACCAATTTTCGATCCATCTGAGAATATTGCCCCTTATTCCACAGGACTTCAGTTTGGCAGCCAGCCTTATGTGGGGTACTTTATCAAAAGCTTTGGCAAAATCTAAATATATTATGTCTACTGCCTTGCCCTTGTCTAGCTTATCAAAACCTCCTCCAGAAAGTCCAACAGGTTGGTCAGGCATGAACGCCCTTTGTAAATCCATGCTGACTATCTTTAACAATTTTATGCCTAGTCAAATGCTCCAAAATGCTTTCTTTCAGTATTTTTCCATAACTTTACCGATTACAGATGTTAGGCTCACTGGTCTGTAATTGCTTGGTTCACTTCGTTTTCCTTCTTGAACAGTGGGCTGACTAATGCGTCTCTCCAGTCTTGTGGTACTACTCCAGTTCTGAGTGATTCATTGATTATCAAAGCAATTGCATGTCCTATTTCATTTCGAACCTCGTAAAGAAACTTTGGATGTAAGCCATCTAATCCTGGGCTCTTGTCTATCTTTAAATTGGTCAAAACCTTGATAACACATTCTTTTTGTACACACTATATCTGTTAGCATTTCTTCTTCATTTCCATCAAACACAATTTTGGCTTCTGGCATAGTATTTGTACTTTCCTCTGTAAATACTGAACAAAAATAGTTATTTAGAATCTGTGCAGTTTCTACATCGTCTGTTATTGCACATCCTGCGCTGTCAAGAGGGGACCGACTGTGTCCTTTCGTCTCAACTTTCTATTACAATATTTGTAGAAACTTTTACTGTTCTGTTTTATATTTTTGCTAATCTACCTTCAAAATTTGCAATAGCCATCTTGTTAGTAACTGCTGATGCTTTTCTTTTCTGAGTATACTGTTCCTCCAAGATCTTGAGTCTGTGCTGATTCTGCTCATTTCCTTTACTTGCTAATCTGAGTTTACTTAGTTTCCTCCACGCTTTGTTTTTCGCCCTTCTTTTTCGTTGCACTTCCTTGTTATCCAAGGAAGTTTGTTATTAATTTTCTTCTGTTTGGGAATGGTCAATTCTATGACTTTGGACATACATTTGGTAAATATGCTCCAGCCTTCCTCGGTGTCTTTTCCTGTTATCTCCGTCTCCAAATCCATTTCTGTAATCATCTTCCTTGCCAGGTCATATTCTCCCTTAAAAAAGTTACGTCTATCCAGAAACTGCTTTTGTTGACCAATCCCAAAGTTAATAGTAAAACTGACCATTTGGTGATCACTTGTTGCAAAATTCTGCCCAACCTCCACGTTGGAAACTATATTCTCCTCTCTTGTTAGAACCAGGTCTAATATGTTGTTGCCTCTTGTTGGCCTTGTCACATGCTGAAACAGAAAATTATCATTGACACAGTCCAGAAATTTCCTATCACATGATCTCTCTGTATCTCTCTGTATTTTAACAACACGCACCAATCCCCGCGTGAAAGAGAGAGAGAGAGAGAGGTACAAGGCAAAAATAGGATTGGGACACGAACTTCCCCACTCCAGTCCAAACTAAAAATCCCGTTCCTTCACTATTTGCGTTCTAAATGCTAACGGAGCGAGTACACCGTGGTGACTAACTGACGTTGCTATTATAAAATCATACATTGCCAAATCACCCGTCACGAGTCTTATAGCTTTCATTATCTGTTGACATAAATCGTCCCGAATACACAGATACACTGTTTTAAGGGCATTATATAGCCGCATTATCTCCTCAAGTCTTCAGGTCTAAGCTTAAATCCTTCCTTTTTCTAAAATCATTTCCTCCATAGCTGTAGCAACCTAGCCTCACTGCCCTTCGGATGTTGACTATTGTCTGGCTGATCAATGCGATCATGTACCTTTCCCATAGCTATTTTAAGAAAGGCTGAACGCCTAAGAAATAAGCAGCTGCTATTTTGCTGTTTCCAAGGCGCTATATAAATCCACGAGATTTTACTTACTTAGAAATGGTAAAAACCCGAATACAGTTGCCGTAAAATAACACTTGTGTCGCTTCGAAGAACGTCTTTAGACGCTGCAGCACAGAAATTGACGTAGCATTTACTTGTGGTTATCGAAATCGGTGGCCAACGGGAGTTGCGATCTAACCAGGACCAAGCACTCAACCATTAAGGCCAGATCCAGAACCAAGGACTAGTAACTTGTCCTTAAGGAATCCTTAAGGCCAAGATCAAGGACAAGTTCTAACATACCTGGCTGTAATCGCAGAATCAAGAAGTGTTTGGGAAAATCTCCCGACAATCGAGGTTCCCCGTATCCGGAAGTTAAGAAATGCGAGGAACAACCCCCCGCCACCCCGCCTCCACCTGACAGAAGTGCTGATATCAATTTCCGTAGAATATTAGTGTTCGTAGTTTGGGGCTTAAAATACACTGCATTCCTGGGCAATTTCAAAATGAGATTCCGGAATATTTTTCAAGTAATTGCGCATAAATATTTGCAACATCTTACTCTCTTTAAATTGAAAGCAACTGCGGTGCACTTGCTCTGTAAATAGTATTAAAGTAAAATGGTTTGCAATAATTTTTCGCAAAATTTCAAAAACGTTTTTGCACGCGCTCATAACCTGTACTTACGTTATTTCTGGATAGTGGCAAAGCAAAAACATATTGGATATTACTGGCGACATCTGTAGAAAAGAATACATAAATGCGAATTTGTCTGAAAAAGTATAAATGAAGTATAGATGTATTTTTGAGTAGCGAATTTGATAGGACATTAAATTTAAGATAAAACAAGAATAATTACATGGAAAGTAGATATTGTCGCGTGAACGTTTCTTTATAATATAGCAGAACAAGAGGCCACAAATGTGAATTCTACAAGAAAAGGACGGAACCAAACAAGACATTTTAGTGCAAGGGTTGTGGACGAGTGAAACGGTTTGGACGAAGAGGCAGCAACAGTTGAAACAATAAATGGATTCAAAAGTTATCTAGGAATGTTGGGTTAATAAATGTTGAAAGTTGCTTTCACACAGGCTAACTTAGCCTCCGAAATCACTTGAAATCACATTATTATTATTATTATTATTATTATTATTATTATTATTATTATTATTATTATTATCATCATCATCATCATCATCATCATCATGTTGTTGTTGTTGTTGTTGTTGTTGTTGTTGTTGTTGTTGTGAATGTTCCGTGGAAGGCGACAACTTCAAATCTCTTTGAGTGTCACGGATATTCGTTGTATGAGAAAGGATTGTTATTATTATTATTATTATTATTATTATTATTATTATTATTATTATTATTATTATTATTTGAATGAAACAACATTGAATAAGTAAAGATAGGGAAAATGGCAGTAAACATTCATGAAACGGTGTATTTGAGCAGCGAAAAATTGCAGAATTTCGTTCTATTCAGATTCTACTCATTGAGTTTTACGACGATAGCTGCATAGGCCTACATCGCAGACACATTAGCGTCTAAATGTTTTACGTAATCTACAATCGCAGAGTACATATATACATATATACAGTAGCCTATATACACAATATATATACAGTATATGCAGTATATAATGAAATCATAAAGCAATGATGATTTGCTTGTGGGAGGGGTTGGGGATTTCCGGTCAATGATCACCCCTAGTGAGGGGTCGAAATTTTAATTTTTAACTGTCCGACCATTCACACACTGATCGAAAATTTTGTGGTGGTGTAACAGGATGCCAAATGCTGCTTAGAAATAGTAACCATTGTTTCAGATAAACATGATGTATGAAGTTAACCGTCTGCGAACCATCAGAGCAGATATAGGTTTGCTGGAATACTACAAATGTATCTGTGGGAAATGGGGCTAGAATATAATCCAGGGTGGCTTGATGAACCCCCGGCTGGCTGAAGAAGGCCATTTTTGACGAAATATTAAGACTGTCTAGGCAGTGCATAATGATAACGTTAGACTGCAGATTGAAGTTAAATAGAATACTTTCGTATGAAAGCTTTTCAAAAGAAATTCTTTTACAGCCATAAGCCTAAGCGAAGCTTATACTGCGATATACATCAGCATTTTATGAGTTCTGTTGTGTGTAAACGATTTTGATTATTAATTCAAGAATCGATCAGCTCTTTTTCTTGTTTTGACGGTAAATTAGGCGCTCAACACAAGCTCCAATTTGTCGAATATGTACTATGATTATTCTCTTTTGGTCCTACTTCGTATCCGTTCGCTGAATACTTTACTGGGATATTAGTATTGATTAAGAGAAGACCATTGGTGTTATAATTCACGCAGAGGTGACAACTGATCACTCAAAATAATCTATAATCCACGTGACCTACTGAATCCTTGGTCCACGGGTCTTGAAAAATTAGAAATGTGTATTATGTAAATATGTGTATTATGATCAAACATAAAAACAATACTATCCTACCCTACAATAGTGGCTTCGTTATCATGGAGCAGATACAAAAACTGGATTTAAAATATTTATATGTCAAAAAAACGTAAGCCTAAAAATTCACGTCAGCATAATTGCCCCCGCGGACCTACGAATTCGATGGGTCGTGGGCGGGTCAAGACCCATTGACCAATTTGACCCATTGACCCACTGTCTTCTCTCCGATTAGCCGGATCAGTGAGGTCGTATTACATAAAGTGGTGTCAGTTGTGACCGGATGAAACTGGACTTGAAGCGTAGCCATTTGGTCGTCATCGATTTTCGAAAAACAGTAGAAAACATGCCTGAAACAGCCAGCAACAAAAATCTACCTGTGGACGATGATTGAAATTAAAGCGAAGCGTTATTTGAAGTTTGAACAGAATGGCAAAATTATTGACGAATAAAGCTTGTCTGATGCAAATTTACACCGTCCCGTGTTTTTCACACTTTCTTTGCCCTAGCGAAAGTCTTTCGCTGAATTTTGCTAAACTTACTTGCATGTTTCTAAGTTCTAACACAGACTTAATAATTGTTCACAAACAAAAAATTATAAGACAACGCGATTTTCCAGGGATTTAGCCTCTTAACTCTTAACCTTTAATAACCCAGTTATCCTAGATAACGTTCGAAATCTATTCAGCTTGTAGCTGATTATCTTAAAATTTCACTCGTCAGACTTTTATCTAATTGAATAGATTTTCAGTTTCCCCGCACCGCGAACTATATCATCAGTAGGCCTCCTATAGCTACTCCAAAGTCCTTGTTTACGATAGGAACCGTTTGAAATATTTCTTCGGAACCCTCGAGACACGAGTTGTCATTATGCGACATCGATTAACTACTAATCGCAGTTGCCCAGTCTTCCCCCTCCACCCTTTAGAGCTGCAGATGAACGAGCATTCCGTTACCATCCGCTTTTATAGCTGCCCATAACTCCACGAAACACTAACTCCGTCATAGTCAGTGGCAAGTCCTGGTTAAGAAAAGAAGGAGACACACACACGCATGCACGCACGCACACACACACACACAGACAAAACGTCTCGGGTTTTATCTGTCTGGCCATTTATAGTAAGTTACTCAGTTATACAGAGACAATAAATCGAATTCACTAAAAGTCTGACTAGATTCCCTGATTACCTTCTGTATATATATATATATATATATATATATATATATATATATATATATATATAAAACGGTGATCGAAAATCAGGACCCCTAGATTAATGAATATAACTCAACGAAAAGTCAACTAATATTCAACAAGTTGTAGTACGTGTACTTTAGATAGTTCTAATGATATTCCACTCATAGTTTGTGTTCAAACGGTCCGCCATTTGCTGCAATACACGCACGAAGACGCCTACGCAATTGCTTGAATGACGCATCAATGATGCTTTGATCAATCTCGTCCCACACTTGCATGATGCGTTGTCACAGGTCCTCAATTTCACGGACTTTCGTTCGGTGAACGCGTTCCTGCATAGCACTCCAAATTTTATAATCCACCGGATTCAAATCCGGGCTGTTGGGTGGCCAGAGAGTAGGCGGAATGAAGTCCGGCGTTTCGTTACCTAACAGTTCAACTGTCTCTCGAGCTCTGTGTGCCGGTGCGCCGTCCTGTTGGAAAGTGTAATAATCTGAGAAAGTTCGGGTGTCCGGCAGCAGTCCCTGCATCAGTAGAACGTCTCTGTAATACTGTCCGTTAACTTTCACCCCCGGCTCGAAGAAGTGAATAGCTGTACGACCGAGTGCTGAAACACCAACTGATACCATTAAGGACTTGGTGAAAGTCGGACGAGTACGCAGAAGACGAGCGCCAGTGATGTCCTTCTTTCTTGTACCAGCTGCAGCGTAGAGGCGAAATATTTTTGAGGATCGAGAAGGCCTAATATAATTAAAATTTCAGCATGATTGGTCGAAAGGTTGTTAAGTTATACTCGTTAATCTAGGGGGTCCCGATTTTCGTGATCACGGTGTATATATATATATATATATATATAATTTTCGTATATTTTACCTAGTGGTGTACCTAGTCTATGGCAGGGAGGGTATATGCCCTGGGCGCCACTTGAAGTTCAAGGGGGCGCCAAGAAAATCTTGCTCTATGCTCAGCGTAGAAAGAGAAGAAACAGAGAAGACTGACTTTGAGGAGCGAATCATAGACCGGTTCGCATCAGTAAAAGCAAGAGAAGCGCATTTGCAGTTTTAATCTTACGTCAATAAAATGTCATGATTTGTTAATTAAAGATGTGCTAACCTGCACATTTAAGCACATGGAAGTGCTAACCTGCACATTTAATTTTCACCCCTGCCATGAGCGCAACGTATCCTGGGTACGCCCCTGATTTTGCCTCGTTCAAAGAAGATCAAGACTATCAAGCATTAAGGATGAATAAAATAATATTTGAATGGAATTCTAACGTGATTTTTCTAACACGTCCATTAAAACGCATCCGTCGTAATTCTGATACTAAAATATTTTAGAATGTCTCTCTTAGAAATGAGTATCTAGACTCTAGAGAGTCGAATTACAAATTATTCAAATTAATCATTAATTATTATTATTATTATTATTATTATTATTATTATTATTATTATTATTATTATTATTTTCAATTTCAGATATTTACATCGTAGCGCTAAAAAAGTCACAAACCCCACCACCGGTCCCATCTCAATTAGGGGGTCCCTGCCCACCCGTCCCCTTTCCCCTTGGCTACGCCGGTGTAGGCCTATATGATACTCTCTCTCTCAGCCTGTGGAGCAGCTTACCATAAATAATGGGATCCATGCAGGCGTTGGAAACGGCGAACAGAAATAGACCTTTCTGGATTTTGGGACTGATTTTTTCGGCCGAATGTCTGTCGATACAAATGCATCGAAAATACGAACAAACAAAACGAATAATTCGGATTTCACAATCATTTTTGATTCATTTAAGAAGCGATGGTCTGGAAAGAACTATATAGGCCTACTCAGTGTTTAACCTAGGCCGTTTCCGGGGGGAAACTTGCCCTTTTCCCCGGAAATTTCAAATTCCCCCCGAAAATTTTGGAATACTACATGTACTAGCAGCGGCCCCTAGCAGAATTCCCCCCGGCTTTGTTTGCCAGTTCCCCCCGGCCTTTTTAGTTTTCCCCGGAGTCCAGGAGTCTTGATTAAACACTGGGCCAACTATGTAACAGAAAGACAACATACGATCACAAAACGAGAGCGAATAGAGAATTCCAGACAGACAGACAGACAGACAGACAGACAGACAGACAGACAGACAGACAGACAGACAGACAGAATCTAGTTCCTGCAGTGCTACGTATTACTAACCGCGGTGTGCTTTAGGATTAGCGCCCCTTTGACACAGGAGATTTTACTTACTTGCTTAGTGATGTAAGTAAGATGCATGTTTTCAGAATTTACCTGTCGAACCACCACCAAGCGGAAATGACGAAGTATGGCGTCCAGCAAACAATGAACACCAGAACTGCAAATAATATAGCGCAATAAAACTTATCTTCACGGTTACAGTATTCTAGCATCAGTTTATTATTATTATTATTATTATTATTATTATTATTATTATTATTATTATTATTATTATTATTATTATTATTATTATTATTATTATTATTATTATTATGCACCTTTATTGCGTTAGTTCTAATACACAAAGATAACAATTGATCCAAATCAATCAGTTATAACTTATCAGAATGGCAAAGATGAGTCATTTGGAAAGTTAAGTCATCTTAGTTTGTAGACAGATTTGCACTGTTTGGACAATTTAACGGAAAAATAAAAGAATTTCAGATTCTAGATCAACGTCGTGAAATACCAGAACACAGGGTATAAGCAGAGATGTAGTACTTGGTACTTGTACTTGTAGAGTTGTACTCGAGTACAAATTTATACTTGTTTTACTTTATAATCACTTGTACTCGTACTAGTTTTAGGAATGCAACAGACATCGTTTTACTCGGAGGCCAGGTACTTGTACTTGTACTTGTACTTGAAGCATTGTGACTTGTACATCTCTGCATGGCTACATGTACTTCAATGGTACCAGTAATGCTGTTCCTTTAGGCTAATGACAAGCACATCCTCACAGATGGCCAAGTACCTGGAATTCAACGATATTTATGATGAAGCCACTGATACCATCGTATTTTGGAACAGTGAAGTTAATAGAAAGGAGTTCAACACTCTTGACCTTAGTGTGCCTGCTTCTGGGGCACCAATTAAACGCGTATTTAGCCAAATCGCGAGACCGCATAGGGTTACTATGACCGATGCAAGACTATCATCTCTATTTTTTTAGTGCAACTAGCTGTGATGATATTTAGATGCTAATAGTGTCAATTTTATTCGTGGCCGGACAAAGAGAACGCATGGGGACAAAATGTCAGCGGAAAAAATGTCAATGTCAAAAATGTTGTACTAATACTTGGAGGCCAAACTTGTACTCGGAGGCCAGGTACTTGACTACTCGGAGGCCAGGTACTTGTACTTGTACTTGTACTCGGAGGCCAGGTACTTGTACTTGTACTTGTACATTGTACTTGTACTTGTACTCGGAGGCCAGGTACTTGACTTGAAGCATTGTGTACTTGCTACATCTCGAAATATTTTTATTATAATCAATATAGTTAAACAACAGACATCGTTTTATAAGTGACAGTGACGTCCCTAGGGTAAGGCAGGTATGGCAGGTGCCCTTGGGCGCCACTCTTGAAGGGGGTGCAAAAACCCTGTGATCTTGCTCTATGCTCAGCGCAGAAAGAGAAGAAACTGAGAAAACTGACTTCGAGGAGCACATCATAGACCGGTTCGCATCAGTAAAAGCAAGAAAAGTGCATCTGCAGATTTAATCGTACGTCAATAAAATGTCATGATTTGTTAATTGAAGATTTGTTAACCTGTCAATTTAATTTTCTGACCCCCCTTCCTCTGCCATGGGCACAAAATGCCCTAGGCAGGCTACGCCCTCTGACAATCGACCTAGTAGAATTCGTTTAGGATCTTAATTGATAGTTCGGCAAATCCTATACCGATAACGATCGTCATTTTCAGCGTCCTAGACTTCGCCTGAGTGATCAGGTCATTCTGAACTGTTGAACGCAAACGGATTCCGGAATTTCGATTCCCAAAACTGTTGCTGGACGTCTCTCTCATGTTCGCGCATTCATTTTGATCACCGTCTGAAATACAGCGAGGCAAACGCTAAGGAACTCTGGAAAAGGCAGGCCAATTTTGGCACTGGAAATACTGGAAATTTCGTTTTTTAAAATTTAGAATCAGTGTTTTAACCAGGCCTGTTAGTGGGAGATCCCCCAAATAAACTCAAAATTCCCCCTCCAAAAAAAATCCCAGCGCTTACACAAATTTTGCATTGAACTGCGTCTTTTCCCCTCCAACCAAGTCGATTTTCTCCCCGAAAGCCTAAATTTCCCCTCCAAAGGCATGGAGTCTGGATAAAACACTGTGTAGAATCAAAGACAGCAGCTGTGGCGGACAAACGGAAGTTGAAAATGTGAAAGAGTGACAGTGGATTTCAACACAGGATATGCAGATAGTTACGCATCAGTGGTTTTCACACAGGCTTACTTAGCCTCCTTTAAAACCACATAAAATCACATTATCATCATCATCATCATCATCAACATCATCATCATCATCATCATCATCATCATCATCATCATCATCATCATCATCATCATCATTATTATTATTATTACTAGGTGTTTACCCGTCAAAAATGACGGGGGACATTGGCTGTTTTACAACCCGATTTTGCGCAAATGAAATAGCATTATATGACGGGGGAGATTGGCTGTTTTACCTCCCGATTTTGCGCAAATGCAATAGCATTTTGCGCAATTAGTTGTCCTTCACTCGCCGCCTTTTCCTTCAACCGAGTTAACGCCCATTCGCAGGAATTTTCTGAACCTTGATAGTCAAGGAAGGTGTACTGATTTGGCAGTGTCGAACGACATGCAGTGCTTGATTCTCTTGTTTGCTGTGCTGCTTTTGCACGCCAAGCAACAGCCTGCTCCTCATTCTCACTTGATTGTCGGAAAGCTCGTGAACGCTGAACTTTTTTTGTTTTGCACAGAGGGTTAGAAAGAGGAATAAAATAGCTAAACAATGGTGCAAACCTCATCTTCTTAGCTCTTATATAGCCGAGATGTAGCAAATTCAAAAAAAATTTGGAAACTTTCTCAGAATTCAAAACTTTCATGAAATTCGCCGATAATACTTATGTTCAAACATTGGGGTCATCGGGTTAGAATTGATAGATCTTTGCCAAATGTCAACCGATTTTCAAACTTTTGGTTTATTTTGTTCCTCTGACATCCCTTTAGAACTTTGCCGCTGACCAAAGTGGGGTTACCGCTGAAAATATTTTGCTAGGGGCTTTAAACATTTTTCAGGGGAGAGGGTGATATTTTAGGCCGTAAAGTGGACTCTACCCCAAATTTTTTGTTTTGCACGGACGGTTAGAAAGAGGAATAAACAATCTAAACAATGGTGCAAACCTCATCTTTTTAGCTTCTATACAGCCTGAGATATAGCAAATTTAAAACGTTACAGCAATCATTTCTGAAGAACGCTTTTCCAAAAATTAAATCCCCAGTACGGTGACGGCGTCTGAAAATTTAATCGCCTCTTGAGGGGTTACATTAAAAAAATAGGTATTGAGGCTAGGAAGGAATATATATATATATATATATATATATATATATATAAAATAAAGGGACAGGGCATTGGAAGAGGGAAGGGAGGTTTGGGAGAAGGAAAGTGTGTTGTACGGTTTTTCGGAGCAGCGTTGTATAGGTTTGGGAACAGGGTTTGGGGCCGGTGGGGTAGGGCGGAGTGGTGATGGGTTGGGGTCGGGGCGATTGGGAGAGGGATGGAGAGAGGTACGGGGTTGGGAGGGGGGGGGAGAGAGAAGGGAACGGGGTTTGGGGCCTGTCGGGCAGGGCGGGCAGGTATGGGTTGGGGTCTGGGCGATTGGGGAGGGGTGGTGAGAGAGGGAAGGGATGGGGGAGGGAAGGCGAACGTGGGTTTGGGGTCGGGGCGGGAATGGGTTGGAGCCGGGGCGGGAATAGGTTGGGGGCCTGGGGCGATTGGGAGAGGGGTTGTGAGAGGGAAGGGGGATGGGGAGAGGGAAGGAACGGGAGTTTGGGACCGGCGCCAAAGGGAATGGATTGGGGCCCGGGCGCTTGGGAAAGGGATGGGGAGAGGGAAAGGGATGGGGAGAGGGAAAAGGGATGGGGAGGGGGAAAAGGGATGGGGAGAGGGAAAAGGGATGGGGAGAGGGAAGGGGAACGGGTTTTGGGGCCGGAATGGGTTGGGGCGATTGGGAGAGGGATGAGGAGAGGGAAGGGGATGGGGAGAGGGAAGGAGGATGGGCAAGGGAAGGGGAAAGGGGATTTGGGGTCGGGCGGGAATGGGTTGGGGCCTGGACGATTGGGAGAGGGAGTGGTGAGGGAAGGGGGACGGGGGTTTAAGCTGCAATTAAGACGCTTCGTTAAACGCTCCGTTGGTTTTAATACATTTTTGATTAAACAATATTTGGTTGTCAATGACAACAGCGTCTTGCAATACCCGCCGTGTTGCGGACGGACAGACGCGACAGACGGACAGACATCGAGAATTATATAATAAGATAAATATTATTATTATTATTACTAGAAATCTTCTACTAAACCACTTCGATTCCTGCAATATTATTACTTTTAACTGCACGTGGAATGAGATTTACTTGACTATTTAGCAACGCAAGAAAGTGCTTGGACCTTGATATATAACTTCAATCATGTCTTTATTCGTGCTCCAGAGGGCGGGAGTAGATGGAGGGGGCCGAGCCGAAGATCTTCAACCGGCAATATGTCTAGATTGGAGAAAATGAGGACCCAATTTGCAAAACATCTTCTTTGATCTCCCCTATGCGCTTTTGGAACCCATCAGCACCTTGTCGACGTTTCATGAGCTTGGCTGAATGCTTGACATGTCTCGCCATAGAAGGTGCCTTTATATACACACAGTATATATATAGTATATAGTATAAATAAATATATATATGTATTATACGTTATAAATAAACAAGCAAGCAATCGATCGGAGTGGAGAAACTGGATACCTGGACCTGTCGAGAGACAGAAACACTGATGATGACGTTATAAATATTTATATATAGAAAGACCTAAAGTCGTCCATAAAAGGGGTGCGCAACCTTTGGATCGGGGGCCTTTCGAAAATTTTGCTGATGCTATTCTTTCACAAGCGAATTTAGATGAAGAAGAGAAATTTTCAATCTGACGGAACAGTTGCACTTTTCAGAGACTTGGCGACGGTTTTCAGATTTTCCACTTCGATTAATTATTAATAGAAAATGAATCTTCAGCGCTTTCTGCCTGAAAAACTATTTGGACAGCTAATAACGTACGGAACAAAGAGGAGCTGACTTCAAGAGACAAATGAATGCCACTGGCCGTGCCTGATTATCAATCAATCAATCAATTTCTATAGCGCCACTATCATAATGCCCAGGACATCAGCCGATGGCGCACCAGATCCAAATAGCATTAGAGCCAGGTCAAGCCAGATCAGTCCGAAACGGCGGGAGAGCAATCTAAGGGGATATACCGATTATGCGAGGTATATATATATATATATATATATATATATATATATATATATATATATATATATATATATATATATATAGCATATAGCCTAAATGGGTCATCATTGCTTGACGTGTCACGTGGGTTATGCGTGACAACCGTGACATGACTTAAAGACTTTGAACAGATATTATAGATATGTAATTGTCAGTGGCCGATGGGTCATATGGATCATTTTGAGTGACACATGTGACATATGTCGTATCTGTATTTCGTGTCATTCAAATGATACTCGGTTATGTGTATTGATAGATTGATCTGTTTTGTGTCCATTAACCCCTTAACCGTGTATTTAACTGTAACTCAATGTAAAATGGACGGATATATATATCCGGGCTTCTCAGTTAAGGGGTTAAGCAAATTTGAAAATCTAATCAACGATCCAAATTTAACCTCGTGACATTGCAGTGACGTGTAGAGAGTGGCCGACGCCCGGGGCCAAGTTGTCCAAAGTGCGCCCACGAGCCAAAAAAAGGTCATCGGGTCAATTTTTACGCCCCCTGGTCTGCGCCCGGGGCCACGTCACCAGCCCCCAAGAAGGTCTGACAAGCAAAAAAAGGTCATCGGGTCAATTTTTTACGCCCCCTGTTCTGCGCCCGGGGCCACCGCCCCACCTGCCCCCCTCTACACGCTACTGTGACATTGTCGTCGGTATTATACTAGACGTGCGAATATTTTTCAAGCGAAAAGAGAATTTCTTCTGAAGTCTTAATAACACTAATTTCACCAATGGCAAGCAAAACAGCCATTATGTCGTAAAACATCTTGACGTCTATTCACTCGCATTAAAATATTGAAGACTTCACTAAAACTGTGATATAAAATGAACATTCTTTTGAAAGAAAAAATCGAGAACAATATAGCGTCTTGAAATCACTCCATCTTTACGTCAAGATGTCTCCTCCGATACAGAAATATGTAATAATTCATACCAGGCGGCGTCTGTCACTCGGTGTCATCGTCGTCGACATCAATTATATTATTTGACACGCGTCAAGACTACCATGACAACGGGAGGAAGATGTCATCCGGCGCAAACATTGCCCAGTGTTTAATCTAGATTCCTGGACTCCGGGGGAAACTGACAAAACCGGGGTGACTGACAAATCCGGGGGGAGGGCAGCTAGGGGCTGCTGTCAGTTGATGTACATGCCAAAATTTCCGGGCGAATTTCAAATTTCCGGGGCGATGGCAATTTCCCCCCGGAAACGGCCTAGATTAAACTCTGGCATTGCCCCACCCCCTCTGCACTTAAATTCCATGTTAGAGTAAGGGTGATTGACTAACATGTTGCTCTTGCAGTGAACAAGTCACTTCTTCTTCTTCCGTTCTAATAAGAGTAAATAAGTTCTTCTCTTAGACTTAACACCGGACTGAGTGCCCAGCGGTACTCGAACAGTGCCAGTGGTGCCAGTTGTTTCTCGTTATCCGCTCCCGAAATCTGAAACTCGGTGCCTCAGCCGCCTCATTTGCACAGCGATAAGTCAATGTCAAGTTTTGCAGCGGTCTTTCTTACCTCAGTGGCGCTATAGAAGTTGATCACCGGATTGGAGATGGAAAGGCCAGTCTAATGCCCGTTAACCAGAAGACCGCTCAGTAGGTATTAAGTGGAATTTTCCGTAATCTCAAATGTCCAATCTCAGTCTCTTCCACGATGAATGGAATCGCTATTAATGCACTTTTTCCAGTCATTCTACAGGATTGACTGATGTTTCCTACGCCAACTTGGTCTTCGTTTCAATCACAGAAGTAGGGCCTAACTTAATAATAAATAATTATACATTAGTCAAAGCAGTGAAGTCTAATAGTGAAAACATTATCTATCTTCATTGAATTTAATCAAAAATGTGAATGAATTCAAAATAAACCCAGTACTATAGGATACTAGATTATAAGGGTACAACAGTGTTTCTCACTCATGGTAGACAAGATTAATACTCAATTACCAGTGAAACACAACCCAATGGAAGGCTAAGGTATTTTCCACACAACTGACTTTTTGACAATATATCACACCAATAAGCATCACTATGTGACAGTCGATAGCAAAAATTTGGAAAATGACTTTTTGCAGACAAAAAATCTCGTCTCGTCCAGTGAATGAAATACGTATCTTTAGAAGAGGCTAGGAGATAAAAGCAAGTGTGTTCTTGGTACATTACAACAAAGAACAAACATTGAAAAAGCAAATAGTATTTTCGCTTAAAGCAGTAATAGTAGTAGTAGTAGTAGTAGTAGTAGTAGCAGCAGCAGCAGCAGCAGCAGCAGTGGTAGTAGCAGCAGCAGCAGCAGTGGCAGCAGTAGCAGTAGCAGCAGCAGCAGCAGCAGCAGGCAGTAGCAGCAGCAGCAGCAGCAGCAGCAGCAGCAGCAGTAGCAGCAGCAGCAGAAGTAGTAGTAGTAGTAGTAGCAAGTAGTTGTTGTGGCAGCAGCAGCAGCAGCAGCAGCAGTAGTAGTAGTAGTAGTAGTAGTAGTAGTAGTAGTAGTAGTAGTAGTAGTAGTAGTAGTAGTAGTAGTATTTGTTGTTGTATAACTAATCTTGAGACAAGTGAATACAGCGTTGCGTCTACCTTTAAGTGAAAATTCGTACCTTTGTTTCGACACCCTGCTTTCCTCGAAATAACGTAGAGTATGTACGTATAGGAAGCGATTATGACAACCAGAGGCAGGAAGTAGATGGTGGCCATGTTGAAGAGATTGTAGACCAATTCCGCCGTTCGATTCGGAAAGAAGTTGAACGTGACGCATTGAGAAAACCAAGGATACCTTGGGTGACTCTCAACGTGAAATATCACGCTCTGCAAATCAAACAATAATGTAACACGGGCGGTTAATCGAGTATGATTGTACATAGCCAGAGGTGGAACCAGGAATTCAACAATTTGTGTTCCATTCCCCCATTAAGAATTGTGAATTCGTCTTGATAATCACGCATGGAGGCAGCATACAAGGGCGAACGAATGTTGGGAATGATGAAAAGAACAATAGTGAGTCGAGACAAAGAGATACTCGTAAAACTACAGTATATAAGGCGTCATCTAGAATACCATGTTCAGGCATGGAATCCATTCTTGAAAAAAGATATAGAGCTTTTAGAAAAAGTGCAAAGACGAGCAACAAAGGTGGTCAATAAATGCCATAGTTTAAGCTACGAAAAAAGAATTCAATATTGTGGACTGACAACATTAGAAAGAATAATAATAATAATAATAATAATAATAATAATAATATTATTATTATTATTATTATTATTATTATTATTATTATTATTATTATTATTATTATTATTTGCCATATGGTATCATTTGCAAGGTTTGTCGTCTAATTCTGGCGTCATTTTAAAATAAATAAATGATGACCTTCTCGTATAATTTAGGGTTATAGTTCTTTGTAAAAAAATACATTAGGCGATATGTAAAGTATGTCAAATGTAAAATGTCGCCACAGCCGTTGCCACGTGGACGCCATGGAGATAGAGACGGTTGTTGTGTTTTAGACCCAGGCCTAAGGAGAGGCGGTGCAACAGGTACATTTTCCCACACAGGAGAAATTTGTTAAGGTTTTACAAAACCAAATTTAAAGAAGAAAAACAATAGTGAATGTATACTACTACGTGTCTTGTTGCCTTGTTTGTCATAACTTTTGTTTAATTAATATACAGAACACGTGTGTGTGTATGTGTGCGTGTGTTAAACTTTGTACAAGGTTCCACGCGCCTTCTTTCTTCCGCTGCCCGAATGTTCTTTCTGGGCTCTGGTTAGACCCGCAAGAACACAGGGCCTATAGGTCTATCCAAGTAGACATGGGCGCCCACAAAAATATTTCTAGGAGGGGTAAAAGTCCCCAAAAACACATCTTAGCATAATGGTCACGGTTAATATTTTAGCAAGGTTTTCAAATTTCAATGTGAAATATTGGTATCTGCATTTTTCAAGGGGGGCAAGTGCCCCCTCTTGCCCTAATGTGCGGACGCCCATGCAAGTAGAGTTTTAAACAAGTCTCGTCTCGTAAAATCAACGGTGCAGAGGGACAATTCGAAACGGCGAGACCAAAAACTCCTGACGTACATGTAGGGGGGAGATAATCCAAATTCCGCGTCTCTTTCATGTCCCAATACCAATGACATAGTAATGCTGAAACCGTGTGCCATCAAATAGGCGAACTTAAAAGTGCTACCACTGCATTTTGCAATCCTCTGCACTGTTACAGCATCTCCAGCGGCGATTCTATCGACCGGAAACTATTTTGGAAGGCGATAACGATGTGATTGTCGCTCCAAGGAAACACACCTATACTCTATCACACAACGTTTCGGGCGATTATATAACACAGAGCCAACGAATCGCATAAACTATCACGGAATCGTAAATGTAGCCTTGGGTCTATGTTCATTCCTTGTAGAGAAGCACATAAAGACTTCGTTTGGAAGAAGAAAATGTCTAATATGGGAGCTGTTTTTTTAATGCTACAACCTAAATATATTTGTTCGGCTTAAAACGTAAGAGCCTTAAGGATAGAAGTTTCCTCTCAGAGGATCCCTTATATAATTCGGCACTATATATGGAGCGCAAATATACTCAGATAAAAGCATAGAGCATATGTACAAATACGTGCCGTCTCTTTCTTCCTCTCTTTCACGCTTTGTCTATCAAGAACCTTGGCCTACCAAAAGATCATAAAGTGACACCTAATTTAATATAGTATATTTAATGTAATTTAATATAGCATATAGTAATATAGTATATTTCATATACATGCAGTCTAATAGTAATATATGTCGGCATCAGGTCCTTATGAAGGGACATAAAGACTAAAGGACTGAACCAGTTGAAAAATACAATCATCAGAATGACGAAACAGCGGCCGGGAATTCACGGAAACAAATTAAATAGAGAAGTCGTCGTTAAGAAATTGAACGTGTAAAACAAATTTGCGAGATAACGAAAAAAGCAAACAGCAATCAGTTCAATCAATTTTTTAAGGAAACAATAATTTGATTGTCCGTCCAGTTAGGAAACTGATTGGTTCCGAATCGAAACCCTAATAGTGCAGCGCCATACTTTCGCGCGTGTGGATATTAACCCCTTAACTGGGGATCCCGGATATATCCTTCCCTTTTACATTGAGTTACAGTTAAATACACGGTTAAGGGGTTAACTCTGACTTCAGATCAAGACTAACATTAAGATCGTAAACATGAGTTTAATAGACCCAAGCAAGAAAACGGGCGCCTTGAGTTTGGATAAAAGATGAGGGTTGGATAAAAGGTTTGTAGGCCTATTAGGCTATAATAGGAGTGATAGACATTACAGCAGCACGCAAATAATAAGCGTAGGCTACTTTCTAAAGATCACTGAGTTTACGGTAGCATTGCTTATTTAAACAGCGACTCACAGCAGCCGCTACTTGCAAAGCTACTCACGAGCAAAAAAACCCTAGAAAATTCTCTTCTTGACTGATATAGTGGTCTTCGCAACGTGACCGTTGCATGCACAACAAGTCCACTCCACAGCATTTATACCAATCAGAGACCAACGCCGTACAGTAAGCCCCGCGGAAGTACAGCGGACAATGTCCCCGTCCACGGAGCATTACCGAGTAGTTTTGTCCCCATTACCGCGATATTACCGTACTTGTTCCAATTAGCGCGGTATTCCAGCGTTCACTGCAGTTTTACGGTAGCTCCAATCTCCAGGCAGCATCGTGCAGTTGGCTCTCTTTGCTTGAGATGAAACAATGTTTGCAGTTTCAGAAAAAAAATTGCGTGAAAATGTTTTGAAAGAGGAGAGAGGAGAGAAAGTGGAGAGAAGAGAGAAGAGAGAGGAGACAGAGAAGACAGAGGAGAGAGGAGAGAGGAGAGAAGATACAAGAGAAAGAAGACAGAGGAGAGAGGGCAGAGGAGAGAGGAGAGAGGAGAGTAGACAGGAGAGAGGACAGAGGAAAGAGAAGAGAGGAGAGAAGAGAGGCACAGATGTTCCATTGTGATGATTGTGCAAACCGATGTCAGTGTACTGCTAACATTAAGAATGCGGTCCGTCGCAGTAGAGAGAATGAACAGCCTTACTCTCTCTCTCTCTCTCTCTCTCTCTCTCTCTCTCTCTCTCTCTCTCTCGTCTATTCGCAGTATATTTCTCCCACTGCCAACGCTATGCTTACTAAGCAGCGACCGTCCTATTAGGAAATACGCGGGCGCTACATTATTCAATACCACCAACACCTCCCTCCTATCCAACGCCAGCAATGGTCCACTGGGTCAGTGACCATTTTCCCGTCGACCCAAATTGATTAAGTGGAGAAACAGCGTAGATTTTCGATTTTCTGCCACATCTGCTTGTTTGCAGTGTTAACAGTAAGCAATTAAGCCAGTATTATGGGCTCAAAATTTCTCGGACACAGAAAGCTGTGGCGGTCCACAAGAAACGTCCTCGTGGTACGGATTATGGACCGCGGGCCGCGGCTTGAGTACCACTGGTCTAGCTGCTTCGTCTTTTGAGTATTAGAACTGGCGCTATAGAAGTGCAGAATGAAAAGCAAAAGAAGAAAAGTTTAAAGTCATGTCACAATAACCTGCAAAATCTCTTCTGTTATGTGATACAACCACTTGCCTAGGGTTGAACTGAGTAAAGTAGAAAATACATCAAATTTCAACAGTACAGAACAATAAATTCGTCAGACCCCCCCACCGACGAATGAAGAAAGCAAAACGTCATTTGAAATGGGAGTTTCACAACGATTACTAATGTCCCCGTTAAAAACCTATACGCTTTCTTAAAGAAAACATATCTCTCTCTGTCTCTGTCTGTCTGTCTGTCTGTTTGTCTGTCTGTCTGTCTGTCTCTCTCTCTCTCTCTCTTATTTATCGCGCACTGGTCGTCTTGATTTATGACTGTGAAATGGGCGTTTCCAATGATGACATATCGGAACACCTGAGGAAATGTATTCCTGAATGACGTCAGTATATGGGATTTATGTTTTATTGGCTGTCAGTAGGAGGCGCTGCAGAATGGGTGGGGTGGGGTGGAGTGGGTGGGGTGGCGGTCCGACAGGAAATTCTGAAAAGAGCGATGACGAAAGGCATTGATTCATCGCCTTCGTTTCCATGCCATTAGGATTTTCCATTAACGTGGCTCAGAGACATTTATTTTCCCATTTCCTTAGAACAGCCTTCCTGCATTAAACACTGCATCCCGAAAACAGGAACACTCATTTGATACATTATGAAAATGTTATTCCAAATTTATCAATTTTTATTTTCCAAAATTTCAAAACCACATTTTAATAATTCTCACATAAGGTTAAATTCGACTAAAGGTCAAATATTACACTTGATTAAGCCATCGTCTATGTTCGAAGTGTCCAACATTGGTTTCAATGCATGCTTCAAGGCATTCTCGCAATTCACCAATAGCTACATTAATAGCCAGCTGATCAAACTCATCACATACATTAGCAATTCATTCACAAAGGTCTTTAATGTTTCTAGGCATTGTTCTCTAAACCTTTTCCTGCATCAAGCCCTCAAACCTTATATACACGACTGGGTTTGAGTTTGGAGGCCTAAGATTAAAAAGCGCGAATTATATGTTTCTTTCTGTCTTTTTTCTTGAAAACCATTTCCTCGTGACATATTTTTTACAAAATGCATAAAATAATAATTGATCAATTTGTCGTGATTCTAAAATAGACCGTTCATTGCTTCAGTAAGTATTTTGGAATTACGAAATTGAAAATAATTAGCGCAAATTTTCAGCATTATCAAGGGTTCCCTTTTTCTGAACACAGCGTATATTTATATATCTCCACCAGCTCGCTGCTCCACATCATCCATCCATCCATCCACCCCACCCATCCATCCATCCATCCATCTATCCACCCATCAAAACATTCATACATTCATCTATTCATACCATCTATCTATCCATCCATCCATTCATACAGAATTTAATCTAGGCCGTTTCCAAAGGGAAAATTACCATTTCCCCCCGGAAATTTCAAATTACCCCCCCGGAAATTTTGGCATGCTCCATCAACTAACAGCAGCCCCTTAGCAGAATTCCACCCCCGGCTTTTTCAGTTCCCCCCGGCCTTTTCAGTTTCTCCCCGGAGTCCAGGAGTCTAGATTAAACACTGCATTCATACTTGCATCAGTCCTTCCGTTCTTCCTTCCCTCCATCCACTTGTGCGTGCGTATGGGTGTGTGTGCGTGTGTGCGTGCTCACGAACTCATATCCTGTTTAACCCGTAATGATCGTAAAATGATGTCGACAATTGGATAAACCAGGCATCTATCCATCACCTGCGCCGAGTTTACAGCCCTGTTTAATTATCCGCTTTCATCCTAATCCAGGTTATCTGTCATCCCTATCCCCAGATTTACATTTTAGAGGCCCGGTGCAAATTTTCAACCCACAATCAGTGCAAAATGAAAAATCCCCAAATTTTTTTTGTCTTTTTTTTAAAGACAGTTGTCGTAAGAGGGCGTCCCTCCAAATTTTTTTAGAAGAAAGATGGATGGGGAAGATTAAACGCATTTTCTCAAATAAAATTGTGTGCAGGCTTCGAAGTGCGGATTTTTAGTCTTTTCCTTTTTCTCGCTAAAGTAGCTGTTTTGCTGTTTCTGGCACAAGTGGTAAGCCACCATTTCTTCCTAAAATGACACGGTCGTTTAGCGATCATTAAAAAGGGAAAAAAAATTCGTCGTACGGTGGACGGAAGCGGACATGTCGTTATGACGTGTTAAAAAGTTTGACATAATAATAATAATAATATTTTTATATAATAAATAAATAAATAAATAAATATATTTTAATAATAATAATAATAATAATATTTTTATATAATAATAAATATATAAATATATATACATATATATATATAAATAAATTTTAATTTTATAAAAATAATAATAATAATAATAAATAATAATAATAATTTTGTATTTGGTAGTAGTAGTAGTAGTAGTAATAATAATAATAATAATAATAATAATAATAATAATAATGCGGCTTGTAACGACGATTTTAATATTTTAATGATTCGGATCAGATCTTGTAACAGCAAATTCCATTATGCATTGTCCATCGTTAGATATATATATATATATATATATATATATATATATATATATATATATTGTGTGTGTGTGTGTGTGTGTGTGTGTGTGTGTAAAATATATACATACATATGTGTGTGAGTGTTTGTGAGAGCGTGTGTGTGCATTTTATGCGCAGACTGTGATATTGTTCAATTTATAAGATTTGTGGACACATTCATAATCTTGCGTTCCATTCAGAGCTGTAATCAGTTCACTTATTGCTGTTGTTGTCGTTGTTGCTTCTGTCGTGTTGTTGTTGTTGTTGTTGTTGCAATCTCGCAATCTACCAGCAGAAAATATATCCGAACAAAAATACATGACTAACTCCCTCCCCCCGCAGCACTATATATATGTTCCGATAACGAGACTTTTTCATTTTTGCCACGAAAGAGGAATAGCAAGATTTCCTGTTTGCACTTACTATTGCGTATTCGATGGTATGCCACAGTAAATCAAATGAAACCAAGTCCACCATTTCCGTTTCTGCTCCAAACATCACACAAACACGAGATTTCACACACACACACACACACATACGCACACGAACACACTCAACGACAGGCCAGAAGCAGGGTGCGATTTGTGACCTGGAACAGTGGGAGGATATGTCGAGCTTGGGAGGATATAGTTGTTGGGGAAGTGTAGCAGTGGGAGGATGTAGTGGTGGGGTGTAGCAGTAGGGGGGATGCAGTTGGGCAGTGGGGGGAGGGGGAATCCCCCTTCCCCCTACAAATCGCGCCCTGGCGCCAGAAGGTACCAAAATATCTCCACTCAGAAGAAGCAGCGCATATCGGTTTTCAGTTGATTTTTTCTGCGACGCCCTGTACTCTGTAAGCATGCATCTGCTCTGCTGCTCCATTTCTACGAATAAACGTGACGATGCTTAATAGCTTTCCGAGTACCGATGAAATATTCACGGAAAGAACCCGTATCGATGCCCCGGGAATTCTGCTGCAAGAACCAGAAATATCTTTTCTACGACCTTGATAAAGCTACTTCGGATGCTGAGGTGGGGGTGGGGAGAGGAGTGGGGGAAAGAAAGAACAGCAGGTGTGGAAAATGACCTAAGAATAAATGATTTTCTTCCAAAGAGTGACCAATGGCCACAAACAACCAATCTGTGTCCAAAAGGAGGCGAGCGGGGTAATGACGTACATGACTGATGCAGAATAGTATAAGGTCGTTCGCTGTCTTGTTGTCCGGAAGACTCTTTGTTGCCATAGCAGAGCACGTTCGATCGCCATGGCAACAAGCGTATCACGTCCCCATGGCAACACCGCTTAATGAGCGTTCGCCGTTACAGAACATCAATGTCGGAAATTGCCGTGAATTTCTCGGCCAAGGAACTCGGGTCCGTTTCTTTGCCTGCGTCGACTTAGCAACGACGTATAGGCTAAACACGACCGCCGTTTATGTTGCGAAACGCAAACGCATCGAATCGTAAACAGAAGACCGCAAATCCTCGGATAATAATAATAATAAGAAAAATCAGTGGCGGTTCCAGGATTTCTTGGTAGGGGATTTAAATTAATCCATAGAAAGTTGGTGGGGGTGATGAAAATAGAAGGACAAAAATCAATAAACTTTGCCGAAAAAGGCTCACAAAAGGGAATTTTTCCTAATTTAGCTACACTTTTAACCCTTTCCAGCCCAAATTAAATGTGCAAGTGAAAAAATTTTTTCTACCATTAAATTATGTTATATAGACCTAAATGACATGAGAACTGTGTTCAGAAAAATTATTTTTATTTTTATAAAAAAATTGTGAAATGGGTCCATTTGGACCCAATGGGAAATTCTTAAGGAATCTAATTAACACAGAACAGTTTCGGATTGTTTCAAAAAACACTAAACATAAACATCTAATCAAATTGTCAAACAGAAATAATGTTGTCAATGCTTATGATAGCTCTCAAAGTGATTTTTATCCTTAGTTAGACACAGTGCCACATCACATTTGACACAGCGAACTCGAGACTTGGCTACATTGCAAAGGGCGCATCGTTGCTTCTTTGCTGAATGTTCAGGCCAATGCCCGACACAATCAAAACGAGCATCAGTGACTGGCTTTGTAGATCTGGCTCTTTTCACAGGAGGCATCAATTCATTTTCTGTTGATGGTCTTCTCTCTTCCTGCAGGTAATCTTCCCAACTGTCAGCAGACACGACCTATATCAGCACGGAAGTCAATCAGTGGCATAAACTTTGTTTCTCCCCATAATTTCAGGTCTCTTCTGTACAAAAGCCATGCATTTACAATGCAGAGATCAATAAAGTGAAAAGATTATGTTCAGGTAAAAACGCTTTGCTCTTATATTTTATAATGCTACCAACATATCATGTAACACACCTCCCATAAATTTGTTGTACTCCTTGACAATGTTCGGTTGACAAACTTCAATATACCGTTTCTCCTTCAGCGACCATCTTCGTGCTGAATAAATGGGACTAACACCTGCATATGAAGATAGCAAGTGAACTGGCTTGTTATCGAGCCATTTCACCATTATTATGTTCTGCTTTCGGTTCGAAGATTTATGAACCCCTTCCTGCCTTCTTCAACTCATCATCTTTTTTCAGGGTACAACCTGGAACTCTGTTTGGTCGAACAGTGCCCACAGAAAGCAGGCCTCTTTTCTTCAGTTCAACAACTAGCTGGTACGATGTGAACCAGTTGTCCATGAAAACTTTGTAGTTGCCTTCAGCTGGTAGTCCTTGTGTCAAACGTAGAACAACATCTCCACTGATTCCAATACCGGTACTTGTTTCAGTTGCTACTGTCCCTTTACCAATGTAGATCTCAAAATCGTAACAAAAACCACTAGCTCCAGCTCTTGCAAAAACTTTGATACCCCATTTATGAGGTTTATTTTTTATGTACTGTTTCAAACTGCTCTGACCTTTAAATGGTATAACCATTTCATCAACTGCACTGTACTCTTCCTGTTCCACTGTTTGAAGATTTCTGCGCAAACTATCTATGAAAGGTCGGACCTTGAAAAGTTTGTCATATCCAACCTCGTCCCTGCGCAAAAGATTAGTATTATCATTCACATGAAGAAATGATCGCAGCCTGTCAAACCTGTTGCGTGGCATGGTGTCTGCAATTGTTGGAAAACGAGTGCCATTGCTCCAGTACTGTCTGTAGCTTGGAACTTTCACAATCCCAGACAAAATGTGAATGCCAATGAACTGTTCTATCTCTTCTGTAGAAACATTTATAGAGCTACCTGTCTGCTGGACAGAATAAAGATTTGTCTGATCTGTTAGATTTCTTATGATGTTGTCATCGATAAATTGTTTGAAATAAGACAATGGGCTCTTGCATTCTGAAGGTAGAGTGAAAGATGATGAACAGGGCACATCAGTATTTCTAATGTCTTTGGCCTTCCAGTTTACAGTCTCCTTTCTGCTCTGTTTTGATTTTGTCTGCTTATGTAGAAAAGCCTTATAGCGTGTTGCAAGCGGAACATCATCTTCATCAAATGATGAAGAAGAAAAAGAAGACTGTTGGTTGACTTGACATTCATCTGTCATCATTTCGAAATCCACTTGTGATTTTGTAGGCAATGTAGCAGAACATGCTTTTTCATTGAGAATTGATGAAATGGGTTGACTCAGTCCAGTTTCATCGTCTGATTCTTCCAAATCTATGTCAACATCAGAAATGTCGCCTTCCAAAAGTAGCACCACCTCCGCTACAGTCCGACGTCTTGTGGGTATTTGTAACTTTCAAAAACAAGTGCAAACAATATAAAAATCATGTTGCAAAACTCAAACAAAACATAATAAATTGCAAAAAGGCAAGCTAAACAGGCTGATTTGAATATCACAATTTTCTCCTATTGCAGGGTTCGATTTGCCGAGTTTAGTCAGGCCCCTACTGCTTAGTCCGACCTCTGATTCTCTGGGGAGGTCTGGTGGTCTGACGCCCCACTGGTCAAAAACATTGCCTCCCAAGGTCGTCAGCAATTTTGGAGAAACCTTGTCAGACAATTTGGAGAAAATATGTCCTCACTGATTAGTTCGACCACCACTGGTAAAAACAAATCCACGCCACCCCAATCAGCTCCACAAGGGGCCGAGGGTCCGTGCCCCCTATTGAGTGCCTGGCCCCAGTGGTCCCCCTGTTGGGACCCCTTACACTCAATACTACATACCTAACAACAAATGGTTGGCCCGCATGATTAGAAGTTGCCACCCCAACGCCACCCCACTTGCCAAATCCTGGGCCGCCACCGTCCCCAATCGTCAGCAATAAGTGAAACTTTTTCTTGCCCCTCCTCCACTGCCCAACTGCCTTCCGTTACTGCCCTTTGGTCACTGCCTCGCTAGCAGGACGGTAATAATTTTGAAGGCCATACTTTTATAGGGTTGCCAGCGCATGTGACTTGCCCAATGGGTCCATTTGGGTATCCATCGTTTGAAACTAAATTACCTATAAACTCATTATTTCTACAAAAACTATTACCAGTCTTTCAATCAAACACAAAACTCATTGTTTTCAATAAAAGTTTACAGTTTATTCAAGGATTACCTTTGATTTTTCCATCTCGCAAATGCTATAAAGCGATTCCAGAATTTGTCTACAGGGGGTACAATCACCAATCTCATTGTCATACGGAAAATATCCCAAAGCTTTAATTTATTAAGTAGAATATCTCAGCTCTATGCCAATGTGTCCAATTGGACCCTCTGGGCATTTTCATGCAACAGCAGTGCATGTAATCTATTGGGTCCAATTGGACCCCGTGGGCCGGAAAGGGTTAACTTTAAAAAAGATTGCTTCAAGGAAAAAGGTCATACAGTTTTCCCTGTAGTTTTACTAGACTTTTACTCGAAAAATAAGTTTCACAAGCGGAAAAAAGTCCGAAAGTCCGGTGGGGGATGCATCCCCACTCATCCCTCACGTGAAACCGCCACTGATAAGAATAATACGGAAAGTTGCGCTTGTCGTTGTATGACAAACTATTGGCAATCGTTGATGTGGAGTTGATCATCGTTTGATAAAACTCATCAGTCAACGTTCTTATGAAGAAGACTACGAGAACGAAGGAACGAAGTAGAAGAATAAAGATGGCGTATTGATATTCGTTTTCCAGCGTATCTTCTTCTAACCACAAATCTTTAGCTATAATCCAAATCCCAATCTTGTTTTTATCCAATATATGCATACGAACCATTTCAACTATTTATAATGTTACGCATAGTTTTTGTTATTAGGCCTATACATTCTGTGCTAATTACTTCACACTGTTGTTATAATAATACAGGTTCAACTTTGTTTGGAATTTAAAGGGAACTTTCATGGTAATTGTGGCACTGGGCTGTCACAGTAACAGAGTTTTGTAGAGAATTGTTGAGAGTTGAGAATTAAACGGATGCTATGATTATGACCGACAAAAGAAATATTTGGTTTTCATAAAGGCTTACTTAGCCTCAGGGTTCTTTCTAGGATTATCAATGACAATGGGGGGTGGTGTCGGTAAATTCTGGGGTCCCTGCCAAAAAGTCTGACAAGTAAAAAAAGATCACCCCATAGCTGAGATTGGGAAGGTGTTGGGGGGGGTGTCGCTCTCAAATTGGGGTGTTGGGGGTACTAGGGGGTGTAAAAAATCCCTGCTTAGCCTCCTAAACCACTTTAAATCAAATCACATTATTATCTACATATTATAAATATCTGAGTACATCGACTCACCTGCGGAGCGCTTGCTATTGTACTCAGTAACCAGGCGCAGACGAGCATTGCTCGACCACGACTGCTGTTCGCCGTGCGGAGCGCCAGCGGTCGCGCCACCGCGAAGCACCTGTCGAGACTGATGGCGACGAGTACAAACGACGACAGGTAGAACCCGAAAGCCCTGAAGAACATGAGCAGACGACAGGCGGCGTCGCCCGCCCTCCAGGCCACCGTCACGTTCCAACCGATCTCCAACGGCATCATGACGAACGTGACGATCAGGTCGGCGACGGACAGGTGCATGATGTACCGGTTGACGATCGACGTCGAGCTGGATCGGCGGTAACGCCAGAGCGTCCCGAAGACCGTGATGTTCCCGACGGCGGAGACGAAGCAGAGGATGGAGTAGACGACGACGGACATCAGGTTACCGTCGTTGAATACCAGGTCGGAGGGTTGTTGTTGTTGTTGTTGTTGTTGTTGTTGTACGGGTTCTCTGGTACTCCTCCCACCGATTCGAAGGGGACTGTTATCACCGAGTCTATGAATTCTGGACCTAATCCGGTCGAAATATTCGACGATGTAGATGGATCCATTGTGCGAAAAGAGAACCCAAACTGGAATAACTAAGTGATTTGTTATAGGCTATGTTTTTCTTTCTCGTTTAACGGTAAAGCATCAACGATTACTTATGTATAGGTTAATATGCTTTCTAAAAAATATATTAGGATTTCTGTTATTTTTATCGGAGAACTTATTTTTCTCGGTTCTAAACGATAGAAATCCATCTTTCTCTCGACATGCTTAGCGATTAATTGGACTTTACTTGCAGAAAAGCGTGATTCTGTGCATGCCTTTATCTCAGCACGTATTGCGATAGATGTCGCTGAACGGGTTTCACAAACCGGACGCACATCACGGGCGACCAGTCGGGGATAACTTTAGGCTCAGCGGGGATAACTTTAGGCTCAGCGGCGGCGGCGGCGGCGGCGGCGGCGGCGGCGGCGATGCTACCGCCTACTGGTCACGATAGCCGGTCGCCTCTCCAGGAGTGGCGGACATGGTTTAAGGATCGATGACAGAGACGGAAGCAGCAGTAGCGGCGCTGGACGCACTAATATTCTCGTAGCCACGGGAGGGACACCACCCACCCACCCCCACCCCGATTCTGGTTGGGACCGTTTGTGGGATTTGTGCAGAATTGTCGAGATTTTTTTTTGGGGGGGGTTAACATGCTCGAATAGAATACGTGAATGAATGTGCGAAGACGAGGTTTTTCAAAACTGTCGATGTGCCTGCCCCCTCTCCGCCCCGCCCCGCCCGTATTCCGAAATCCTGGTTACGCCACTGTGAACGAATGAGCAAATAGAGCTTGCGCAAAAAGAAAAAGAAGCGCTTATCAATGATTACTGTATTATTGACAACCTCTTGCTTCGAGAATTTTTAAGATTTAGCGCTTGCGTCATCACCAGTGGCGGTTCCACGTGGGGAATGAGTGGGGATGCATCCCCCACCGGACTTCCGGACTTTTTTTCGCTTGCGAAATCTATTTTTTGGGTAAAAGTCTAGTAAAACTACTGGGAGCGGAACTGCGGATTACCTTTTTTGCTTGTCAACCTATTTTTCGGTAAAAGTTTAGTAAAATTAGAGAAAAAGTCCCTTTTGTCAGCTTTCTCGGCAAAATTTATTGATTTTTCCTTCTCTTTTCATCCCATGATCTCACCAAACAACTTCCTTTGAATTAATTTCACCCCCCCACCCACCAAGAAATCCTGGAACCGCCACTGGTCATCACATATATTTCCACAAATGATATTCTAACTGTTTCAAGCAGGAACTTAGTCTGGCGATGCCTCGCATTCGCATTTCTAATTCAGAACCACTCAACACGAAACTCTCTCTCCCACTAAGTTCTTTGTTTCTTGGCCATTCAGTGCTTAGCATTCTTATTATTACAATTGATGCTAAATTGCTGCTTCAGATGATGGTGTATCAAGAAATTGAATACTTATAATACAGACCCAACATCTACAGTAAAACCTCTTTAGCTCGCCCCTCTTTAGGTCGCCAAACTCCCCTCTCGCCATTGATGGGTCAAGAACGGATTTCCACTCAAGTAAAATACCTCGTTAAATCGCCAAACTCGCCGCTCGCCCTCGCCACAACTTTCAGAATTCCATGCCTATGTATTTTTACCTCTTTTAGCTCGCCATTGCAACTTTGGTTACCTGTTTGACCTTTTAGGCCAAGCTCCTGACCTACAGTACTGTTTACACAATTAATTACCTTCCCCGATGAACATGGTCGTCCGGGGGGGGTGCAAGGGGATGCAATTGAACCCCTGGACAAATTATGGAGTTATGAAAAAATTAAAATCGCCTGGTTCTTTCGTCACAAAACTTTGTTTTGCACCCCTCTGGAAATTTTTTTCATTTCTTTCGTCACAAGACCTACTTTTGCACCCCCTGGACAAATTTCTGCGGACGCCCATGCCGATGAATACACCCTGTGTTGATAATCAGTTATCAACCCGTCAGCTGATGACTGGTGAAGAGATTTTGTGTAGAGATCTGCACTGGAGGGGGGAAAGAATCTGACCCCGCTCGGCGACAGTCGACCCCCCTTCCGCCAACTTCGCCCATAGACTACTGAATGAATCATTTAGTTGTCCATGCCTCAGCCCCACCCTGCGTTGGCCAACCAGGCTCCCACGGCTTTTGTCTAAAACCTCGCCCGTCGTTTGATTTACTGTGGCGTGGCCAGTGTTTATTCTAGGCCTAGTTTTTTTTGTTTGGGGGAATTCCCACCCCCAAATTTTAAAATCCCCAAATTTGTATATGTTGGCTTGGGGGATGGAAATCCCCCCCAAGCGTGGAGAGACAAATCTTGTCCCCAAACATTTCAAACTCCCCCTCCCAATGTCAAGGTGGCTAGAATAAACACTGGGCGTGGCAAAAAATGTATGGGCTTAAGGGAGAATGAACCCGAACACTGACTTACCACTGACTCCCTCCACCGATCCTGATCCATGTTGCCATTGCTACTCATTTTACCATCATAAAATGAGGACAGTTCTATATATATATATATAACATATATATCATATGACTCACTTATTTAGCATAATTAGACAATTAAAAATTCACAATTCCTCATATGTCTCACTTATTTTATAATTAGACAATTCCCCGCAAGTCTGGGCCTGGGCCTGTCTACCAAATGCCACTCTGCGTCGAAGATTAAACTCTGCCCAGTTGCCAAGAGAAAAGGCCAGATGTGGCTGGGTGATTGATATATAGGGGACCTATACCCCCCCTCACAGTAAAACTTCGGCACTTGAGCATTCCGCTAGGGCACGCTTGAAACAAAATTCGGACAACGGTTTTGATTTTACAGCAAAATTCCAGAATGTAAACTCATAGCGCTAGAAATTTTCAACAAGAGCAAACGTTTGATGATGTGCCTGACATGATAACTTTTGTTAGGACAAATCATTTCTGCTAATTAGTTAATTAATTAATTTATTTAATTAATTTCTGCAAACGTGACAACAAACACTAATGGGGTCTAGTATTAAAAATAAGTAGACATAAATTGGCTACAATTTTAATAAGACTTACATTTTTAACCGGTTTGCGTCGCTGGGTAATTATCATTATAAAAAAACAGCTAGCTGAGGACCGATTTACCAGCAAAACTTACCATAATGAATTCTAGAAGAATAAGAATGAACGAAAGTACTCTCAATGAAAATATAAAGTAATGAGTTATATGTGCATTAATCGACAAATCCAAACAGCTGACAAAATTTTGTTCATTTTACCAAGCAAGGCACACTTTTAGGGTAGCAAGTACGCAGTACAAGTAACAAATTACAAGTACATGGCAGTAACAGCGATGTAATCAATACGGCAGTATTTACTACGGTAGCAACAAGTAGTAATTGGTGTCGAGGGGATCATGGGGAGTGCTAGGGAATGCCAAGAAGACAACTATTAAGATGATGATCCCAATTCCGAGGAGGAGGAGGATGATGAGGATGATGATGGCGATTGCTGGTTGGCGCTGGTGAATCGCCCCTTCTCCATCGTCCGCCATTCTATTTAGACGTGAAGACATTACACGCTCGCGTATTCGACTGTCACTGCGTCAAGACTCTCTGCTGGGTAATAATCTAACAGGATTTCATACTAACATTCTGTAAATCATGGTTCAGAAAAATTATGCTGACTGCCTATAAGTCTTCAATCATAAAGAAACACTGATATTATCATCACCATCGTCGCCGTCATCATCATTATAATAATAATAGCGTAGCCGTACGGGGTTGTTTGGGGTTGTTCAAACAACCCCATTTCAAAAATATGAATACAGAATTTATGTAAATCCGTTGACTTTTGGTTGAATAATAATAATGGGGGTCGATGGCGCACCAGTGTCCAAATAGCATTGCCTCCAGTTATAACAAGGTCTTTGCCAGAAGATCAGCCCTGATCATAATCATCGTCATCATCTTCTTCTTCCTCCTCTTCCTCCTCTTTCTCTCTTCTTCAGTCAAACAGATGTGTTTGATGAGTCAGAGTTTAAGATGATAAACTGTTGTTAGACCAATGGCGTATCTAGGGCTCCGGAATAGGGGAGGGGGCACATTGAGAAATTTTCGAGTAAAAAGAGTGCGAGAATAAGGAACAAACGTCGCCAGGGGATCTTTCCATTGAATTCTGTTCCAATGAATCTTCATAAAGGAAAGTAAAATCTTGATTTATATTGGGCCCATTAGCAGCACAACAGTAGCTGCTTATTCAGGCACTCAGCCTCTCGTAAAAAAGCCATGGGGAAGGTAGATATTTATGCCAGACAATAGTCAACATCCAAAGGGCATTTTGGTGTTTCTGTTCAGCTTGGAGAATATGATTTTAGAAAAAGGAAGGATTTAAGCTTAGATCTGAATAGGAGATAGTGCAGGAATTATAGGAAATGGGGACTCAACTCAGATTCTATTGTTTGAAAGTGTTCAAGTGTGTCAGTGAAGCTTTTTGAGTTGATAGTTTTGCTGATGAGAAGGCACGGTGGCAAATGTTCAGGGATGACTGATTCAGCGGGCGTGACACTGTAAAAACGATAATTGAAGATCGAATGTGGAGCTTTCAATTTCACTTTACGCTTGACAGTACATCAATGACACGGATGTCGCCAGAAATCTTACTGGACTTCAGCCTAAGTCTCTATTTAACTTAGCACTAACCTTGCTTTTTCTTCGTAGAATTCTCGATACTTCCAAACTAGTGTAAAAATCTTTACAGACAACTAAGAC
Source organism: Metaphire vulgaris (assembly GCA_018105865.1). Classification (NCBI taxonomy): domain Eukaryota; kingdom Metazoa; phylum Annelida; class Clitellata; order Crassiclitellata; family Megascolecidae; genus Metaphire; species Metaphire vulgaris. The sequence goes on along the minus strand of CM030833.1, from coordinate 2,693,771 downwards.
TTAGGCCTACGTTCTGTAACCTACACGTGAAACAGTTTCTGCGCATTTGAAAGCGGTTTGAAAACCGGAAATTGGTTGACGCATCATGTTACAGTGTAGGCCTACCTCATTACTATGCGCATGACGCATTGACAGTGCATATTGAATGCAGATGGTTACATCAGTGGTTTTCACACAGGCTTACTTAGCCTCCTAAACCACTTAAAATCACATTATTATTATTATTATTATGGTCTACATTTGAAACTCGAAAATTTTTGCGACCCGCCTGTTATATTAAGCAGTCATTGGCGCAACGGAGAGAAAGTGCACAGGCAAAAAAGGATGTTAAAAAAGTTGAACAAGGAAATTCTTGTCATTCACGTACATAATACAAGCCCCTCCTTCCCCTCTCCGAACAATTTCTCAAAGGTTTTTGTACGAATCTCACGACTGAATAACGGAGCCCAGTACCTCTTAGTCTTGAGGCTATGCCAATGAACTAAAGGCGATAAACTAATAAAATTCGTAAAAATTTGAAATCATTCTACTTCATTTATCAACTTATCTTTTGTCTTTGAGACTTCAAGCATGACCCGCGCAAGGCTCTCTCTCTCTCTTTCACGGTCCAACTTTGGGCCGCGGCACACGGTCTGACAACCCCTGTCCTAATTACACTGAGTAACAAAAAATTTTTTTTCATTAATTGATACAAATTATGGTGATTTAATCGACGATGCTAAATCCAAATATCACCAAAATCTTATCAGTCAGAATTTTTGTTATGAGCAAATAGAAAATTGCATTAGTTTACTATAACTGAAGCACATGTCATTATAGGTGATAGCTACTATTTGCTCGCCCTCGGCAGGAAACACTATCGACCTCAAACATATTCAAGGTTCTGCTGTCTTGCTGCAACATCCAGGAAATCACCAGCCAGTTTTTCTTGGTACCACTGTTCCGTGACCGTGATTTCCTGGTGAAACCGTTTCCCCGTGCTCATCGCTGACATCGCCCAGGTGACACAGTGAAAAGAAATCGAGGTTAGGGGATGTGCATAAAATGACATATTTCATTTTGGTTCACTGATCAGTTTTTCAATTAAGAGGCCTTCCTATTTCCCAGGTCTCCACCACAGTTCTTTGAATGATCATTAACTCCACTGATTCAGCGCTGCTTCTAACTCTGTATAAAGTATCACCTGTCTGATCTGAGGTCAAGAAAATGCCTTCTGATCTTGGTCACTGATCTTTAGTGTCCCAAGATAGACCTTCGAGTTTTGAAGACTGAATTGAGCTACAATGTGAATGGAGAAATTTTGTGTACTTTGCCTGGATTGTATTTCAGCTCAGATGCCACTGTTGAACTGAATGTCTGACTACTGTTATCCCAAAGACAGAGGAAACAGCAGTGTTTAGTGTATCCAGTTCATTATAACAAGACCAACAACCTTCAAGTGCCACAGATATACTGAAATCTGTGCCTGATGAGATGAGAACTGCCATTATGCTTTCACTCACGGTGTGTGATTCTAATTTTTCGCATAAAACTGCATCAGCATGAAGAACTAATGGTTAGTTTATGATTTATGGCTTTTAAGTGAAGATGTGACAGACGTTTATTGCGATGTCGATATTATTAATGCAATAATTCAATTGTTGAACTGTAATCGATTGACTGTCCTTTAGTTGAATTAAGATTGAGATCTGATTGATTAATGAGATGTGGGTATACCAGCAGAATATTCGTCTTGTTGCTGAGGAGGTTGCACCTCTTTGAATGACCAGAAAATATCTCTGGAAATTCTGAGTTGACCCGTTAGTGGAACTGGTCTGATGGCAGATGGAAGGTTTGGGTTATATTGCACCCTTGATTGTCTCAGTTAAACAAAAGTAACAGCCAGAATTATGGCGCCGCCAACAGCCTGGTGGCCTAAAAATTGCGTTTCCTTTGACCCTGAGTTAAGATTACAATGTAAACGACCAAAGTTTTGTCTTGATCGCCTACCTCATTGCAGTACAGTCTTAGGCAACCTACTATGATGATAAAATCTTTTATTAGCGTCATGATGTACGATCCACACAAATAGGGGCAATCACTCTTGTCACACATGATCGTCTTGACCATTTCAATTATAATACTTTCAAATTATTTTATCAAACTCTTCCAGGTGACAAAGACACTTTTGTAAACATTATTTTTACAATTATAAATAAAGCAGACATATTTAAATCAGATCAAAACCGTAAAAACACATTTTAAACTATACAGTATATAATGCATGACATGACACTGACAGACGTCAAAACATTTAGATGGGGATAATTAAATGGTTCAAAAGTAATTTGGAATCAGTGTTTCCCATCTGAATCAGATTCTTCTCAGTTAAGAAAATCATGTTTTTCGTTATATTATTCAGATAAGCGTATTATCAGCCTTTGTTGACGATATTTATAGACGCGTCAAGGTGGGGCGAGGTCCTGCCATTTTCGCCACGCCCTGCCCTGGGCCTGCCAGACGAACAGTGAAATAGACTTAATGTGCTAAAATGACATATTTCATTAGGTTAAAGGTCAATTGCAGGTCTGCACAGTTCTGGATAAATTAGGAGAAATTTGAAAATGTAAAATTACGAGTTTTGAAAAAAGTAACAATTAGTTGTACTTTTAAGCTCAGATGTCACTGTAGTACTAAGTTAAAATATGAATTTATCTAAGACTTCTGATTCTAATTTTTATCTCAGCATGAAGAACTAAATTATTATGATTTTAATAATAACAAAGATGAACTGTAATAGACTTTGACAATCGTGAATGACCAAAAGTATCTCTAGTCGAGTTTCTTTCGTCGCATGACCCAGTTTTGCGCCAACAGCCTGGTAGAAAATTGTGTTGACCCTTTAAGATTACAATGTCACATGATCCTAATACCTTTGCACCAGTCTTAGAGACCCCCTATGCGATAAAATCTCTGTGGGCGTCTCAACCTGCCCCAGACCACCTACCAGATTCACAAGCAGTTAGAACCAGTGGGTCAAAGGCAACGTGCCCCATATTTGAGAAAAGAGCAAATTTGTAAAATGGGCCCCCATTTAGTGCAACCCTGATAAAACCAGTGAAATTTGAAAATGGGACCTAAAAAAAGTAACAATTAGTTGTAATAACAATGCATTAAACTAAGTTAAAAATGGTTGGAACTTATCTCCGCTAAATTATTAATTTTATAATTAGTCCAATTGCCCCCAATCGTACTTTTCGCTTCCCCACCCTGTTTTGCCACCCCTAGAAAAAGTGTTGCTTTTCTTACGTCACATGATCCTGCTTTGCACCCCTCCGCCCCTTTAGAAAAATCTCTGTGGGCGTCCCTGGCGTAGAGACTAAGCAGTGTCCTGGGTTTCAACTTGACCAACGACGAAAATCGTTTTCTCCCGACCACCGGGGGTCGCGGACCACGGTCCCTGGCTGCCGATGGACGGTCCTTGGTCGAGGTCGGGATCGGGATGGATGGACTCGGATGAGTCCGGCATCCGAAGTACGGGAAAGCGCGCGTGCAGAGTTGACGGGCACGCTGAGTGAAGCAGAAGAAGAGAAGGAAGTTGGCCAAACCCTGTGCGCTGTCACCAACGCCCTGCCATACGAACCGCAAACAGAAACAAACCAGTACCAAGATTTAAGAGGCTAGATCAGTAGATTTGTGGCAACCTCTGAGATAAACTAATTACTTTCTATGTTAAATTTTAATCACATCTGTTTAGTTACTAAATTTGTATTCGTGTATTAATTTTTGATTATTTCTAGTATAAATTAATTAAGTATCTTGAGTCATGTATTTTTTGGTCATGATGTTGGCCGTGTAATAATAATAATAATAATAATAATAATAATAATAATAATAATAATACGAGAGCCAGCTGGGTAAAATCTAAAGTAAAATGTCGGATTATTACAATAAAAGGACGAAATTCGAAATGCAGGTATTTTGCTGTACAGGGTGACGCAAAAAACGGAATATATTAAATGCAAACCTAAATGCGACTAGTCCGGTTTTTTGCGCCACCCTGTATTAAACTCTTGACAATTATTATTCGAACGAGTCAGAAGTAAAACTTTTCGGAACTGCCTCAAGATTTCGACTTGGCTATTAACCAATTTTACAGAAAGATTCCGAATATTTTAATCACAAACAAACTTAGACTAGGACTGTGTGCTGTTTACGCAATATTTTTCAAAGACAGTTTTAATCCGTAACATGCTGATTTCAACCGCTCTTTTAACATTAAGTACTGTAAGTAAATCTCGCGAATTTATATAGAGACCTAAAACTGAGGCAATTATCTATGAAGTTTTAGCACCAACACCTTTAAAGAAACTTCTGTTGGCATTTTCTAGATCAACTATATTCAGTCTCCATTGATGCCAGTAACCATAAGTGGACTTACGAGAGAAACCGCCTGCTACCCGTCGACTGTGGAGTCATTGCTACAGGTTCTCGTAAATTATTATTACTTGACCTGCGCTGGATTGCACGAGAAATTGCTAAGTAATGCATTGTTGCTGTCTAAAATCCAATCTAACAGTAAATACGATTTCTAATTGGCTTACTTCATTAGCATAGAAATCTGGAAAGTAGGAATTATGACGTTAATGTTGCATATTTTGTTAGAAATTTTCCTTTCGCTGATCGCTATTTTCTCTGGAATGACCTGGTCTTTTTGCGGATGGATCTGAAGTACCATCGATTGATGCCCTTAGGGTATTAGGCCCTAGAACTGGTGCTATATAGTAGTGCATAATTATGAATTATTATTATTATTCACTCTGTTCCGCGCGAATGTTTACCATTTGGCATGATTTCATTGTTACTGTAAAGTCTTCCCACCCAGCGTTAGTGTAGTTCCTAAATTCTTTCCATCTGATCTGGTATCCCTATATTGGTGGTTTGTTTCAAACTTAGGGATAAATTCACATTTTTCTCTGTCGTGCCCCATTTTGAATGAAGACCTATAGTGGGGGAGAATTCTGAACGCCAAAACAATCACCTCCCTCCCATATCTTCCCACGCAGTACGCGTTTTTTACCAACCGCAGCCTTATCGCGAGCGGGCGGGGTGGAATAACTGGAAAAGCGAGATTGCGCCATGACGACCGACCTGGAGAGGAACGATCCACTGCAAAGCAATCGACAATCCGGGCAATCCGTCCCCGAAGTGGGCTCCGACGATAAACCGAATTGTCCCCCAGATCCTCAGGAGGACGAATATCAGGGGACCAAAGCCAGTTTCCGGTTGGCGGACTCTATCAGAGATGCGTTTGGTCGTTTCGAGTCGAAACCGTCTCGACGGAGTTTCTATCTCGAGACAGTTTCAATAATTAATTAGAGATATCATGTTAGTTGGGCTAATGCAAGCATTACATTAGAAGCGATTACCGTAAATGTACGGACCCATTGCAAGCAAACTGTGGCACCGGCGAAAAACCGTTTCAGTGCCAGGGTAGTGGATTTATGGAGCAGTTTGGACGAAAAGGCAATAACAGTTGACAGAATAAACGGATTAAAAATCTTTTCTAGGAAAACTGGGTTATTAAATGTTTAGAGTAATTATAGTGGTTTTCACACAGACAAATTCCCTTAAACCACCTGAAATCACGTTATTATTATTATTATTATTATTATTATTATTATTATTATTATTATTATTATTATGTTGCTGTTGTTGTTTGTACACCGTAGACTCGAAGACAAGAATCCAGGCCTGTTAGGAGGGGAGATTCCCCCCCCCCCAAAAAATCCCAGCACTTACACAAATTTTGCATTGAATTGTGTCTTTTCCCCTCCAATCAAGTCGATTTTCTCCCGAAAGCCTCAATTTCCCCCCCCCCAAAGGCCTGGAGTCTGTATAAAACACTGGAGCGAGAAGCCTTGAGAATTGAATTAAAAAGAATTGAAGCCTTTGAAATGAAAGGATTGCGACAAATTCTAAGAGTTTCATGGACAGCCAAAAGAACAAATGAGTGGGTGCTAGAGCAGGCAGGTACGACAAGAAGTCTTGCTGAACAACATTAAAAAAGGCAAAGTATGTTATTATGGACACGTCATGAGAGAACAAGGCTCTTGTCCAGAAAAATAACTAATTCAAGGAACATTATCCGGAGGACGATCACGCGGAAGACCAAGAACAACCTGGCTAGATAACATAACAACATGGACTGGACTCTCCATTTCAAAACATGATTCGGAAAACAGAAGAACGACAGACATGGAGAGATGATGTGATACATAGTGTAGCCCAACCTCGCATCGAGGATGGCTAAAGAACAGAACAGAACATGTATATACTGTATGTGTGTATATATAATTATATATGTATATATATATATATGTTGGTAAAGGTAGATATGCATATATATATATAATATGCCGTATGAATGTGTAAAGTTTCGACCACCTGTTTATTAAGGCTCCGTTTGGTCAGTGCGTATATTAGCGCTGTGATGAAGAAGCAAACCAGTTCCCAGCATTTGCCAGTCAGGTATTGCCAGAAGAGACTCGATGCAACCTGAACGTCTGGTCTGATCCAGCACCAGCTTGGTCCTTTAGCGTCCGGGTCGTGTCCGAGGACATCAAGCGACCAAGCGATCACGGCAATGACAGCTGTCAATCAAAAAGTGGCAGACGAATGACTGGCCTAGAAGATTATTTATATATGAAATAGCTCGCCCAAAATCATTACGTTATGCAAGCATGCAAGTATGCCGATACATTCGCTTGATATAGGCCTAAGTACTTTAATGGAAAATGCGACACAGTATTGTCAACCAGTGGCGTAGCCAGGATTTTCGAAAGGGGGTTTGGTTTTCACTTTTGACCGTAACCAACTTTCGAAAAATTTCGACAAGCAAAACAAGGGCATCCTATGTATTATATTTTAATATTATAAAATCGATTCAGAGGGGCGAAGAAAAGAACGAAAAATCACACTATCTTGTGTCCTTCATCTTCATTGCTTCAATCTAGAATTGTCAATATATTCTGTCTCATTTTATTCCAGAGCACTCGATATGGCACAAAAATGGTGAGCTATTTCAAACCACACGATAGACACAGTATTTTCACAAATCTATTCTCTACACGGTGTTTCGTTAAACAGTGTTTCGTTAAATCTGTATATATAAATATTATAATATATAAAAATACAAATATTTTTGTTGTATATATATATATATATATATATATATATATATATATATATATATATATATATATGGATATGAAAGAGCTTGCCGCCTGGGGATGCATTGAGCAAGGCGTCCGTTGTCTTTGATGCGTAGGATTTCTTCGCGTAATCCTACGCAGTCTAATCTATGCCCTGTCGCATGCCATTATTTAGATTGTCTGGATATTTTAGGGGCGAGAGAAAGTAAAAGGAGTAGAGAGAGAGAGAGAGAGAGAGAGAGAGAGAGAGAGAGGAAGAGAGAGGCCAATTTTCATTCAAATCAATATATATTGCATGCAATTGCATATCGTAAACATATTCCTACATGCATCGCCACTGGACATTGCAATCAATGGCGCAACTACGGGGGTGGAGGGGGATGAAGAACCGTACCCCATTCGGGCTGGGATCGGTCGTTGTTGGACCTTCGCGAAACCGTTGAGTATTATTTCGTTGGTGGGGGGAGTGGGTAGCACGATCGAAGAGAACGCGCGAATGTGCGAAGACGTCTTTCACACGAGTTTTTTTTTGGGGCGGGGGCGGCCAGAAAATGTCAATAGCAGTCGATGTGCCTCGATTCCGAAATCCTGGCTACGCCGCTGTTGGTAAATACACGTGAGAATTCACTCGACGTCCGGATTTATCGAAGTGCTTGTTTTGCCTAGAGACGCCATCCCGTCGACAGATTCCAGTTCTTCTGATCACAGCTGATAGCATTGCTCAGCTGCTCAGCTGCTCAGCTGCTCTGCTCAGCTGCTCAACTGCGGGCGATTCTATCTCATAACATGTGAATGTATTGTCTATATGCGATTGTTGTATACGCCATTGCAGAAAGAAGCTAGTATTGTCTTGGCGCGATGCGTTAATAGCGAAGACCAATAGTATTTCTCAAATCATCTGTTTAAAATGTTTATGGCGACGTCTGTGGATTAAAACAGCGTTTCTAGTTTTCTAACAAAGAAGCAATTCAAATGGTTGAAATTGAGATATAATGTTAGATTCTTTAATATGTAGAATTTCCATAGAATACAAAAATCAACAAGATTAACGGGTGTTTGACGGTTCTCAAGTGGAATAGATATTGATTTTTGTGTGTTTTTAACGTAAAAGTTTCAATTTTCAGCGCAGCTTTGCGGATTTTATTTTGGAAGAGTAAAGAGCAAAAGTCATTTATACACGGTGTTTCGTTAAATCTGGAAACGTCATAACAAAAAATATAAAGGAGTTCCGCTTTAATGGCCAGTCTTATACACAGTGGTGGTTCCAGGATTTCTTGGTTGGGGATTAATTAATTCATAGGAAGTTGGTGGGGGATGAAAAGAGAGGGGAAAATCAATAAACTTTGCCGAAAAAGGCTGACAAGCAAAAACGGCAATTTTTCCAGAATTTTACTAAACTTTTACTGAAAAATAGGTTGACAAGCAAAAAAGGTCACCCGTAGTTTTTTCCCGTCATTTTACTTGACTTTTACCCAAAAATAGTTTGACAAGCAAAAAAGGCCGATGGAGGGTGCATCCCCACTTATCCCCACGTGCCACTGATTATGCATACTATGTAGGACCCTGAACTTCGTTACCTGGTGGTGCCCAGCAGGCGATCGAGAAAGGCCAGAACAGTTTGTCGGCGGTTTTGGCGTTTCGCAGACAGACGCAAACGAAAAGGTGAATTCCAACCGACGTCGACCACAAGAAGGAGCTGATACTCGAGAATATTGTCAGCGATGCGTGGAACTGACAGAGAATCCTGGATCCACGGGGTTCCATGTCGTTCCTTCTGGCGTACCAGGTGATGCCGACCAGGTTCCCGAACGCCGTCAGGAAGTCGGCGATGCTGAGGCAGGCGAGCAGCTTCCTGCCCGCCGTTTGCAGTTGACGGAAGGTGACAAAAGTGACGACGAGAACGACGCATCCGAACATCGAAAGGACAGAAGTGATACCGGTGAGATAGAAATACACGTGGGCCATCACCTCGGCAACTTTAGTGACAGCGGCTGAAGACGTTGTTTCAGCCGGAGATGTTCGACTGAAATCGAGATAAGCCGAAGAAAGGAAAGCGTTTTCAGCAACCGTGGAATTTATTAATCGAAATTCTGAAAATGTCGACGTTTCGACAGATTTCTGCATACTTGTCGTTCAGTTTTGAGTTCAAAGCGTATTTTTGGATTTATTTAAACCGTTTATGCAATTGTTATTTAGCAATTAACATAGTAAGTGTGTGCGTTCGTGTCAGCAACTGTGACATTTTTATTGCGCAACGTTCGGCCTCGATTCCAGCATCACGTGCTCTGTTAATTTGCATAATTTTACACGTTCAAGTTTCTCCGTAAGCGAACATGGCCTTCTTCTTCGGGACGCGAATGTCTAACTGGCCAATTAATTATCAGTTAATTATCAGTTAATAATCCATTAATTATCCATTAATTATCCATTAATTATCAATTAATTATCAACTAATTATCAATTAATTATCAATTAATTATCAATTAGACGAATGACACGCTTCAAATGACGCTTCGCTTGCACAGTGATACATGTCGTCATGCCGTATTCCGCATTAGAAAGTGGTCAATCCCAGAAGAAGTCTGACGCAAGTCTCACATAACATGACAACCAGCAACCTGCTGTTATTCGTTTCCTTCTCATTGCTCCCCCTCCCCCTCTCCAGCAAACGCTGCAATGACCAATCGAGAGAATCGACGAATCCGAGTAGAATCCGGTAGAATCCGGTAGACTCGCATCTTTTAAAGGTTCGTGTATCGAATAACGTACATGTACAGTAACTGTTCAGTCGCGTTTGGCGATGTGTGAAATCTAGGCATATTTTCGATGTTCTCTATGCACGGAAATCTTTTCAGTTATGGACCTATCTATAGTTTAGTTAAATCCGTAATTTTTAAATTGGTAAATTGTCCGAATGCTTATTTTCTGCAGAGTTTTAATCTCCTTCGGTGCATAGCATAGGATTGTTTTCAAAGCTTTCATTTTCGCAAAATTTCAACATTGTATTTCTTATTTTGCCATACGTTATCTGCTGTTTGGCTCATCACCGGGCAGCAACGAGCGATTGAGAATTATTGCTTTTGCATTTTCTCGTCACTTCGTTAGCCTCGTTTTGAGAGCTGTTCACTTCGTTTTCTCTTGTCCCTGATTTTCCTAAAACCGTGGACTCAATTTGATCGTCGACAAAGTTAATGACCAATCGAAAGAAGCTACGCATCCAAGTAGAATCCGGTAGAATCCGGTAGAATCCGTTCACGAACATCGTGCGTCAGCGAATTCCAGCAATTGATAATGAAGGATATATAGCAGCAGTAGCAGCAGCAACAAAAGTCAGAGTTACCTTAGTAGTAAAATTGTATGTAGTTTTTAAGATTTTCAACGTTTTTAGGCGTAGCGAGATTTTATCACCCCACAAACCTTAAAATTGTATGTGTTTTTTAAGATTTTCAACGTTTTTTAAGATTTACACTCCACAAATCACATTATACCACCCAAATCAAATTCCTGGCCACGCCCCAAGTAGTAGTAATAGTATTAGTGGTAGTTGTTGTTGTTGTTGTGGCAGCAGCAGTTACAGCAGCAGTTACAGTCAGTGGCGAGGCCACGAGGGGGCGGTTTGAACACCCCCACTTACCATCAGGGCCACCCGTGAGATCATGCAAAATTGTAGAGAATTTTTTGTGATGGGTGGGTGGGATGGTTGGAGGATCTGTTCTACTACTCTAAGCATCAAGCGTTCTTTATATATCTATATAAAAAGTTCTCTATATATATCTATATGACAAGCAGTCGTGCGTCGGACGGACTGGGAGCCGCCATGGCCGTTCATGTTACTATTTGCAAGAAATTCTATCGGATAGATAAAAATATTGTTTAAACGTCATTCAATGCACTCATTACGTTTGGAATAATAGTAATTCTAACGAATTCTAATGTTGTAAAAGTAAAAATTGTTCAGCTTCAGGGTGGCTTGGCCCCCTTACCCTATGACCTGGGCTTGGCCGCTGGACCCCACTTGGGCTCTGCCAGACCCCCTCAACATGCTCGCCATCCCCCCACTCTCAAACGTCTGGCGTCGCCACTGGTTACAGTATTATTATCAGCAGCAGCAGCAGAGAGGAAGATCACGATATACTGTGACTATAGTGAGGTTGGCCAACGTAAACGTGGTTAATGGCAATAAAGGTGCTATTCTTACAAAACCACGCCTAAGTAAACTGTGACAGGAAAAATGCATCGAAACCAAAATGGCGGCTAACAGACAGCGGTGACTAATGAAAATGCCATTAGGGCCATCTACTTCGACTGTTCCGTAAAAAAGTACATCGTCCATACACTCGGACAGACTTAAGCACACACAGCGCCGTCATGTTATCAACTGGGGAGTAATTATAACGAATTGCTGCTCAATAGAGCAAGGGATTGCTGAGCAATAGCTTCTGTTTTGCTGTGAGAGTTAATGTGCAGGCCGCAATGTAGGGACACAATGGTACAGTTGGGAGAATGTTTTACCACTAATAATGACCTTTTGTTTACCGCTATTGAAGATACACATGTTATCGCCTTGTGCAGTTGGATATACAAGGAAGCATTCAATCACGCAGTTCGCCTGTCAGGAATTAGCAGTAAACATATTCATATGATTTTGCATTGTCATGTACGTGACTTAACTCTCGTAGAATGAGAATATATGGATCTTGCAAAGCCTTGAAACATGTTTGCTTGGCTTATTATCCCCCTTAGATTTCTCCCCCGCCGTTTCTGACTGATCTTTCCGGCTTGACCTGACTCTAATTCAATTTTGATTTTGGTGCGCCATCGGCCAATGCCTGGATTTCTTGATTGGTTGATTGATTGATTGATTGAACTCAGGGTTTCGGGGAAACCGGTGCCTACTTTTCGAAAATCGTCGAAATTCTGGAAATTCTTCTAGCGCGCGTCGCAGTGCCCTAAATTCACTTTCCAACTTCAGCGACACAGACACCTGACTGCATAGTCCAGTGTAGCATTGGACACCAAATTGATTTGTTTATACAGTATTGGAGAATCATAGTGAAAAGACCAAACATTATGTCATCGTGCTGTGTCCCAAAGGAACTCTACACCACTGAGTCGATATTACGTCGAATTAAACTAACGCTTGTTTGAGTTTTTCGCTAGAAAATGATTTTGCGTGTAGTCAAACGGCTACTGTCATTTCTCGATCCATTAATTACTGTTTGCCTGGTGTTGACACGTCACGCAATAAATCAAGCCAAGTAATAACGAGTTGTCACGATATTATGACCTTTTGTCGTTGTGAAATTTTTCTCTCGTCTGTATACACGAACTTACGCTGTAAGACCGGCGGATAGTGTTACTTGGTTTCCACATTATAATTTAGCCGGTCGAAACTGCAGTGGCATACCCAGGGCACGGCCGGTAGAGCAGATGTCCTGTGTGCCTAAAAACTCTGTGATCTTGCTTTATACGTAGGGTAGAAAGAGAAGAACCTGAGAAAACTGACTTTCAGGAGCGCATCATAGACCAGTTCGCATCAGCAAAAGCATTTGTAGATTTAATCTAACGTCAATAAAATGTCATGATTTGTTAATCAAAGAGCTGTTAACCTGTCGATTTAATTATCTGTCTCCCCAGTGTTTAATCTAGACTCCTGGACTCTGGGGGGGGAACTGAAAAAGCCGAGGGGGAACTGACAAAGCCGGGGGAATTCTGCTAGGGGCCGCTGTTAGTCCATGTAGTATTCAAAAATTTCCGGAGGGGATTTGAAATTTCCGGGAGGGGGAAGGGCAATTTTCCCCCCGGAAACGGCCTAGATTAAACACTGTGCCTCCCCACCATCGGTGCCAAATGCCCTAGTTACGCCCCTTGCGAAACTGGTTTCAATGTGCGAAGATTCAGTAAGTCTACATAGTACGTTGAAATATTAGTCTTTTCAAATCAATCTACGGACAGTTGAAGCAAATTTAAATGTTCGCGTTTACTGCTTAACTACTAATCAGAAAAATTACCGCCCAACTCAAGTCGACCCAACAGTTTAACAGTCCATTACATTACTGATTCATAATAAGCATCGTCTCCTTTTTAGATTTCTGCAGCAAGAAATCTTAGCGTCGACTTACTTATTAGACATCTGTATCTGCCAGCGTCTTCCTGTGATTTAAGAAACCTAGATGGTTTTTAGTAGTATAAAACAGTAGCACTTTACTAGCAGTGCGGTATTTGTAAGAGGGAATGGGGGGGATTTCTCATCGCAGCTTACTGGCTTGTCCATTCTTGAAATAGCAGAGACGAAGAGGAGCTGGGAAGTGGCAATCCCCCTCCACTCCCAAATTACTGACTGTCTGGAACAACGTACAACTCTGTCTACAAAACGTTGTTTAATATATGCAAAGAAGCCTGGATAAATACGTATTTATCCAGGCTTCCTTGATCTATGACAGGACCTTAGCCTATAAAAGCGCCTTCAGTTTTACATGGCATCGGCTGAATGAGGGCGGATTGCCAGCCTTTCCCTCGCCGCCCTTCCTTCCACCGAGTTAACACCCGATGTACTCATTCGCAGCTGAGTCGACTGGGGAGCGCTTGGGGCAGAAACAACCAAAAAGTTTCTGCCGCGGCCGGGAGTTGAACCACAGACCTCTCAAGATTGGCAGACCAGTACGCTAACCAACTGATCCACCGCGCACCCTACCTTAGCCCATAGACAGCTCATAGATGATCACCTCATACTTATTTGTAAGCATAAGAGTTACAATATGTGATCACGCATTACGCATAACGGACTAATATCTTAGCCTCTAGAACAGACATGCTTTCTCCCTCATAGGCCTAATCTTTCAAGTAGTTTGGTATTAGAGTCTTACTGTAGCTAGTTGGTTCTCTATTCTGCCGTATCAGTCGTAGGATAAGGAAGTGTTATCTTGAGAATATGGCGCAAAGCTGAAGCCGCTGTGAGAAGATGGGGGCTGTTATTCTGTATAGTAGACCGATGAGACCTAAGGTCCATGGCCGATAAGTGCTAACAGATGACATTAGTGGGCCACATAATGATCAAAGTACAAAGAACTTGATTTCAATGCTTCATATGGACCAATGCTGCAACTGCTACCAGTGGCGTACCCAGGGTGCGGCAAGTGCGGCAGCTAGATGATGCCCTGGACGCCGCTCTTGAAGGGGATGCCAAGAAACTCTGATCTTGCTCTATGCTCAGCGTAGAAAGAGAAGAAACTGAGAAAACTCTGACTTTGAGGAGCACATCATAGACCAGTTCGCATCAGTAAAAGCAAGAAAAGTGCATCTGCAGTTTTAATCTTGCGTCAATAAAATGTCATGATTTGTTAATTGAAGATTTGTTAACTGCCATTTGTAATTATCTGACCCCTCTCTCTGCCATGAGCACCAAATGCCTTATACCTAGGCATGCCTCTGATCGCTACGCGTTCTGCTATAATTATGCTAGTGGAAAAAGCAGTTTCTCATTGAGACTTCCAGAAATACTTTTAAAAGCACTATTTAAATTCAATGGATTTTTACTTCCTTATTTACATATTGGAGCGGATTATGGTAGGTATCTGATGAAAGACCTCTAACATGACCCTGATGAAAACATTTGTAAAAAATATGTTCGCAATGTTCTGTGGTCGTCTGCGAGAGAGATAGATAGAGAGAGAGAGAGAGAGAGAGAGAGAGAGAGAGAGAGAAAGGACAGACAGACAGAGGGAGATAGAGATGGAGAGAGGGGTAGAGTATATTTATTTTGAAACTATTGCGTTTCTCGTATATTTTCATCAGGCTGACAAACACGATCTCTCGTTAGGCAAATGAGCGGCAGAGATCTCAAATTACTTGCAAGTAGCTCGATGGCAGTTGACACCAAATACTCAAGCAAAAGCGATTCCGATTTAATTTCACCGACCGTCGTGCAAAATCAATTAACAAGCCGTCGTCTCTCATAATCGATATCAAATCTAGAAATGCATGAAATCCATCCAACTTGATGACAAATCCCGTCTTCGGGTGGGCGATTTGGGTACATTTTTGATCTCGAACATTAACACGTTCATTCATTCGCAGCGCAGAACGGACACGTTGATAGGGTTCACGAGTCGAATAGAGCTCATGTTTAATGCACTATTGTCACCGCGCCACACAAATTGGAAAAGTGTGACCTTCCAATCACTGTAGATTATTATTATTATTATTATTATTATTATTATTATTATTATTATTATTATTATTATTATTATTATTATTATTATTATTATTGCTACTATTGTTGCTACTACTACTACTACTACTACTACTACTACTACTACTACTACTACTACTACTACTACTACTACTACTACTACTACCACTATTATTATTATTATTATTATTATTATTATTATTATTAGTATTATTATTATTATTACTACTACTACTTCTAAAGCTGCTGATACTACTACTACTATAATAATATTATTATTATTATTGTTGTTGTTGTTGTTACTAGTATTAGTAAGAGAGCGGAATACAAGTACCGTTGCCAAACAATGAAGAGTCGCAAAGATTAGGCGTGTTACCAAGAATTTGTATAAAAATCGCCTAAGACGCAGAGATGAATCGACAGAAGATGTGTGGGAATTGTGGGAGTGCCCCCACTTGTTTAGGCTGATCCCTCTTGTGGGGACGAAAATTTCCTGTTGCAAGTGTATGACCCTATTGGAGATCATGGACCAAAACTTCTATTAGACCTCTACTCAGGCTCTAGGCTCAAGCCCCCGCTTTTGAGAGGTAGCCATAGAGAAGGAGAGGAACAGTGGTTGCCCCCACCTTTTCATTCAAATTGGATGAAAAAGTGGAGGGCGAATGCTGAAGATAAAAATAAAGGGCTGATAGTCTATCGAATCGCACGTTTTTAACAATTCTACTGTCGTTGATAAGTCATAGCATATTCTATCATTCATCATTCTAACTAAGAAATCTAGTTCAATCAGTGGCGTAGCCAGGAATTTGATTTGGGAAGGTATAAATAGTTTGGGTTGGTATAAATCTAAACTACAACCCACATATAAACCACATATAACCACATGTAAATCACATAAAAACTTTAAGGTAGACTGGTTTTGGGGGTATATATATATATACCGATATACCCTCCGTCGCTGCGCCCTGCCTGAGTTCAATGGCATCCAGGTACGAGTCGACGTACGACCCTCATTGTCTATTAGAACGTGTACCACTACCAAGTGCCTTGTGAGCTGTACTCGAGCAACTCGACGATCAGACTGCAATTTACAATAGCCACGTTAAAACCGCATAACAGCAGCAATGCTATATGTCTAAAAACCGACGACAGGTCCATGGTTGATTGTGAGATCATGTCATGTCAGACCTAAGTTCAATTCATTCGAAGCCAACGTCCAAAGAATTTCGCCGATGATAAAAAAATACAGGTTTTCAAGACCGGCCGTGGTCAAGTAATGCACACGTGATAATATTGAGACATCGTCGTCAGTCCTATTTGAAACAGACCTACTGTACGTGACAAGGATGAAATCGATTTGTAACCATTTAAAAAGTAGATCGAAATTTGGTGTTAGTTTTCTTCAATCAGTTTTAGTAATTAGCGTAAATCTTATACAGCGCCATTACATTTCTTCTCAACATCAGTCGTTGGTTGTTCCGAAGTCCAGTGGTTATCACTCAGAGTCAGACCGTATGGGCCTAGTGATATAGTCGGGGTTTCGGAATGGAGGGACAGAGCCCCATACAAAAAAATCGAGGGCAATACTATAGGTTTGAAATTGTGGATTTGGGATATTATTTTAAGTCTATAATTATGAGAACACGCTGAACCGAGACTCAGAAAAGCATAGATCTATACAGGTGCTAGAAGTGAATTCTTCAATCTAGGCCCAGCCACCGAAAAGACACTCTTATAGTTTCAGTTGGGTATTCGAAGAGTTGATGCATCTGAAGAATAAGTCGAATGTTTACATCTGTCGAGAGAAATGTCGTAGGCCTTTTTGAAATCAGGGATGCACACAACGGCGTACCAAAGGTAGGACAGATGCACTGGGCGCCACTCTTGAAGGGGGTGCCAAGAAACTCTGTGATCTTGCTCTCTACTCAGCGTAGAAAGAGCAGAAACCGAGAAAACAGACTTTGAGGAGCGCATCACAGACCAGTTCGCATAAGTAAAAGCAAGAAAAGTGCATTTGTAGTTTTTATCTGTGTCGGTAAAATGTCATGATTTGTTAATGAAAGACTTGTTAAGCTACGTATTTAATTTTCCGACATCTGCCATTGGTTTGCCTTCACATTGGTGCTAATAACCGAAAAAACATAGAGGTCCAACCTCCGCGAGTTTACGAGTACCTAAAGTGTCCCAGATCATTGCAGGCACGGACGGGCACACTGTATAGAGGCACGTATATATGCAAAACGTCAGACAGCGTTGTCTAATTTCAGGCGAAAAACGGCTTCGAAAGGACAGAGCCCATAGTCGTCGAAATTAAGAACCTTCTTGTCATTCAGTCACTCAAGTGATATAGAAAGATTGGCTCTGATAAACGCTTGGCGTTTTAAAAAGCAATTCGTGACCCTATGGGGGTCATTGCAATACGCGTATTCACAATTAGAGGCCACGATTTTTACACAGCTTCTGGAGTGCTGTCCATTATATATATATATATATATATATATATATATATATAACTACTTGACTGTCGCATTTATTATACTATTGAAGTCTCGCATTCAACGCTGAACGTGCTATTTCGAATTCGTGATATAATTTTACCCCGTGGTTCAATTAATTATTTGGCCCCCATCTCGTGGTTCAATTAATTATACGATATCTCTGTTCAACCAGACACACTGCACGAAGGATTGAGCGCCAAGTGCCACCAAGAATAAGATTCATTCATTACACTTCAACAGCTCTTATAAATCAATGCACAATACTAATTATAGTCTCAACTTATTTTTTGCTGCCCAGATCCTTGACATTAGCAGGGACGTCAAGAAGAGAGTTTCAAGTATAACGTAAGTCTATTCTTCTTCAATGACTTGCTACCATTGGCGTAGCCAAGGGGGAACCCAAGGGTCGCCGCCTCCCCCCATTCGAGCTGGGATCAATCGTGAGATTCGTGCAAAACCAATGAGAAATTTGTTAGGGGGTTAGGGTGATTATCAGCAGAATCGTTAGAGGCCTTCTTGTTGTAACGTATTACAGTTTTTGCAACTCAGTAATAAATCGTAAACTGTATTTTATCTAATAATAACTGTCGTAAAGTCTGCAAATTGTCTTTTCAGTTCACGATTTGAATCTAATATTACCCTAAGTTTCTCTGGTGGGACTCCGCCCCAGAACCGGTTCAGGGGGCTGAACACCCCAACAGTGGCGGTTCTACCATGTTGATGACTGGGGATGCATCTCCCACCGGGGTTCCGGATGACCTTTTCGGCTTGCCAACCTATTTTCCGATGAGTTTTAAAAAAGATTAGTGAAAAATATCGAGAATGGCCTTCATTTTTTGCTTGTCGGCCTTTTTATGCAAGATTTTTAACATTTAATGGTCAAAACACTATCAATTACCTTTTTCTCTCTTTTCTTTTGTTTTTTCTTCTTCACTTTGCATCCCCATCAACTTCCTATAATTTTTTCATCCCCCAAACCAAGAATTTCTGGAACCGCCACTGCACCCCAACCCTCAACCCCTTAATCGGGACTGGAAATGTCAGTCTGTAGAATCTCTGGTGCCCATCCCCATCCTGAAACCCTGGCTACGCCACTGGTTGCAACCATTTTCTGGACACCGCATCGTTGCTTTTTATATCTATCAAAGAAGAGGTGACAGTGCTGCACGACGTAGCTGAGTATCCTAATCAAAGCGGTCTGGTAATTGATAAATGGTTAAATAGTTCGGCTGTCGATATAGGTTCAGTAAATGGGCGCAGAAGAAAAAAACGTATTCAGTAGTCAGACTAATAATGGGATTTGGTCTTGAAATTTACTTCACATAGCAAAACCGGCATAAATAATGGGCCAGGTCGTAAGCAGCATAAAGACATTTCTTACTTTACATTTTACGCCATTTTGCATTTACACGGTATTGCATGTCTAGTTGTATGCATAGTACGGTGCTTGAAATTCTTCAACTATAAAAACCAATGCACAGAAAGTCATGGATGCATTGTACCATCAAAAAGTCATGGAAGACGTTGTTGGTAGTCTCTGCTAAAAAATCAGCATTCTTACATTGGATAGAAAAGATTGTGAATTGGTCAGTATTGGAATTTGGAAACTACAATAAAGAAATGGAACGTCTACAGTTACTGTGATTGAATTACTATTATTTTTGCATCACATCAGTGTTTAATCTAGACTCCTGGACTCCGGGGGGAGAACTGACAAATCCGGGGGGAGTCAGCTAGGGGGCTGCTGTTAGTTGATGTAGCTTATGGCGCTTAAAACTTTTTTAAGCGCCATAGGCGTAACGACCTTTTTTGCTCTGAAAAACATAGGATAGATACATAGGATGACCTTTTTTGCTTGTCAAGATTTTTTTAAAGTTGGTTAAGGTCAACAGTGAAAACCAAACCCTCCCTTCCGGAAATCCTGGCTACGCCACTGGATTGAACTCGCACACAAGGGTCTGGTGCAATTGACTCTATTTGTCCAACTGTGTAGCCTGTTTTTCGTCAAGTTTGAGTATTTGATTTAAGCAAATAAACAGGTAGATATTGACAGTCGATTTCAAAGTCCAAAGTCACCCGTCGTTTACGCATTTCCGAAAACAGAAATATTAAAGCTGAGGTAGGCACCACCCGATGATCACTTATCTAAAGATATCGGTTCTTAGAAGAAAGAGCTCGAAATCGATTGGATGACCTCGAAGTGACCTTAGCACGACAGTCTGTCAACTAACTATCGTTGAGCCATGACAACTGTCAAGCATAAGCGACGTTTGACAGGGGTGACAGCCAAGCCCCCACTTGTCGGCGAAAAGCGAGTCACAATTTCGAACTCAATCCAACCCACGAAGCAATGGGGTTACTTGACTCAACCCAACCCATCGTAGTGCATTGCAATTTCCTAAACGATGACATATTTTCCTAACCAAACTCACCCCACCATAAACATTGCAATGTCTGACCCGATCCAACTCATGGGTGGACCCAACCTATGTCCATGTATGGTATGGCTATTACCTTGTAGATTGCAGAATAAAGTGTTACAGAAGTAGCGAATAGCAGAAGTAACTGAATGAGACATGTATGACATTGTAAACGGCAAAGTTTTCTTGTTATTTACAGACCCAAAGACAAAAAGACAAAGAAGGAGAATACAGGAACACACACCTACTAAGAGAACAACAAGAGTTGGGACCCTATACTTAATGCTACGTACATTAAACAACAAATGGTTGATGATTGAGATGAGATGAGCCACTTAGAGAACAGGAGGGCAAAGAATGAGATGAGATGAGATTACACAGCAAGACCATAATGTGAATGAATGGTCAGGTGGAACATACTGGTTCTCACACAGATCAGATCCGACTGAACCCAACTCTTAACTCCGTTATTATTCGGCCTATATTACACCATCGCATTTCAAAAGAGCGAATAGCAAACTTCACGACAGAACCAGGCGTGTGAACGCGATATCAGACAAAACCCTGGACCGCGATGTAACAACGTCTTAAGGTAGTCTAACTCCGCGTGATCAGAGCGCATTGATACAGGATTTGTGTAACGGTGAAAAAACGCTTAGTATTAGACACGCCATTCGCCGAGTACACGCGAACTCGGCTTCTTATGCATCGTGAGTCCCCATTAATAGAACGCTCTGTTTTTTGCCTCGGAGGATCTCTATCTTATCTACGGTAGAACGTTCAGAGCCGACTGATTCATCGAACAGAGAGAGATAGATAGCGGTCTGGCTGTTGGTATAAATCGACGCCGGTCACGGGGGACTGTACTCATCTTCTCGCGGCGGTCTCGAGGACTAGGAAGAAGTTGACAGCAACGCCTCCAGAAGCTCGCCGAGTCAACCATGTCGATTGCCAGGTGGGAGACGGTGTCAGGCATCGCCGATGAAGTGGACGCCGCGGCGTCTCCGGTGTTATTCGGATCTTCTGAGACGTCCGAAGCCGTCCGAACGACAGCACTCCGATCAGGTGTTCCTCTTTTTCACCTGGCCACTCCGATGGTCATGCGATGGACAAAGCAGCAGCAACAAGCTCAGATCTGAAGGTAGGAGGAACTCCGCATCCGAAATGTCCCATCGCAAAACAAACAGTCAGCTATGACGCAGTTTTCTGTAATATTCAAATTCAAATATTCAAATTCAAATATTCAAATTCAAATATTCAAATTCATCAGCGTCGTCGTAAAGGATTGTTTTCGATTCCAGCAACAATACCAAATTAGTATGATTCATAATTATTTCTATTATGAGTAATTCCAATTCTAGAATATTACTAGACTTGAAGACTACTTTCTCAAGTGGATGGAACGAGTGAGAAAATTAAAAAGCCATCCCAGATAATGCCCTGCCCATCCGGGCGCTTTGAAATTTCACCATAACCTGCTGAATTGAACCTTGGATATTAAGAAAAACCCGAGACAGTTTTTTTAACCATGCCGCAAGTGATACAACCGATACTGTTCGAGTGACATCAGTTCAAAGATCGGTGGAGATAGAAACCGTAGTAATTCGAGTCACTGAGATATACAAACAAGGATTAAGCAAAGACGAGTTGGCAGCGTAACAAAGTGTCAGACTGGATCAGTGGCGTAACCAGCTTTCCGTAATAGGGGGCACATCGATGTTTCAAGTAGAAAAAATCTACAAGCTAAAAAACGTTGTCGAGGAGTTCCCGGCACAGATTCGATAAATATTATATATAGAATCTGTTCCAAATCAATTTAACCAACCCCCGCGAAAAATTTCCTAACGGTTTGGCACAAATCTCACGACTGATCCCAGCCAGAATAGAGAACACGGCGTCCCCGCGCCCCAATGGCTATCCCAATGAATTGGATTCTATTTTAAATTCTAATTCTGGTATCCCCTATTCTAGAAACCTAGCTACGCCAATTATATGTGACTACGAGATGTATATGCCAAATGAAATGCGAACTATTAAAACGATTTTTTCCATTTTATGCCAGCCACCGTCTCAAAATATACATTGAGATTCGCGAAAGTCAGTTTCAACTGCGACTGCGCCCCAGAAACTGACAAACAAAAATACTCACGACATACTGTGACCCAGTATACTTGAAAGATGTCGCAGCAGAACCGGTCCTAAATACCCATCCGATACCAACAGCGTGCCAGCATAATCGCCTAAAAAGAATGAGCAGTTAGTCATTGGCGTAGCCTCGGAGGCTCAGACCACCCAGCCCAGTCGCCCCTCTATTTGAGTTGGAACCAGTCGTAGATTTTCGCCAAACCGTTGAGAATTTTTAAGGGGAGGGGGTAGGTAGTATGATCGAAGAGAATGTGTGAAAGTTCAAAGTTCTTGACACGACGATCTTTTTGTTCCTCGAGACTTTCTCACATGAAAATGTCGATGTACCCCCCCCCCCTTAGGGGGCGGAAGATGGCAGAGTGGGTTACGTGCTGGAGCGTCAGGCAGACGGAGCGGGTTCAAGCCCCGTCAGTGGCTTTTAATTCTTTAAATCATGCTAAGTAAGTTTTTTTATTCCGCTGGCTACTACGGTACTACACCTCGAAAGTGATATGCAAATTCACGAGATTTTATTTACTTGGTGACGTCGGAAGATAGTCTTACAGATAGATACACGATTATTCTCCAACTGCAGATATCAATGCTACCTGAAACCTGGGTGCGATTTGTGACCTGGAGCAGTGGGGGGATATGTCGAGCTTGGGAAGGATGTAGTTGGTGGGTGATGTAGCAGTAGGAGGGATGCAGTTGGGCAGTGGGGGAGGGAAGATTCTCCCCCCTACAAATCGCACCCTGCCTGAAACCATAACTATGATCTGCTGTATTTCTTTTCCTGTATTTAAATTAGTTTCTATGAAATTAGCTCTTCATTTTAAGGGAAAGCAGCACCGTTTGAGGCAATGCTCAAGGCTAAGTAACCCAATCAGAAGGTGGATACCAGCAAAAATATTTTAATTAGACCCTCATAACCGTTTGAGCTAATAATTTTGTGTGTAAATTGATAGATTATCATTAATAATTGTTTCATTTGATTTATAATATTTAGGAAACGAAATTCAACAGCGATAAAAACTGAGACGATCACGTGATTTGTCAACATCAGAGAGATATTTACACAGACCCAACAACAACGTACTAATCGTAGTCATCGTCGTCGTCGACATCATCATCATCACCACCACAGCTACCAATAATGATAAATGAAACTACAGTATTTTCTTTGCCACTATTCCAATGCAGTGTCCATAATAAGCTACTGACATTTTCAGTCAGTTCACTTTCTTCATACCTATCTGAGAGTATTTATTGAAATATTCAGGGTAACATCCTTTAAAATATGCAGACACGAAATATATTCGTGCTATTAATTAAATAGCGAATAAAACTTTAGTCTTGATTTGTAATAGTATACAGTAGTTATTCGAGACAGATGCTTAGTACACAGCAAAAATAGCATAAATTGGGTCAGGTCGTAAGCAGCATAGAGACATTTCATACTTTACACTTTACGCCATTTTGCATTTACACTGTACACGGTATTGCATGTCTAGTTGTATGCATAGTAACGTTCTTAAAATTCTTCAATAGCATTTATCCTCGTATTGCTTATTGAATTCAGGTGCAGAGAAATCATATCAGAATAAATGTTCGAAATACATGTACAATTGTACATCTAGACTTGCTATGGGATTAGATATGAAGAAAGAATTCTGATCGTTTGCGTGTTTTATTGCTTAAAGTGCTTCTGACAGAAATGATGTTCACAGCAGAGATGGTAATTGGTCATTCGAAATGATCCATGTGACCAGAGCCGGATTAACCATGTTGCATATGTTTCAATTGAAACGGGCCTACTCATAAATATTTCTTATTTTTCTTATTATTTCCAAAAATGTTCTGTCTGTTTAAGACAAATTTGTTTACTTTTAGTGTTTTGGGACTTAAACTTAATCCGCTAGGAGCGCTGATGCTTGTTTTCTGGCCTTCGTACAGTGTGAGGCCGTATTTTTGACAATGAATAAATCCATCCATATAATTATTAAATATTTTAAGACATTTTTGTTCCAAGGTATCGCCATGTGGGGCCTATAATTAATTTGTGAAACGGGCCTACAAAACCTTAATCCGGCTCTGCATGTGACCCATGGAACGCTTGACCATAACCTATGTGATCCATGACCCATGGGTCACTGACATTTAAATGTCTATAATACCTGTTAGAAGCCGACATTTTAAGCCACGCAAAAACTAAAGTTAATTAAGTAGCGATCGAACGTAAAAGCGCATACTACCCTACAATAAAATACCACAGAATAACCCAATAACTATCATAAATGTTTTAAATATCTAAAAATTCTCCTACGCAATATGCAGACCTCAGGACTTTGGGGTTGAATTGGCTGGAGGGAAAGAGACACGGCTCACGACTCAATGCAGAAAATTTGTGTAATTGCGCAAATTTTTGTGGGGCCGGGAAAATTTTGAGTTTTTTGAGGGGGTGGGGGAAATATCGCCATAACAGGCCTGGATAAAACACTGGCAATGTGCTTTGCGGACCGGTTCATTAAATTTACAGGCGTCTGCTCGGATTAAGACGGTTAGGCGATTAAAGCCACCCCATAGGACCCTCTTCGATCACACATGGCGTCAGGTTTCTGTTTACGTTGTCGCTGCCCAACATCGATATAGGGTCTATTCAGACAAATGTGGCTGTGATCAATCGTTCAGTGGTCAAACGTCCGCTGTGGTCAATCGTCCAGTGGTCAAACGTCCGCTGTGGTCAATCGTCCAGTTGTCAACGTCCCTATGGTCAATCGTCCTATGCAGAGTGCGATTTGTGACCTGGAGCAGTGGAGGGGGAAATATGTCGAGCTTGGGGGAATGTAGTTGTTGTGGAAGTGTAGCAGTCGGGGATGTAGTGATTGGGGATGCACCAGTAGGGGGATGCAGTTGGGCAGTGGGGAGGGAATCCCCTCTTCCGCTCCTACAAATCGCGCCCTAGTCCTATGGTCAATCGTCCTGTGATCAATCTTTCGCGTACCGAGAGATGGAGACAAAGAGAGCCGTTGCAAATTAAGTGTATTATTCGATTTTTTAGATCCGTCTATTAACAACCTAACGAACGCAATAAATGAGGTTGTTTTGACAGTAACGAGGTACATTTCAAGCATACGATAATGGTATATCGATAAGTGCGTACGTATTGTCAAGCTGGCGCTGCTGAAAGGTTTAGTCTTGCCTGTATATATGTATGTATAATATGTATATATTTTTTATGCCTTCGGTACTATATAATATTATAATATTATAATATATATATATATATATATATATATATATATATATAGAGAGAGAGAGAGAGAGAGAGAGAGAGAGAGAGAGAGAGAGAGAGCCTATGTATGTTGCATTAGTTTGCAGAAGATCAGCACAGCTTTTGAATCGTCTGGAATCATTTGATTCTGTGTGAATCAGTCAGTCTAGCATTCCTATCTGCGTCTTAGATTTTGCCAGTTTCAAGAACATTTGGACCGAAACAATGATGAGACGTCGTATTCGTCAGGTTAGAAATCCAGACAACATCTTTTTCCAAAAGCAATCATCTTTAATCTAATTATTATTATTATTATTATTATTATTATTATTATTATTATTATTTAATCAGATATTATTTGCGATTATACATTTCTTGCATAGAAAGTCAGGACTTGTTCAACTTGTTGGCCTGCTTAGGAGATCGATAGATAGATATCAATGAATAAACTTCTATAGCGCCACTATCATAATGCCTAGGGCAACAGTCGATTGCGCAAAGATGTGCCCTGGTTGTAAGGTTACAACCAAGATTCGATCGTACGTTATGTCTCCTGGAATTATACGTGTACAGAAAGTCAGGACTTGTTGTTCAACTTGTTGGTCTGATTAGGTGATCGATAGATAGATGTCTGTTCGTGTCAGACCTCATCGGCCCTTCTATGATAGCGAACTGCGGGCGGGAACGATTAGGAGCCCGACGTCTCTGGAGAGGGGCAATCGAAAAAGGAATGGGACGGTTAACGAAGCCGATCGAGGCACGTGAATCCTGGTGCTCTTCCCCCAAAGGCAAGTAGGCGTCTAGTGAGGCCGAAGGGACGTCAATACTGGCGAAGGGACTTTGGACTCTGTCAAACTTGACACCAAGAAGACTTGGATACGTTTTAGACAAGCTTCTGGGAAATGGTGTCACGAGCCATCGCCGACTTTCCAACTTATCTGACGAGCAAACACCACCGGCACATGGACGACAAAATCGGTGCCAGAGAACGCGCAATGCCAGTCCTCGTCGTGCTCTCTCTCTCTCTGTCTCTCTCTCTGTCTCTCTCTCTGTCTCTCTCTGTCTCTGTCTCTCTCTCTCTCTCTCTCTCTCTCTCTCTCTCTCTCTGCACACTGGCTCTTCCCTCGCCATGTCCTCCACCCCGACAATAGCTGAAGTCACGGCTATGGTCAGGTCATCGCCGAACAAACAGTGTCAAACCGATCCACTGCCGACGTGGTTACTCGAGGACTCAATCGACACGCTCGCTCCATTCCTGGCGTCACTTCTGGCTAAATCTCTAACGAGTGGCGAATTCCTGTCGTCGTGGAAGCCCGCTACTGTCCACCCGCATCTCAAGCGGGCATGCAGGCATAAACCAAACCGACGTCGGCAGCTGTCGTGAGGTAAGTCGCCGAGGGAGTTAGACGCCCGACTGTCGATCAGAGAACTCGGAGAACAGAAATCAAGCGCGCTAGAAAACCGCTGAGGAGAAAAATAGAAGTCTCTGCCCGTCTAGGAGTGAGAGCAGAAGAAACCAAGCGTGCCGCAGGAGATGACATACGTCGCCGCCTGTCTTTAAAGGAGCGGAAGACGAGTACCGTTACCGAGAATGAAGAGGCGCAGTACAAAGTTGAAGGCCGTGACAAAGAACATGTCGTATACAAAAACTCGCCTAAGGCGCCCAGACCAAGCTGTGGAGATGGCATTATACACCAACGGGCGATGAACCTACGGTTAATGATGATGAATATTACAGTATTTGCAAACGATAATAATTGTTTTTTTTTGTTTTTATTATTAAATCGATATATATATATATATATATATTGACTCTGATAATATTAATGAATAGTCATTAGTTATTAGTTAAATTAGTATTACCTTTGATGTCATTGAATTCATTGTGTTCGTATTATTATTTTGATGTCATTGAGAAATAAATGATTCTTCTTCGATTTCATGCAACAAAACTCCAAATCGGTAGGCAACAGCGGAATTACTATCCGTTTAAGTTATTATCGTTCTTCGAAGCCTTTCTTGTTGTTATTTGTAGATGCTTCACTGTCGTGTGCGACGTCTCCTTGCTGTGCTTCTGAGTGGATTGGTTGTCGTTGTTTTCGCAAAAACATTTCTCAGCGTCAACAAATTATTCAGAGTTAACAGTTACCGCTTCTTCCAGCTCGATCAATTTGGTAAACTTACCAGCATCTGTTGTGCTTTTTAAACTAAGTTGGGCCGTCCATAAAGTTCGTTTCGCTCGACGGAGAGGGATGTAAGAAAGTGTTACAGTTTGTAACAGGGGAGATGGGTTAGGATCGTCACCCTTTCAGTAAAAATAACCCCTTAAATATACCTTACAGCTGGGGTTCTCAAACCGCGGCCTGCCGTCCATAACACGAACCACGTGTACGTTTCTTGTGGACCGTCACAACTTTTTGTGTCTGAGAAATTTTGAGCCTGCAATATTGGCTTAATTACTTGCTTCTGTTATTGCAATCAAGCAACTCTGTACTGAAAACTTTGGGATGAGATAAATTTAGATGTGATCACTGTTGTGAAACTGGTCGATTTTCTACGATGCAGTTCAGCGCTACAGCATCGTCTTTTTCGTTCAACATATCTGAAAGACTTGACTTGTTCCAATTTATGTCATATAGACTTGACATAGACTTTCCTATGGTAGACTCGCAAAAATTAGAGGGCACGAACCAACCAAGAAGACTGATAGAAGTTTACGTCGTATATTATTAGCAAACCTCGGCGATTTTAGAGACAAGGAAGACGCCAAATATGATAACGTTTAACTGAAAATCATGTTGATGAATCAATAAAAATGATTAATTGACATAAATCATACATATATCCAATATCCGTAATTTATTTTTAGTGAGAATTACATTTTAAAAACAATAATTGTGGATTTTACACACCGGTACGCGCACATGTCTTTTGGCATTGCAGGAGCATTGAGAGGCCAGGATCTCATAGACTACATATCCGCTAATCTGGTGGTTGAATACGTTAAACATGAAGGCAACAAAGTATTAATCGCACTTACTAACAACGGCACAATGGAAATTCCAGGTGAGAACTGGTCTCTGTTCTTCAACCACGCAGCCGGATTTAGCGACGTGGCAAGGATGGGGAGGAGCAGGTCGAAAGTGGTAGAAAAGAGCCGAGTTGTCATTCGCCACCACAACGGCTGGTTTTTCTCCCTCGAACCGCTCATGACTGACAACGGCAACGCCTCGTTCACGCCCCTGAAACCGAATCAGACGATTGTCGTTCACGAGTCGCCTGGTCTCAAATCAAAGTCCTACTCGTTTCCGAACTGGTACGTCAGCGGGCACGGACTCGAACCGAGAATCCTGCTAAGTACGTATCGAAAGCGTCCGCGTTCCGACTTCTACCTCGAAAAATGGTCCTCCAAGGATAGATACAAAAGAAACAATGTGATCGACATAAAGCGATCGGCGAAAACAATCATTCCGACACCATTGCAAGTGAAGAAACTTGATAACGAAAGGATTGAAATGAATATCGACAAAAATTGGAGAGTGGCGTATAATAGAAATTTCCAGACAGAAGCCAAATTTCTTGCCGGTATTTGCGTGATGATTAGCAATACTTTTCTTTGGAATACTACATGTTCATTTGCGCACATAATTTCAATCGTCTCGTATTTTGGCAAACTGTCCAAATTGTCGACGCATGACCTGGTTTAAACATCGACATAGCATCTCATCTCATCTCATCTTTGCTTTCTGACAGCTCATCAGCGGCAATAGCTATAGACACAAAATGCTTCCAAGAAGTTCTATCTTCTGTCAATCGTCTTCCTTCTACTATTGTAATTCCTTTCATGTGCATGTCTTCTCTGATGTTGTCCATCCACTCTTTCCTGGGTCTTCCTCTTTCTTTGTTTCCTTCTATTTGAGTGTAGAGTGCCTTGTATGGTAGTCTCCTTTCATCCATTCTGTTGACATGCCCATACCATTTTAGTCTTTTTCTTCTAATTTTGCCGATTTTTGTATCCTTCTTTTTAGTCTTTTTCTTCTAATTTTGTCGATTATTGTATCGACATAGCAACCCCAGTATATGAAGTCAGTTATCAAATATTGCAATGTAAGAAAGTTGATGCAAATAGCAAAATTCTTAGACTCAAATAGAATAAGTTCAGTTGTGTGTGCAGTGACGTGGTGAATTGCGAATTTAATCCACGCGTATTGAATTTATATAAAAGTAGATCATGTAGCTTCTGCTACTATAGCCTACTACGCAGCAACGTTTGTAGCCTATTTTCAATTAATACATTTATTTTTAAAGCTAAACTTCGCATCATGGCCGTGGAGGATATTGGCTTGACAGAACCGTTGTTGAAAACCATACATCTTGCCGTGGAGCGCCTTGGTTCTTACTTCGGGCAGTTCAGTCGCTCCAAGAGACTCCACGTCGACGAAGGCTACAAGCTGAAGGTGACAGCCAACACTATCCGCATCTGTGGCCTGACATCCCACGGGATCTTCAACGGGATCCAATCGTTGTTGAGTCTGTTGGAAAATCTCCAAGAGGAAAGCACGTTGCCTCTAATCGAAATCCTAGACGCTCCACGATTCTCGTATCGCGGTCTTATGTACGACGCAGCGAGAAACTTCGTCGACAAGGACGAGATCATGACAACCATCAGCCTCATGGCGATGTACAAGATGAACAAACTCCATCTTCATCTGACCGACGATCAAGGATGGAGGATCGAAATACCGACGCTGCCGGAACTTACAGAGGTCGGTCGTGAAACACATGCACACGAATATTTTATACTTATTAAACACAAAGATGTTCATCAAGAGTTCTTTTCCGACGGAATTGCGTTAACGTAGACTCTAAATCTACCGAAAAACAGGATGATTTGTTAATAGCCTAGACTCAGCAGCAGTAGTAAATCTACCGAAAAACAGGATTCTAGTAGTTGTAATAGTAGTAGTAGTTGAAGTAGTAGCCGATCTTAGTAGTAGCAGAGTATTATTATTATTATTATTATTAGTAGTAAGAGTAGTAGTAGTAGTAGTAATCGCAGTAGTAGTTGTAATAGTAGTATTATTATTAGTAGTAGTAGTAGTAGTAGTAGTAGTAGTAGTAGTAGTAGTAGTAGTAGTAGTAGTAACAGTAGTAGTAGCATGTGGTAGTAGTAGTAGCAGCAGTAGCAGTAGTAGTAGTAGTAATAGTAATAGTAGTAGTTTCAGTGATATATATACAGGGTGTCTACGAAAAAAGCCTCCAGCAGGCAAACTTTGATTTATTAAAAGTTCCTAAATATATTTCTATCAAAATTGCCATACGTATGTAGCACATATTTGCCCACCTTTCTACCAATTTGTATCTCATTTGCATGTAAGATGGCCATTTTGTGAGATATCAAAGTCAAACTTCGATTTTTACTACTCAGTCGCAGCATGACAGGCCTTAATATCTATAGCTTCACATAAATTTGGCTTCATGTCAATTTTGTTGGTATTAGTAGCAGTTGTTGTTGTTGTTCCAGTAGTAGTAGTAGTAAAGTTTAAATCGAATGCAATTTTGTAAACATGTTTTTAAACTCACAGAATTTGACATAACAATAAAAGTTTGATTTAAACTTTCAAAATGGGTAAAATATCGAATGAAGATAAGATGCGAATTCAGACATTGCGGGAGCTTGGCTTTGGATACCGAACAATTTTTGCAATTAAGGTTAGGGTTAGGGTTATGGTTTGCAATTATGTCCGATAACCATCTTGAACAATTGTAGCTTAAGTTGAAATTTCTAGACAATCAATAAAATTTTGTCTGTTGATTCGTAAAAATCGAATTTTGACTTTGATATCTCACAAAATGGCTACCTTACATGCAAATGAGATGAAAATAGGCAGAAAGGTGGGAAATATGTGCTGTAGAAGTATGGAAATTTTGATACAAATATATTTAGGAACTTTTAAGAAATCATAGTTTTCCTGCTGGGTTTTTTTATAGACAACCTGTATATATTTATTTATATACACACATGTAAAGAACTATTTTGATATAAACAGTTTAAGTTTTTGGATGCGTGCATCTGGGGTGGGACGTTTTGCTTCAGATCGGTGCCCGTCGTGGCCACGACCTTAGCGAGGAGCGCAGCCTGTTGCCGTATTACGGCTTCGGACCGACGCAGGACCCGAAGAAAAGACAGTATTACTCCGTTGAGGATTACAAGGAAATACTGCGCCACGCTGCCATTCATCACGTGGAAGTCATTCCCGAAATCGACATGCCCGCTCACGCTCACGCCGCCGTCCAGTCAATGAGGATGCGCTACTTCAGGATAAAGCAGCAGCAGCATCAGCAGCAGCAGCAGCAGCAGGGAGGCCGCAGCGAAGAAGATGGAGCCGAACGCAAGTTCCTACTGCACGACTTTAACGACACGTCCTGGTATTTTGGAGTGAACGATCAGGTGGACACCCTAATGAACCCGTGCATGGAGTCGACGTACACATTTGTCAAGGAGATAGTGCGCTCCCTGGTTTCCATTCATAAGGTACACTGTATGTCTACTGAAATAACTGCTATGCTTTTAATCAGTATAACAGGTAAAGTTGCTCCAGTAGGCTCATTGCCCGTAGAGTCTGGTGCTGATCTCCGGTTTTTTGCCATAAAACCACAAATGGCTAAGCCATACATCGGCGGACGGTGGCCAGTCCTTTTCGCCGAACCTATGGTAACCTTCGCAATGCTGCCATTGCTACTCAATTTTATCATTGCCGTCGAGTGAAGGCTGAGTCAACCCCAGGATTCCTGCAGGTATCGAACTTGCTTCCATCAGTTCTACAGGCCACTGGTGCTCCTTCTTTTCTTATGACATAACTTCAGACTCCGATCAGTATAATCATCGTCTCGAGTGTCTGCATGCAGATAATAATTATTGCGGCAATAGCTATAGATAGGAAATGTTCCAATGGTTTCTTTCTTTAGCTTGTTTTTCATATTCTGCGATTTTGATTTGTCTGACTTCCAGACCTTTCTTGATATTGTCAATCTACAGTTTATTTGGTGTTTCTTTTCTTCTCTTTCACTGTACTTGACTGAAAAACTAATAGACCGTATTTTATGCTAGAACTATCTGTACACTTGTATTGATTATACATGTATGTTTTAAAGATAATGTAATTGCATCGATCATGTGTTGGTTGCCAGTATGTTGAAATGTATGTCTGGAAATTATGAAATCAATGACTTTATTAAAACTGTGCGTCGTCTAGGATGTCCAGACGCTGAAGACGCTGCATGTGGGAGGAGACGAGGTTCCTCCGGGGGCCCTGGTCAAGTCCCCGGTGTGCAACGCCCTTACGAAGCGGATGCCTGAACTCACCGGAAATCTGAAACTCCACTTCATGAAGCGGATCATTTCGATAGCAAACGAGTTCCACGTACGCGTCCAGACATGGGAAGATGGACTAGGGGGCTTGGGCGATGCAGCCTTCAACGCCAGGGAGTGGCGGAACGGGGCCGGGATCACCGTCAACGCCTGGAAACTAACGGGCGCTGCTTACAATTTCGCCAATAAAGGATACCAGGTAAAAAGACTTACAAAACTGGCCATAATACTAATACTAATACCAAAGCTAAAGCTAATACTAATACCATTATACCAATACTAATATTACTGTTCCTACTACTACTACTACTACTACTACTACTACTACTACTACTACTACTACTACTACTACTACTACTACTACTACTACTACTACTACTACTACTACTACTACTATTGCTGTTGCTGCTGATGATAATACTACTACTACTACTAGTCTACTACTACTACTACTACTACTACTACTACTACTACTACTACTTTCAATCAATCAATCAATCAACTTCTATTCGCGCCATTATCATAATGCCTGGAGCATCAGCCAATGGCGTACCAATTCCAAATTTAAGATCAGTCAGAACAACGGGGAGCAATCTAAGCGGGATAAGCCAAGTCCAACAGGTATGTTTTAAGATCGGATCTGAAAGATGTTAAAGTGCTAGTAATGCGAAGTGATACTGGTAATGAATTCCAGAGTCTCGGGCCTCACACTGAGAAACAACTGGTGCCAATGACTGTACGAGAATGAGGAACAGCAAATGAAATTCCAGCTTAATACCTAGTGGAGTGATTAATAGGCTTAAGGGATCAGTCGCGTCTTAAGGTAGTTGGGTTCATTACCTGTATATAACATATGGTTTTTACACTAAAAGACAGATTTCATAATTAACTCGGCGTTTAATAGGAAGCTAATGTAGGAATTGTCTAGCTGAGGACATATGTTCAAATTTGGGAGGTTTAGGTATTACTCTAATGAATTTTGTATCCTATCTAGTTTCTGCATTTCTAAATTTGTGATGCCAAACAGCAGTGAATTGCATAATTCTATGCGACCAATGCATTGGCTAACTGAGTAAGAACAAGATTGGGAGGAGATGTCTGATGCGATAAATGTCTTGAATGTTTTAGTGAGAAAATTTGCAAACTGAATTAATAAGACTAGTGAAAGAGAGAGAGAAGAATTAAATGTCGCACCAAGGTACAATAAAACAGCAGCAACAACAACAACAACAACACTACTACTACTACTACAGCTAACAACAACTACTACTACTACTACTACTACTACTACTACTACTGCTACTACTACTACTACTGCTGCTACTACTGCACTACTACTACTACTACTACTACTATTACTACTACTACTACTACTACTACTACTACTACTACTACTACTACTACTACTACTACTACTACTACTACTACTACTACTGATAACGATGACTATATGTGCCTTGGCTTTTGTGAGGTTTCTAGACTATACTAGGTATACTATTATTCTACCGCTGTTGTCTGCTAACACCGATGTGCCTACCATTCTTTGTCGATTGAGGTGGTCTTAACGCACGCTCATCGGCTCTACCTCGATCATCCTTACGAACCAGACGGCGAAGAGAACGGCTTATATTGGGCGACGAGGTTTATCGACTCCAGGTACATTTTCGAGTTCGCGTTCTCCGGAGACTTAGGTTCTCGCATGAATTCCACGTTCTCTCTGAGCGAGGGCTGTCGAGTGCTGGGGCTGAAGCACTGTAACGGTCTTCGAAGTCCAGAAAACATCATCGGTTGGTGATCTTTCAAGTTATCTTACATTACTCGCTATCTAGACAGTATGAAATAGGATCTTTTACGTTGTGATAGTGGAAGTAAGTACAGTAGGCCTAAGTAAAGTCTCGTGATTTTTTATGTAGTGTTTTTGAGAACAGGGACCGTAATGGCTGCTTATTCCTAAGCGCTTAATCTACCGTTGAAATTGCTATAGCAGAAGTGTAATAGTCAACCGGGCAAAGTCAATAAAAGCAAGAAAAGTGCATATATAGTTTTTATCTTTTGTCAAAAATGTCGTAATTTGTTAATTGGAGATTTGTTAACCTGCTATTTTGATTTTCTGACTCGTCAAATAACCTTACAGTATCTCCAGTACGCTCCTGTTAATTTTCAACGTGTTTCGTGTAAACGCCCAACATTACTGATAATGCGAGTTAATTTAGTCAAATTGTCATTATAGCGAACTGCGAATTGTTATTGCGAGATACGCATACATGCCTTAAATTTATGATCCTAGATAATTATAATTGTAAATGGTAAAATCGGTTACAGTAACTTTGTGTAGCGTTTAGGTCATGCATTGGCGTAAACTTGCATGGATGAAAGAATTGGTGACCCAATCCTTATACTGTACTTTCCGTTTTGTCCTATGACAGCCTCTCAAAAAGGGGGGGCTCGAAGATTAATAGAAGTTTGCGCATATTAGGCCATGTAGGGGTTTAGTTGTCGTGACAGGAATTCAGGCAAGTATGTGGGGGGAGATGATTCAGTCGAATGACGCCTTCGAGTACATGCTCTGCCCCCGTCTGCTTGCGTTTGCGGAGAGGGCCTGGCACCTCGCCGATTGGGAAACGGCGTCCAGTGAAAAAGAGATGAGAGACGGACGCGAAGAGGACTGGGCGGAATTCGCAAAGGCCCTCGGACACAAAGAACTGCGGCGCCTAGAACGCCTCGGCATTAGATACCGCCTTCCAGTTCCCGGGACCAGGTTCGTTTAATTAATTCAATTGAGACATTCTCGTACAAGCTGAATAGCTCGATACACTCTCGAATTTTGACCAATTCGATTGAGAAGGTGATTTTCTTCCCTAATCCAAGTATGCTGCAAAGTTTTTGTTTTTATTTGTAGACTCAAAGACAAGAAGACAATGAATGCGAATACAGCTAGCAAACCTACAAGAGGACAAGAGGGCAAAGAATGAGATTACACAGCCAAGACCATAATGAAAATTAATGGATGGGTGAAACAACTGAAACACAGTGGCATCTCGCACAGATCCTACTGAACCACTCTAATCCCTGTTATTATTTAGAATTATTATTTATATTTAATTGACGGCGTCTTGCCGAGTGCCGAAAATCATAAAGATCTCACGTATTCTAACTTCTAAGTACTGAATATGTGTGCAAAATGCCGTTTCATATCGTAGCTATCACGAAATTTGCCGTCTTGAATCAATAATTAACGACTATATCAATCACATCTTATGAATCCACCATCGTTAAGCCTGGGACCTTGGCCTTACGTTAAGCACTATGCAGTATGTGTTCGATTATTCCGAATATCAGCCAAAGTGGCGTACCTACTGCTGTACCAAAGATAATCTAGGTACACCCCTAAACAGTCCCAGTTAGGTTGGTTGGAATTATGAAGATAAACAGATCAACACAAAGAATCACTGATTAAACATATGTTCAACAGTTCCGAGACAAGTCTCAATCTAATTTTTTTATCGCTCTTCCCAAATATTCGGTCTATCTTGTCTAGTCGTCTGGAACAGTTTTCTTGTTTATAGGATCACAAACAATTCCGTCGTTGAAATGAACAGTGAATTTCCAGGGTCGTTGTTGCAGTACAGCAGGGACGGTGGTAAAACATGGAATACCTACACCGAAGGAAACCCTCTGGAAGTATCAGGAAACCTGAGCTTCTCCGTTGCGTGAGTTTTCCATCTTCCGTTATTACTATGTCAACAGACTATACTAAATATTTCACTGCGAATTGAAATACAACCCGATTGGGAAAAACTCTCCTTTGATAGGAGAGATCTGGACTTGCTCCAGCAAAGCTTCTCTATGTGCGACTTGCGGACCACAGAAGCTTGTGAATAACCAGCTCCACGTTTTAATAGAGGAGGGGGGTCAGATAAGACTCTAAAATGAAATATTGTTAATAATGATGGCATATTAATAATGACATATTAATAATAATGGTATGTTATTATTATTTATTAATCGACAATTTGTATGTAGTTTATCAATTCCAATTGTCTTGACCCAATCATACTGAACTAGCACGTTGTATTTGCATCATATATATACTGTATATATATATACTGTATATATATACATATATATATATATATATATGCAGTTTCAAACTTATCTAAAATCTACAACTGTAGAATCTTTTATTTTCAGTTCTATAAATTAAGATCATCTTTAAAGGTAAGGGTAGAACCCGTACTCGAACGAGCGTAGTATCCGACGCTGATCTCCGTATAGGCCTACTACTAGGCAAGCAGCCTACGCCATTTATCTATTATAGAATAATATGCCATTGCTTTCTCCAGACTAGCGTTTTACCTTCGCAGCTTAACGCTGCTACCAGTCTATCCACGCGGCTCAGCGACGAATAGCTTCGTTGGCTGCAGGTATACCACGACTCGATCTCAGGACGGTCACCCATCCAAGTACGAGCCGCGCTCGACGTTGCTTAAGTTAGCTTCGGTGTTCTGACGGGAACCTGTCGCACAATACCAAGTCGACCGAAACGTTTTTTGTGCGCGAATAATTATGTATTAATTATATATTGATTGATTGATCGATAGATGTACATTTTGCACATTTTGTAGAGGTACATTTTTGATCAAGTCTCGATCGATCGATTGGTTTGTTTGTTTGTTGGTTAACTGGTTGGTTGGTTGGCTGGATGACTGACTGTCTGACTAAGTGACTGATTGATTGCATGTTTGGTTGATTTATTGATTGATTGATTACGCTACGGTTTCAGGAGCTATGACCTACAACGACGAAGCCGTATCGTCGATCTTGCTTCACACTGATCTTCGGTCGCCTTCTCATGTCCAGTCTCTAAACTTGCTTCCTGTAAATGGGATTTCGTTTCATCTGATGTATTTGTCTTTGAATTTGCGTTTTTAAATCTCTGCAACATGTCATTGTTTTATTTTGTTCTGCTGTTTCTTAAAGTGCATATCTACAGCTGTATATGCATAGGCGTAACTTATAGATGAAAATTTGGGGTTCCCAACCCAATGCCTTTCCCTTCCCTACTCTAGCCGCTCAAAGAGTGGGGGTTCATCATAGCAGTCCTTATTTGAATATAAATAATCGTTCAGTTGTAATTTTTTAGAGCTTTAGATAAG
The DNA here is from genome assembly GCA_018105865.1 of Metaphire vulgaris. NCBI lineage: Eukaryota > Metazoa > Annelida > Clitellata > Crassiclitellata > Megascolecidae > Metaphire > Metaphire vulgaris. Next base: position 2,655,546 of record CM030833.1, on the reverse strand, counting down.
AACATTTTATTGCCTGGTGTAATGTGCGCACAATGATGCCGTAGCAAGAGTTTGCTAGGTTTTGCGAAGGTCATAGTGATACGCGTTAATTTTAATGCTTTTTCATAAGGATCTCGGGAGGAATATTTCACCGTGTAAAGCGTAATTTTACAATTATTACATCATTTGCATGACGCTTTGGTATTCATAATTCGAGAGCACCAGACTTGGAACCGGGTCACGTCATTTTGAGACCCAGTGACTCAGTGACCCGAAATAAAAGTGACCCAGTGACCCGGTGACCCATGGACCCGGTTCCATTATAACTGTAGCTCTAATATATTTTTAACTTTAGTACACGAGCCAATTTTGAAATATATTGTTGTTAAACCAGGAAATATTTGAATATTTATCAATGACTTCAAGTAAGCGTTGTCATCACACCATAGAATTTTTCATTACATTTTATAGCATTCCATAGAGTAATAATACCAATATCCCTCAGTGATAAAATCGATTACTTGTATCTGTGGACCTAACTAATATCAAGCGGACAGTCTCTTCAGCCTTTCCGGGATTGATGAACCTGAATGCTTAGCATCTGAAGAAGATATTTATTAATACCAGATCTATAACCGGGTCATAAAGATGACCCCCGGAGACCCGGTGACCCGGTGGACAAAGGTGACCCGAATGACCCATTGACCCAGTAACACAGTGACCCTGTTCCAAGTCTGCATGGAGAGCACCAGACAATCAGTGGAGTGCTGCGCAATGAGAGCCTGCCCCCAGTGGCCCCCACAATGTTAGGCGTAATGGTTCCCCATGATTGAATTCCAACCCCATTTCCAATCACCGATTTCCAGACTTTAATTTGTGTGGACAGGCTGAATGCTCAAGGCCGAGTACTGGAGCACGCTGAACCAACCAGGCACTCCGCTGTGGTATTTCGAGGAATAGTGCGATCTCATCTATCAAAACAGCCTTTGTTTAAGCCTTGTAAAGTGTCTTATCCGCACTATTTCGGTGTTGTTAATAGTGTCTTCATCACACCTTGACGACGTCCATTAGATGCCAGTACAGTACACTTCATAATGTATTTAATGTTGTATTATAAATGACAGAAGCGACTAGTTACTGCGATTGCAATGGTTCTGGAACCCTTAGCAATCATCGATATCAATTGGCGATAGCGATTTGTGGCAGTTTTAATGACAATTCTACCCTTTTCCTTTGCGACTGGCTCCGGAGAGTGTCTGAATGTATGTTCTTATCTTCTGCGGAATGCCTTGAAGGTCTGCTAGTGAGAATTTCTACTAGTATTCTCCATTTACCACGTCCACTGCAATGCTATATAATTATTACCGATTGGAATGATTTTTAGATTTTCAACATATTTGTCTGGAAGGACCCAAGGCAGGGCCCAAGGTTGGGGTCCAAGGCAGGTCTCAAGGCAGGACCCAAGGCAGGGCTTGGCCGAAAATGGCAGGGCGCAGGGGCTGCTTTGTGTATGCCTGGCGCAGCTGCATGTTTCCACTGGGTCGCTACGGATGCCACGTTTGCATAGTACGCGTGCCGTAGGCAGGCCGATGACTATCACAACTGCTGTAGATACAGTGCGTAGCTAAAAATTCTCCTACACAATATGCTTTGAAGACCGGATCATTAAATTTACAGGCCTCTGTTTAATAAGGGCGGCTAGTCGATTAAAACCACCCCATAGGACCCAGCATAATTGTACGGCGTCAGGTTTCTAGTGCTCTGTGGCTGCCCAGCGTCGATATATTGAAGCAAATGCGATTGGCCGACAGGCCCACGACAATACCGGCCGAAAAACCAAAGGCCTTATCACGTGGGAAAACAGAAGCGAGAGAGAGAGAGAGAGAGAGAGAGAGAGAGAGAAAGAGAACGAGGTAAAAGCGGTTGTAAAATACGTGTATAACGTTGTATTATTCGATTGTTCAGGACCGCTAATTAACAGAAAAACGTAACAATCAACCATTTGTCGTGCGATCTTGCTTTCACAGCGTCATGCATCTAAACGAGGTATATTTCAAGCATACGTTAATGATACATCGATAACAAACCTGTCCGTGTTGTCAAGGCTGGCGCTAAAGATAGGTTCAGGCTTGCCTATGGGTGATATATATATATATACATATATATGTACATGTATATATATATATATACATACACATATATGTATATATAATTATAGACATATATATTTTTATATGTGTGTATATACAGTATATACACATTCATATAGGCCCCTAAGCTATTGGGCAGACAGCCTTGTCGTAAAATAGCATGACAAAGATCTGCTCGAGGTATGTATGGGCAGCAGTTGGATCCATAATAGAAATTAATTGTGCGCTGCAATTCGTTGCTGCAACGATAAATATTGTTTCATATTTGGATCGATAATTAATGCAGTAGGTTTTAATCTCAAAATGATTTGTGAAGGCCTAATGTATATCGGTCGGTATATGCAAGATTTGCAATTATATATGGTTTAAGTATTATTATTCCACTGGATGCCAGAGTACTAGAAATGGATATTTGGATGTTAATTTTGATTGTTTCTACATTCCTATGGTAGCCTGTCAAAGAGCGGGGGTCGGGGTGGGGATCGAGCCTAGAGTCCTAATATAAGTTTACGCTTATGGAGGCCAGCATCTATATGCTGCAAATCTGGTGTGACAACCTGTGACAGGTCAGGTGTTCGTCTCCTCTACCTGCATCCACTCCGCTGCTCTACCTGCATCCACTCCGTCCCGGCTTGTCCTCAATCTTCTTCCGCCATGCTCTGTTCATCCGTGTATTTTGTGTTCTGTCTCGATTAGGCTATTAGGACCTGCATATATATATATATATATATATATATATATATATATATATATATATATATATACCGATATATATATCGAGATATATATCGATATACTGTATATATATATATATATCTGGAGGTATATATATATATATCGAGGTATATATATATCGAGGTATATATATATATATCGAGATATTTGTCTTTTTGTCCCACTTGCATTCCATGTGTAAAGTTGATGTTCAGTCCATTTGAGCTTCGTTTACTGGGTTTTCAAAAATTTGCCCTTTTATATCGGATATTAATTATCTCTCTAGATCATTGGCGTAACCACGGGGACGCCCCCCCTTCCAATCGGAATTAGGTCGGTCGTGGGATTCGTGCAAAACTCTTGAGTATTTGGGGGTGGGGTAGGTGGTATGAGAGGAACGTGACACGGCGAAGTGTTTTGCTCGTCAAGACTTATTTCGGCTGAAAACCTGAACTAGCTCCCCATATTCCAGCGTCAAAATCTGAATAATGCTGTCCTCTTGCAAGTTTTGCTGGCAGCCAAGGTCTTGAATCAGAATTTTCTGTTAACTCATGGTCACGCGGTCGTAACTGTTATTCCGCCCTTCTGTTTTACTGTTTGTAAGTGTCCTCGTCTTTGTCCGTACGTCTGTTACTGGCCGTCAACGCTGCCTTTTTGTTGCCGCTATCTTGGTCACAGCTCACCCGTTTGTCCCTATCCCAGGCACCTGGCCAATGCCTGTCAATACCCGGTCCAGTTAGACGAAGGCCTTGTTTCTTGCCCTTGCCCTCTGGATTTTGGACGTTCTAAACACCTGTTTGTTGAAACCAGACTTTTCAATCCGCGCTCAATACGTAAAGCTAAAATTTGTCTACCATGTATGTCATAGGTCTATGAGTCTATGAATATGCTTTCATCCACGCATTGCGCTACAGAAGTCATTCTGACTAATACTATTCGATTCCAATCTGTTGCAATCTGCAACTGACTGACTCTATAAGTTAGACTATAACGAAACATCACTCGATCGGTTCCAGGTCATTTGCAGTGTCAGGGCCAAGGACATGGAACGATCTTCCGATAATTGTGAAATCATTCTGTTCTCTGACATCCTTTAAGAAACATCTTAAGACTTATTTCTTTAGAAAATCTTATTCTCTTTTGCCTTAGATTGTTTTCCATATATATTTTTTTACTGATGACTGTTATTTTATTTATTTTTATTGGACTATGTAATGTGCCCTTGCTCCTGACATTTTGGTAAAAGGGCGCACAATAAATTGTCAGTTTAATAATAATAATAATAATAATAATAATAATAATAATAATAACAGCGCTTTATTAATTAATTTTTAATATTATTAATGGACTGCCACTGAAAGAGGCGTTTTGAGAAAATCACAATTAGGTTACAAAAGATGTGACGTCAAGAAATAACTAATAACGGTTTGTATAGAGATTTGAATAATGATGATTTCCACGATCTAAACCGAACTGCAAAAAAACTATCAAAAGGTTTCTTTGTTACATTAGTTTTCAGAAGATCAGCGCAGCTTTTGAATCGTCTGGAATCACTGGATTCTGTGAATCAGTTTATCATTCCTATCTGCGTTTTAGATTTTGCCAGTTTCAAGAACATTTGGACCGAAACAATGATGAGACGTCGTATTCGTCAGGTTAGAAATCCAGGCCACATCTTTTTCAAAAACAATCATTTTTATTCTAATTATTATTATTTTATCAGATATTATTTGCGATTATACATTTCGTGTACAGAAAGTCAGGACTTATTCAACTTGTTGGCCTGCTTAGGAGATCGAATCCATAGGGCACAACCGCTTGCGCAAAGATATGCCCTGGTTGTACTGTAAGGTTACAACATGACGTGTCTTGGTGAAGGCATATCACGCTGTTAGTCTGCTGTGTAAAAACCAACATGCGTATCGAAAAGTATTCTTCACACTCTTTATATGTCTTTTATTTTTGATCACGGCTGATAGACATTGTGTTCTGGTCACGTGACTGGAGAGTGAAAATACAAGGATGCCCTTTTTTGCTTGTCAATATGTTTGGAGAGGAAAAAATAGAAGGATGAATGACCTTTTTTGCTTCTCGAGACTTTTCGGAGGACGAAAAGGGGACGGCCCGTTGTTACGTCATACTTTAGGGGCGTCGCGTTACGTAGGGAGGGTCAAAAAGTGCCAAAATCGCGTTACGTCATTTATGGACGACCCCACAGAGTAGAGAATCAGTCAATAAAATTGAATTATCAACCTGTTAATTTCTAAAGGTATGGAGGTTTATCATCATCATCATCATCGTCGTCGTCATCATCATCATCATCATCATCATCATCATCGTCGTCATCATCATCATCATCATCTTCTTCTTCTTCTTCTTCTTTTCTTCTTCATTTCTATACCGTCGGCATCATAGTCTGTCGTGTTATAGCTAGATGTACATTGTACATTTAGCAACGAATCGGAGCATCTGTCTGATGCGTTTGCTTACAGACGCGTCCGTATCAAAGACGATGGGCGTCTGTGATCGGCGCGTCTAGTTGAGAGCGAGAATTTAAATACTGAGGCTTGCCAGTCTGTGATCAGTAATGCAGTGGCGTACCCCGGGTAGGGCAGATGACCAGGGCGCCACGTCCACTGGAATTATACGCGTATCTTACGTATAATGTGTCCAACTATATTATACGCGTATTTATACGCAAACATACGTTGGCAGCGGCGTCGAGCTCCGACTTACTTCTATGGTTACCTAGTACTGTAGTACAGTATTTAATTGCCTTGGAGACAGCCCCTTATCTGCAGCAACCAACGGTAGTCAAGATGTCATTTCGGCGCCGTTATCCAGATGGCTCTATAGGTCATTAAGAACCGAAGAGCCAGAGGGAGCCAACCGACGTCTGGCTCAAAGTAGACTGAGACTCACATTGCCTTGTAAATATCAGTTGATTCTGAGATTATAGTCAAAGCGCTTTAATGAATTCGCCCAAAGTCGAATTAGATTTCCAGCTAAATTTTAACATTTCAGTCCGCTTATTTTAGGCAACGTATTTTTAACGTACTGAACTTTGACCTCACGCGTATAAAACGTATAATATATTGGAAATATTATACGTACGGTTGAACCTTGGAGCCAAATGTCATAGGCACAACACTGTTGTAATATAATAATAATATAATAATATAACAAGGTTTAAAGTGGTTCATTAGGGACTGCCCTGTGTGAGACCCTGATTTTCGTTTCTGATCGCTGAGTCACCCTTTTCTACAGCGCTAATATTATAGTATTTTTAAGCGATTTCATACAACAAAACTCCGAATCGGTAGGCAACAGGGGAATTACTGTCAGTTTAAGTTATTATCGTTCTTTGAAGCTTTTCTTGTTGTTACTTGTAGATGCTTCACTGTCGTGTGCGACGTCTCCTTGCTGTGCTTCTGAGTGGATTGGCTGTCGCTGTTTTTGCCAAAACATTTCTCAGCGTCAACAAATTACTCGGAGTTAACAATTACCGCTTCTTCCAGTTCCATCAATTTGGTAAACTTACCAGCATCTGTCGTGCTTTTTAGACTAAGTTGGGCCGTCCATAAAGTTCGTTTCATAGAGAGAGAGAGAGAGAGAGAGAGAGAGAGAGAGAGAGAGAGAGAGAGAGAGAGAGAGAGAGAGAGAGAGAGAGAGAGAGGTCTACGAGAGTGTGACAGTTAGTGACAGAGGAGAGGATAAGACCACCGTGATGTCACACATTCAGTACAAATAAAACCTTAATATACCTAGGCCTAGATGATATAGGCCTATGGTAAAAGCGTTTGTTTAATAGAGGACTTTTATTTGCTCATTAACACTGTTTTGCTAGAGATACATAAAATTGTAGATCACGGTCTAATATTCCTTATCTTTACCAGAAATTTAGTATCTGTTTCGCTGCTGAAAATTGAACGAGAAACTTAAATATATTAAATAGAAAACGTGCGTTATGTAATTTATGGACGACACTTTAAGGGGCTAAATTGCGCTAATTTCTTTTGGCATTGCAGGAGCATTGAGAGACCAGGATCTCATAGACTACATATCCGCTAATCTGGTGGTTGAATACGTTAAACCCGATGATGAAAACGTATTCATCGCGCTTACTAACAACGGCACAATGGAGATCCCAGGTGAGAACTGGTCTCTGTTCTTCAACCACGCAGACGGATTTAGCGACGTGGCAAGGAGAAGGTGGAAAGTAGTAGAAAAGAGCCGAGTTGTCATTCGCCACTACAACGGCTGGTTTTTCTCCCTCGAACCGTTCATGACTGACAACGGCAACGCCTCGTTCACGCCCCTGAAACCGAATCAGACGATTGTCGTTCATGAGTCGCCTGGTCTCAAATCAAAGTCCTACTCGTTTCCGAACTGGTACGTTAGCGGGCACGGACTCGAACCGAGAATCCTGCTAAGTACGTATCGAAAGCGTCCGCGTTCCGACTTCTACCTCGAAAAATGGTTCTCCAAGGATAGATACAAAAGAAACAATGTGATCGACATAAAGCGATCGGCGAAAACAATCATTCCAACACCACTGCAAGTGAAGAAACTTGATGACCAAATGAAGATCGACAAAAACTGGAGAGTGGCGTACAATAGAGATTTTCAGACGGAAGCCAAATTTCTTGCCGGTATTTGAGTGATAATTGTTATTGTTCATGACAATTAATATAGCGCCGTAACAAAGCAAGGGCCAAAGTCAAGGATGCCTTACAATAAACGTGGAAACGAGATGTTGAATAGGTTCGTCTTTAAGTTGTTTAGCAATACTTTTCTTTGGAATACTAGATTTTCATTTGCTTTCATAATTTCAATCATCTCGTATTTTGGCAAACTGTCAAAACTGTCGACGCATGACCTGGTTTAAACATCGACACATCCGCAGCTCCAGTACGTGAAGTCAGTTATCAAATATTGCAATGTAAGAAAGTTGATGCAAATAGCAAAATTCTTAGACACAAATAGTAGAAGTTCAGTTGTGTATGCAATGACGTGGTGCATTGCGAATTTAATCCACGCGTATTGAATTTATATAAAAGTAGATCATGTAGCTTCTGCTACTATAGCCTACTACGCAGCAACGTTTGTATTTTCAATTAATACATTTATTTTTAAAGCTAAACTTCGCATCATGGCCGTGGAGGATATTGGCTTGACAGAACCGTTGTTGAAAACCATACATCTTGCCGTGGAGCACCTCGGTTCTGACTTCGGGCAGTTTAGTCGCTCCAAGAGACTCCAAGTCGACGAAGGCTACAAGCTGAAGGTGACAGCCAACACTATCCGCATCTGTGGCCTGACATCCAACGGGATCTTCAACGGGATCCAATCGTTGCTGAGTCTGTTGGAAAATCTCCAAAAGGAAAACACGTTGCCTCTAATCGAAATCCTAGACGCTCCACGATTCTCGTATCGCGGTCTTATGTACGACGCAGCGAGAAACTTCGTCGACAAGGACGAGATCATGACAACCATCAGCCTCATGGCGATGTACAAGATGAACAAACTCCATCTTCATCTGACCGACGATCAAGGATGGAGGATCGAAATACCGACGCTGCCGGAACTTACAGAGGTCGGTCGTCAAGAACATGCACACGAATATTTTATACTTATTAAACACCAAGATGTTCATCAAGAGTTCTCTTCCGGCGGAATTGCGTTAACGTTGTATCTAGATCAGTTGTTCTCAACCCGTGGTCCGCCGGCCAAAAGTTGTCCGCGAGAGGGGGTCTAGTGCCACTAGTGGTCCGCGGCGGTCTGAAAGAAACGCAGAAAAGACATATTTTTCAAAGTGAAAAATTTTCAAAAGTGCAAAAAACAAAAATAGGTCATCAGCACATTTTGCATATTTTTGGCAGTTTCAACGTGAAAGTCTGACAAAAAGGTCATCGCCACTTCTGAGAAGCAGAGGACTGCTCAATAATTAGCAGGTGGTCCGCAATAAACTTTTGAACTTCAAAAGTGGTCCGCGAAGGAAAGGGTCTAAGAACCACTGATCCAGATGGACAAAGCAGGATTCTAATTTGATTCCGATATTGAATAGCCTATCTTAGAATTATTATTATTAGTAGTAGTAATCGCAGTAGTGTTAGTAGTAGTAGTAGTAGTAGTAGTAGTAGTAGTAGTAGTAGTAGTAGTAGTAGTAGTAGTAGTAGTAGTAGTAGTAGTAGTAATAGTAGTAGTAGTAATAGTAGTAATCGTAGTAGTAGTAGTAGTTGTTGTTGTTGTTGTAGGTGTAGTAGCAGCAGCAGCAGTAGTAGTAGTAGTAGTAGTAGTAGTAGTAGTAGTAGTAGTAGTAGTAGTAGTAGTAGTAGTAATATATATGTATATATATACTCACATATAAAGAACTATATATTTTGATATAAACAGTTTAAGTTTTTGGATGCGTGCATCTGGGGTGGGACGTTTTGCTTCAGATCGGTGCCCGTCGTGGCCACGACATTAGCGAGGAGCGCAGCCTGTTGCCGTATTACGGCTTCGGATTGACGCAGGACTCGAATAAAAGACAGTATTACTCCGTTGAGGATTACAAGGAAATACTGCGCCACGCTGCCATTCATCACGTGGAAGTCATTCCCGAAATCGACATGCCCGCTCACGCTCACGCCGCCGTCCAGTCAATGAGGATGCGCTACTTCAGGATAAAGCAGCAGCAGCAGCAGCAGCAGCAGCAGCAGCAGCAGCAGCAGGGAGGCCGCAGCGAAGAAGATGGAGCCGAAAGCAAGTTCCTACTGCACGACTTTAACGATACGTCCTGGTATCTGGGCGTGAACGAGCAGATGGACACTGTAATGAACCCATGCATGGAGTCGACGTACACCTTTGTCAAGGAGATAGTGCGGTCTCTTGTTTCGATTCATCAGGTAGGTCTATTGAAATAAATGCTACGACTTTATTCATTATAACAGGTAAATTTGCACCGGTACGCTCATTGCCCGTAGAGTCCGGTAGTCTAATGATCCTCGGATTCTTTCCCATCAATCCATAAATGGCTAAGGCATACATCGGCGGCCGGTGGCCAGTCTTTTCGCCGAACCTATGGTAACCTTCGCAATGTTGCCATTGCTACTAAATTTTATCATTGCCGTCGAGTGAAGGCTGATTCAACCCCAGGGTTCCTGCAGGTATCGATGTCGCTTCCAACAGCTCTACAGGTCACTGGTGTCACTTTTCTCTAATACCTTCCCGCTCCACTCAATTCATCACCATCATCATCTCGGCTCTCTGTCAGATTCTTTCGGCAATAGCTAGATAGGAAATGTAGGCCTACCGGTAATTCAATGTTTTCTTTCTTTGGTTTGTCTTTCAATTTCTGTGATGTTGATTTATCTGAGTTCGAGGTCTTCTTTGATGTTGTCAATCCATCGTTTATTCGGTCTTCCCTCTCTTCTCTTTCCCTGTAACTTTGTCTGTAGATATTTGTATGGTCATCGGTTGATTTCCATTCTGCACACATGTCCAAACCATGTTAATCTTCTTCTGATCGATTCTACAAAATTATCTTTTAGTCTAATCTGTTGTCTGATGTCTTCATTTCTTAACTTTGGCAAACGTCTCATTCCCATTATTTGTCTCAAACAGCACAGAAACCTCGTCTCCGGACAGTTATGGGGCAGCGAGCCTTCTCGTACGCTGGACCTGATGCTTGGAACGCCCTTCCACCAGCGCTACGGAACATAAAGTCGCCCGTCGCTGTTCGAAACAGTTGAAGACCCATCTATTTAACTGTGCTTATAATTAGTGACATTGTAATGCGCTTGCCAACATTAATTTAACTGGCGCAATATAAGTAGCTAATTACGTTACATTACATTACCTTTCCGCCACCATTAGCCTATTTTCATTCGTCTCTTCTTATCGTTCAAGTCTTTAAAATGATCGAAGAAAGATTAAGGAGACATGTAGATTGTAGAACAAGTTATAGGAGAAGAGCAAGCTCGTTTCAGAGCTGGAAGAAGCACAATAGATCGATCAACTATCCGCAATATGGCAGCTGACAGAGAAGCATGTTGAGGCAAACAGAAAACTATACATGAAATTCATAGACTATAAACAGGGTTTTGACACAGTTTAGCACAGGGGTCTCTGTCTTGCCACGAGAAACCTGGACATAGAAGAAAAAAATTATAAGACTAATAAATAAATGATATATGAAAAAGCAGCATGCACATTGAAAATTGATTATGAAATAACAGAATAGATAAAGACTAAAATTGGTACAAGACAAAGATGCTTTCAATCAATATACTGTACGATAAAGATATTCGCGTGATGTGTCTTCCTTTCAAAGAAATATTAGCAATGCCAATTGAGTCATCAACATAGCCACAATGCCCACTATCTTTGGCAGTGAACTTATAATAATATAATAATAATAATAATAATAATAAATAATAATAATAAAATTATACATAAACTGCGGTTCTCAAACTGTTTAGGATTTCTTGCGTGGTGGTCCCTTAGAAATTTTTGTGATGTCTCGTGGACCTTATAAAATTTGAATTTAAAATTAACTGTAATTAATACACAGGCAACTTTCTCTGTAAGTCAATTTTTTAATCAGTATCTATACTTTGTACGCTTTTATTGATTATACTTTTAAAGGTAATTGCATTGACCATAATTACAGTATGTTGAAGCGTACGCTATATATGTGGAAATTATGAAATCAAAGCCTTTATTAAAACTGTGCGTCGTCTAGGATGTCCAGACGCTGAAGACGCTGCATGTGGGAGGAGACGAGGTTCCTCGTGGGGCCCTGGTCAAGTCCACGGTGTGCAACGCCCTTACGAAGCGGATGCCTGAACTCACCGGAAATCTGAAATTCTACTTCATGAAGCGGATCATTTCGATAGCAAACGAGTTCGACGTACGCGTCCAGACATGGGAAGATGGACTCGGGCGCTCGGGCGATGCGGCCTTCAACGCCAGCGAGTGGATGAACGAGGCCGGGATCACCGTCAACGCCTGGGAACTGACGGACGCCGCTTACAATTTCGCCAATAAAGGATTCCAGGTAAAAAGCCTTACATAACTGGTTATAGCCTAATACTAATACCAATGTGGTGAAATTAGGAATTTGAAAATAGAAAGAATTAATTATTAAATATAAATAAACCTATGGTCCTATAGGAAACATACCTACGTAGTAATTACCCTAAAAGTGTAGAGGAGCTAAGAATTAAGTATTCAGTAGATGACGCTATGTGCTAATGCACAACAGTAGAATTAAGAAAGTGAGTTTAGCACACCTTTTAGCGAGATAGGAATCTCTTAAATACAGTCCCATGCAATTGGAAGGGCCGGTGAACTGAGTTTTTACTCGGATCGCTGATCTGATTGGGGAGTGCACCATTCAGTTAGAAAATAGTGCTTAATCACCGCACTAGCGGTCCCAAGGGGCGGGCAAGCCCCCCAAAAGGTAAAACGACTCGACGGTAAGAAAGAAAGGTGTCGGAAGCTGAAGAGTACATTGTACCGAGGTACAGTAAACTTCATTGTGCAGAGTATATTGGGACCGGGTACAGTGAGGTACATTAGTCAGGTCACTTTACATCAGGGTACATTGCGTTAGGGTACATTGTTCAAGGTACGTTAAGTCAGGGTACATTGCGCAGGGCACACGAGAAGATAAGGGTACATTTTAAAGTACATTCAAAGGTACATTGCAAAGGTATAGAGAAGAGCACATTATTTAGATGGTAAAAAATACCGTTGATAAAGGTACATGTGACAAGAGCAGATTTAGAAGGGACGACGAGATATCTCCCTCACCAGCACAAAATCTTAGCCACAGCGCTAAGTCGAACAGATCACGAGCCTTGTATTAGGCCTAATGTCAGACCCTGTAGCAGACCGTGTAGTCGCCATCCAGGTAAGGTAGTCGTCACTAGAGGACTAATAGCCCACGCCGACTCCGAGCGACAAAATCCGATCCGTTCAGCGCTGAAAAGCGCAGAGACGGTCGCCGACCTTTTAAAAAACACACAAGCAGCCGAAAATCCGCGCGAATAGCGCAAAAATTACGCGCAATTCATCGGTAAAACAACCAAGAACGGCGATATTCCGAAGCAGGTACAGACACGTGCAATCAGCCAATATAGTACTACCGTAAGTAGACTGATGTCAAGGACATTGCTGAAATGACGCATTATAGGTTCATTGATGACGATGACTATAAATGTCTTGGCTGCTGTGAGGTTTCTAGACTATACTAGGTATACTATCATTCTACCGCTGTTGTCTGCTAATACCGATGTGCCTACCATTCTTTGTCGATTGAGGTGGTCTTAACGCACGCTCATCGGCTCTACCTCGATCATCCTTACGAACCAGACGGCGAAGAGAACGGCTTGTATTGGGCGACGAGGTTTATCGACTCCAGGTACATATTCGAGTTCGCATTCTCCGGAGACTTAGGTTCTCGCATGAATTCCACGTTCTCTCTGAGCGAGGGCTGTCGAGTGCTGGGGCTGAAGCACTGTAACGGTCTTCGAAGTCCAGAAAACATCATCGGTTGGTGATCTTTCAAGTTACCTTACATCTCGTGCATCTGTAGTTGTTTTCATCTTGTGTCAATAAAATGTCGCCAATTGTTAATTAAAGATTTGTTAACCTGATAATTTTATTGTCTGATTCGTCAAATAACCTTATCTCAAGTACGCTCCTGTTAATTTTTAATATGTTTCGTGTAAACGCCCAACATTACCGGCAGAGATGTAGTACATGGTACGTGTACTCGAGTTGTACTCGTGTACAGTTTTTCAGTACTTGTACTTGTACTTGTACGTCAAGTACTTGTACTTGTACTTGTACTTGGAGGCCAGGTACTTGTACTTGTACTTGAAGAATTTTGTACTTGCTACATCGCTGATTACCGATAATGCGTGTTTAGTCCACTTGTCATTACAGCGAACTGCGAATTGTTATTGCGAAATACGCGTAGGCTATATGCTCTGAGTTCATGATCCAAAATTGTAAATAGAAAAATCAGTTACAGTAACTTTGTGCGTAGCGTTTAGGTCATGCATTGGCGTAAACTTGCATGGATGAAAGAATTGGTGACCCAATCCTTATACTCTTCCCTTTGTCCTATGACAGCCTCTCAAAAAGAGGGGGCTCGAAGATTAATAGAAGTTTGCGCATATTAGGTCATGTAGGGGTTTAGTTGTCGTGACAGGAATGCAGACGAGTCTGTGGGGGGAGATGATTCAGTCGAATGACGCCTTCGAGTACATGCTCTGCCCCCGTCTTCTTGCGTTTGCGGAGAGGGCCTGGCACCTCGCCGATTGGGAAACGGCGTCCAGTGAAAAAGAGATGATAGATGGACGCGAAGAGGACTGGGCGGAATTCGCAAAGGCCCTCGGACACAAAGAACTGCGGCGCCTAGAACGCCTCGGCATTAGATACCGCCTTCCAGTTCCCGGGATCAGGTTCGTTTAATACTTTAATTAGGCTAATACTTTTATTGACTTGATTTTATGATTTTTAAGTTCACCGTTATCAATTGTACGTTCAACACAATGCAGGTTACATTAGCATTTGCAAAGTAACAAGTAATCATACATAGAAAATTAACTATAGCATCATATACAAATTAACTAGGTAATAGCAGTTAAGGAAATGATAAGATACCAAAGGGAATAGATTTCCCCCAAGGAGGTACCTTTGATGACATTATATAAAGACCAATTTTTTTAGTGAAATTGACAGAAGTAAAAATTATTAATAGTAAATTAAGGGAAGAACATTAATTATTTTAAGTAATAACCCATGTAAATAAATTGTAGCAATATTTTCACTGTTCCTCATTTAATCGTTATGATATATTGTTTTAGTTTGTCTTTGAAATCATTTATATATAACTAGGTGTTTACCCGTCAAAAATGACGGGGGACATTGGCTGTTTTACCACCCAATTTTGTGCAAATGCAATCAGGGGCGGCGCTGGGTTTTGTAATTTGTTGACTGGGTGGGTCTAATACAATCTACACAGCCAGGACCCGCCGGCTCAGACTACCCCTCACCCCCAATCAACATTTTTCTGCGTATTTGAACGATTTGCTTGGTGCCCCTGCCCGAGGCTGGGTGGGTCGGATAGCGCCGACCCTGAATGCAATAGGATTTTGCGCAATTAATTTCCTTAAATCGCCGCCTTTTCCTTCAACCGAGTTAACGCCCATTCGCAGGAATTTGCTGAAACTTGATAGTCAAGGTAAGTGTACTGATTTGGCAGTGTCGAACGACATGCAGTGCTTGATTCTCTTGTTTGCTGTGCTGCTTTTCACGCCGAGCAACAGCCTGCTCCTCATTCTCACTTGATTGTCGAAAAGCTCGTGAACGCTGGACTTTTTTTGTTTTGCACGGACGGTTAGAAAGAGGAATAAAAAAAGCTAAACAATGGTGCAAATCTCATCTTCTTAGCTCTTATATAGCCTGAGATATAGCAAATTCAAAAAAAATTGGAAACTTTCTCAGAATTCAAAACTTTCACGAAATTCACCGATATTACTTATGTTCAAACATCGGGGTCATCGGGTTAGAACGGATAGATCTTTACCAAATGTCAACCGATTTTCAAAATTTTTGGTTTATTTTGTTCCTCTGACATCCCTTTACAACTTTGCCGCTGACCAAAGTGGGGTTACCGCTGAAAATATTTTGCTAGCGGGCTTTAAAAAAATTTTCGGGGGAGAGGGTGATATTTTAGGCCGTAAAGTGGACTCTACCCCATATTTTTTTGTTTTGCACGGACGGTTAGAAAGAGAAATAAACAATCTAAACAATGGTGCAAACCTCATCTTTTTAGCTCCTATATAGCCTGAGATATAGCAAATTTAAAACGTTACAGCAATCATTTCTGAAGAACGCTTTTCCAAAAATTAAATCCCCAGTACGGTGACAGCGTCTGAAAATTTAATCCACACTTGAGGGTAAAATTTAAAAAATAGGGTTTGAGGTTAGGAAAGAGTAAATATATATAATAACGGGGGGTAGGGCATTGGGAGAGGGAAGGGAGATTTGGGAGGAGGAAAGTGGGTTGTACGGGTTTTCGGAGCAGCGTTGTGTAGGTTTGGAAACGGGGTTTGGGGCCGGTGGGGTAGGGCGGAGCGCTGATGGGTTGGGGCCTGGGCGATTGGGAGAAGGATGGGTAGTTGAAGGGGATAAGGAGAGGGAAGGGGAGCGGAGGTTTAGGGCCGGGGCGGGAATGGGTTGGAGCTGAATGGGTTGGGCCTGAGGCGATTGGAAGAGGGATGGGGAGCAGGAAAAAAAGATGGGGGAGGGAAGGGAAACGGGGTTTGGGGCTGGGGCTGGAAATGTGTTGGGGGGGGGGTGATTGGGAGAGGGATGAGGAGAGGGAAAAGAGATGGGGAGAGGAAAGGAACGGGGGTTTGGGGCCTGGGCCCGAATGGGTTGGGGTCGGGGCGATTGGGAGAGGGATGGGGAGAGGGAAAAGGGTTGGGGAGACGGAAGGAGAACAGGGGGGTTTTGGGGGCGATTGGGAGAGGGATGGGGAGAGGGAAAAAGGTTGGGGAGACGGAAGGGGAACGGGGGTTTGGGCGGGGGGGGACGATTGGGAGGGGATGGGGAGAGGGAAGGAGATGGGATAGATGGGATAGGGAAGGGAAAAGGGGGTTTGGGGCCGGGGCGGGAATGGGTTGGGCCTGGGCGATTAGGAGAGGTATGGGGTGAGGGAAGGGGACGGGGGTTAAGCTGCAATTAAGACGCTTCGTTAAACGCTCCGGTTTGATTAAACAATATTTGGTTGTCAATGACAACAGCGTCTTGCAATAACCGCCGTGTTGCGGACGGACGGACGGACGGACAGACATCGAGAATTATATATATAGATGATATATTCGGTGTCCCCGGTAGCGTAATGGCTAATTGATGACGTATATAGCCTATTCGGGGTCCCCGGTAAAGGGGTTAAAGTAAATTTGGGATATTGGTATATTGGGTGAAGTCATCAGCTAGTCTGATGGTTTTATTTTGTAGTATTTGAATTTTATTGGTCAGATTTGTATAGTGGAAACTCCAGACAACGTTGCAGTATGTTAAGTAGGGATGAATTAAGGTATAAAGTATATGTTTAGGATTGCCTTTTAATGGTCTGTCATTGTCAGTTATTTATTCGCCATATAGCTTAGTGTGTTTTGCTCAATTTAATTCTTGTGCATGTGGCCCGCGGACCAGTCAGTGGCGTAGCGTGCACTCTTGCCGCCTATGGCTCCTGGCAAATCCGCCGCCCCAAATTCACTCTTATTACACCTGACAAGAAAAAAGGTCGTCGTCGCTAAATTTGCCGCCCCTTCTAAACTTTGCCGCCTTCGCCAAAACTCCCCGACAAGCAAAAAAGGTCGCTTCCAAAATTTGCCGCCCCCGTCATGTGTGCCGTCCATGGCTAAAGCCATAGTAGCCACTGGGACGCTACGCCTCTGGGACCAGTCAGAGGTCAGCAATGTGGCCCGCGGATGAAAACTTTGGAGACCCCCGCTCTAGGTACGCCCCTAAGCAGCCCCAGTTAGGTTGGTTGGAATTATGAAGATTAACAGATCAACACAAAGAATCACTGATTAAACATTTGTTCAACAGTTCCGAGACAAGTCTCATTTTAATTTTGTTATTGCTCTTCCCAAATATTCGGTCTATCTTGTCTAGTCGTCTGGAACAGTTTTCTTGTTTATAGGATCACACACAATTCCGTCGTTGAAATGAACAGCGAATTTCCAGGATCGTTGTTGCAGTACAGCAGGGACGGTGGTAAAACATGGAATACCTACACCGAAGGAAATCCTCTGGAAGTGTCAGGAAACCTGAGCTTCTCCGTTGCGTGAGTTTTCCATCTTCCGTTAATATACTATGTCAACAGACTATACTAAATATTTCACTGCGAATTGAATTGCAACCCGATTGGGAAAAACTCTCCTTTGATAGAGAGATCTGGACTTGCTCCAGCAAAGTTTCTCTATGTGCGACTTGCGGACCACACAAGCTCGTGAATAACCAGCTCCACGTTTTGATGGGAGTCAGACGAAAATCTAAACTGCAGGGATTTTCCTACACTCACAGCGGGTATGATTGCACCACTCACCACCCCGGTTTGTGACAAACGCCCCCTGCCCTACAGGCTACATCCCTTCCCATGGGTGGTGTTGGCTATCACCAAAACAAGTGGATGCTAAAACTATTCATTTAAAATTCTAAAGAAGGGAAATTAACCTCTGGAAATTGAAACTTGAACCACTATAACTGACTCCACAAAAATTAGAATGGACCGGATGAAAACGCGGAAGAGATGACAACGGAACTCGTATTTTGGCTTATATTTTATTTTCCTTCTTTCCTGGGCCCAAGCCTCGAACACCGCCACCTCCTCGTCCATTTTATTCCCTCTTGATCAAAGGAGTCTAGATGAAACACTGGACATTAATTGACACTCACTGCAATTATGGAACAACCCTTCCCCTTCAAACGCAAATTCCTGGAAAATTGCCTGCTAAAATATAATAATAATAATAATAATAATAATAATAATAATAATAATAATAATAATAATAATAATAATAATAAGAAGAAGAAGAAGAAGAAGAAGAAGAAGAAGAAGAAGAATGACACAAATTATTGTTAATAATCGGCACCTTCTATGTAGTTCATCGTTTCCAATTGTCTTGACCCAATCATACTGCACTAGCACGTTGTATCTGCATCCTATACAGTCTATCCAAGCATTTTCAAACTCATCTAAAATCTACATTTGTAATCTTTTCTTTTAGTTCTATAAATTAACATCATCTTTAAAAGTATGGGTAGACCCGTACTCGAAAGAGCGTAGTATCCGTCGCTGATCTCCGTGTACTAGGCAAGCAGCGAGACAGGTGGCTCACGCCATTAAACTATTATATAATAATTTGCCACTGCTTTCTCCAGGCCCGCGTTTACCTTCGCAGCTTAACCCTGCTATCAGTTTATCCACACGGCTCAGCGATGAATGGCTTGGTTGGCTGCCGGTGCCACGACTGGATCCCGGGACGGTCACCCATCCAAGTACGAACTACGCTCGACGTTGACTAAGTTAGCTTCGTTGTTCTGACGGGAACCGGTCGCACAACACCAAGTCGACCGAAACCTGCTTTTTGTGTTTAAATATTGATTATAATTATATAGACCTATATATTGATTGATTGATTGATTGATCGATCGATTGGTTGGTTTGTTGGTTCGTTTATTGGATGGCTAGTTGGCCGGCTGACTGGCTGACTGTCTGATTTATTGATTGTCTGTTTGGCTGGTTGATTTATTGATTGATTGATTACGCTACGGTTTCAGGAGCTATGACCTACAACGACGAAGCCGTATCGTCGATCTTGGTTCACACTGATCTTCGGTCGCCTTCTCATGTCCAGTCTCTAAATTTGCTTCCTGTAAATGGGATTTCGTTTCATCTGATGTATTTGTCTTTGAATTTGCGTTTTTAAATATCTTCAACATGTCATTGTTTTATTTTGTTCTGCTGTTTCTTAAAGTACCGGTACATATTTATATGCATAGGCGTAACTTAGATGAAAATTTGGAGCTCCCAGCCCTACATCTTTCCTCTTCCCTAGTCTAGCCGCTCAAAGAGTGGGGGTTCATCGCAGCAGTCCTTATTTGAATATAAATAATCGTTCAGTTGTACCTTTTATAGCTTTAGGAAAGTACATTTTATTGCCTGGTGTAATGTGCGCACATTTGCACTTCAGATGCCTTAGTATTAGCAAGAGTTTGCTAGGTTTTGCGAAGGTCATAGTGATGCGCATTGATTTGAATGATCTTAGTATAATCAAATATTTTTACTTATCTAACCCAAGCGCTGTTTCGATAATGATCTCGGGACAAATCTTTCAATGTGTAAAGCGTAATTTTACAATTATTACATAATTTACATGACGCCTTGGTATTCATGATTCGAGATCACAAGCTTAGAGTGGTGCGCACACAGACACTATTAGACGTGATATGCCTATTCCGCTTTATTTCCAATCGCCGATTTACAGACTTCAGTCTGCGTAACACAAAATCTGACTGCTCAAGACTGAGTGCTTCAGCACGCCAAACCCACCAGTACAGTGCACTTCATAATGTAATTAAATAACGTTGTATTATAAATGACTGTTTGAATAAACCTGAGCTACGAGAGAAGACTTCGGTATTGTCGGCTGACAACATTAGACAGTTTCAAAGTTTTATTTCAAAGATTGCAGATGATACATAGATGTGCAGGAATATCGACTCTGATGATTATGCTAAAATTTTACAGGAGGATCTAAGGAAATTGTTTCAGTGGTCTGTGTACTGGCAGATGCTTTTCAATATCGACAAATGTTCTGTAATGCATGTTGGGAAATCTAATAATGGTAATAAATAGAGCTGTACCGATTAATCGGCAATATTCACAATCGGACCGATTATTAGGACAATCGGAACAATCGGTAATCGGGTGCCAGTCCGGTGCCGATACCGATTAATCGGTAACACTTGTTTTCTGGCCGATTATTAGGATTATTGGAACAATCGGTTATAAATTACAATGTTAACATAGAAATTTACAATTTGACATAATAAGTATTGATAGCAAAATCATTATTCATTAATGATCAAGCACACATTATGCATTGAATCTCTTGGCAAACCTCGACTTGAACCTGCATACGGAGGGCATGTGCATTTACGCTACACTTTTATGGCAAATTTGATTGCATGATCATTAAAAACGCCTGATTTGGAGAATTCGACAGATAATCGGTATCGGCAAACAATCGGTTGTCTAACAATCGGAACAATCGGTAATCGGAACAATCGGCAAAATGTGCAATCGGTACAGCTCTAGTAATAAATATGCTTCAGGGGGGAGGTTCTAACCATAACAGAAATAGAAAGAGACTTGGGGGTAATCATCCACAGCAGTATGAATTCATCTCAGCAATGTATGGAGGCAGCAAAAAAGGCAGTCGAATGTTGGGAATGATGAAAAGGACACAGTAGTGAGTAGAGACAAAGATACTATCGTAAAACTATATAAGTCATTAGTAGGGTCTCATCGAGAATACTGTGTTCAGGCATGGAATCCATTCTTGAAAAAAGATACAGAGCTTTTAGAAAAGTGCAAAGACGAGCAACAAAGATGGTCAATGGCTGCCATCATTTAAGCTACGAAAAAGGACTTCAATATTGTGGACTGACAACATTGGAAAAGAGAAGAGAAGAGAGAGAGAGAGAGAGGATTTGATAGAAACATACAAAATAATGACTGGTAAAGTAGATGTGCCATGCGATCGATTCTTAACATTGGCACATGCACTATAGCAGCACAAGAGGCCATAAATTCAAATTGTTTAAGCAGAGGGTGGGTCCAAGAAAGTAATTTTTAGGCAAGGGTTGTGGACAAATGGAACAGTTTGGACTAGGTGGGAGTGACAGTTGAAACAGTGAACGGATTCAAAGGCTATCTCGGAAAACTAGGTTATTGAATATGGAGAGTTACAACGGTGGTTTTCATACAAGGCTTACTTGGCCTCCTAAGCTACTGAAAAAAAATCACATTAATAATAATATTATTATTAGCCTATTTATTATTATTATTATTATTATTATTATTATTATTATTATTATTATTATTATTATTACAGTTTTGTGCATTTCTAGAAAATTAGTTTGAATGGATAGTCCCTATTTCTAGCAACCAAAATATGTTCTGGAGTCAACTATGACCCCATTGGTGTCAGGATTAGTCGAACTCGAAACATCACTAGCGTTCTAGGCACGCGTGTAGGAATCAAACTGAGCAGAATCTTTTATTGCGGTAATTGAAGCCAGACCATAAAATTATTATTAATCTCTCGTTATGGATTCAAATCCTGCGCACCAAATCTTAATGTTGTAGGCCTACTGCATGGACACACGTTAATTTGTTAATTAAATAAGTTACGACGTCATCAACTTCCGGTAACTTGAAATGCGCAGATAGTTCATTTCTGAGTGTGACTACCAAGCATGGGGGCGCAACAGGGTGGGCCAGGTGGGCCATGGCCCACCCAATATTTAGGCCCAATGGGCCACAATGTGTTTGGCCCACCCAATTTCAATTGGCAAATTACGATGTTTTGTGGAACTAACAACCCCAAATCTCCAATATATTGGCATAATATTACCATATATAATTGAGATGTCAAAGATGTGGAAGACCAATCAAAATTATTATATTTATATAACCATGCAACTGTGTTTTTCAATGATCGATTGATCGTAATCGCAAGAATTTCTCTCTGAGCTGTCTTGACTCTGAAATATTGGCCAGGTTGGCCTACCCAATATTTGGCTTGTGGCGCCCTCCATGGTTTTAATTTGTTTCATCACTCTTCTGAATTTGTGCGTATCTATAGCCTACTGTAGCACTATCATTGTCCAATTTCAAACAGGATATCAATTTTGTAATATTTTTGTGGTCTATAAAACCTGACAGAGAATAGATTTCTGAAAGACTTTAAAATGGCTCATTATTTTTCGTGGCATTTCGAAAGCTCTAGAAAAAAATTGAGACAGAATACATTGACAATTCTAGTACGGTTTGACACAGCAAAGATGGGGACACAAGAATATGTGATTTTAATTCATTTAATCACTCTTCTGAATTTTTGCATATCTATAGCCTACTAGTCCTTGCATTAATTGTCCAATTTCAAACAGGGTATCAATTTTATAATATTTTTGTGATCTATAAAACCTGTAATAGAATAAACCAGCTCTCTTAAGCGCCATCTTATATCTCGATTGATTTTTTTAGACATTTGACAGAGAATAGATTTCTGAAAGACTTTGCATAGTGTCGTTTCAAATGGCTCATTATTTTTCGTGGCATTTCGAAAGCTCTAGAAAAAAGAGACAGAATACATTGACAATTTTAGTACGGTTTGGCACAGCAAAGATGCATATGGGGACACAAGAATATGTGGTTTTAATTCGTTTCATCACTCTTTTGAATTTTTGCATATCTATAGGCCTAGCCAGTGGCGTATTTAGAATTTTGGTAAGGGGGCCAGACACTTTCGACCTGACAAGTTACAACTTTGGAAAAAAGTTGACGACCTTTTTTTGTCAGGGTAGCCTAGGCCAAGACCAAAGGGGGGCCATGACCCAAATGGCCCAATGGTAAATACGCCACTGTCTATAGCCTACTGTAGCACTAGTCCTTGCATTGTCCAATTTCAAACAGGCCATGTTGGCCCACCCAATATTTGGCTTGTGGCGCCCTCCATGCTACCAAGTTTCATAGCTGTATATGACTGTGCAAACGCAGCTGCAGCTTGTAATAGGCCCTATAGATGCTATTGCATTAGCAACTCAATTTAATGGACACGGTCAACCCAACCCAACCGCCGAGAGAAATTCCGAGCCCCTGGGCAGAACAGTCGCGGGGCCCCTAAAGTGGTGACGACCTTATTTGCTTGTCAGTCTTTTCAGGAGGCAATTAAAACTTATAACCTCTCTTGTGCCTTGTTGACGGGCGTCCCAAACGCTCCTGCGTTTTCAACCCTATCCTAATTCTAACTATGGACTCGCTAGGGTCCTCTACAGATCACTGACCCCTTGGCATTTGCCCCTCCCTGCTCCTGCCAGGCCTGCCCCATCTCTTCTGGTATGCCTGCTGCTGCTGCTGCTGCTGCTGATGATGATGATGATGATGATGATGATGATGATGATGATGATGATGATGATGATGATGATGATGATGATGATGGCAACTGGTTTCTGTGTTTTAAGTAGTTTCTGTGTTTTCATTAAAATCCATGTTTTTTCCCAGATGAATTTTTCCAGTGGCGGACGCAGAGAAGACGTCAAGCGGTCACGTGATCGCAGTGATGGCCGCCATGTTGAAATCGCTTGATTATTAATGTTTAGAAACTGCATATCGCCCGAGGAGTTCCCTTCTCTCCTGATTATATAGCGCCACCGACACGACAATGGGTCCCAACGGACCGACCGATTGGCCCCCATTCTTCGCCGGTCGTCGTCGTCGCTCTTAGGTGGATCAGACCGGACGGACGTTGTTATAATGACCGACGATGGTGGCGGCAGCGGTGATGATGATCGGTCGTCGTTTCCAGTTGTTTTTCTCGTTTTTGTGCCTAGAATTTCTACTTGCCGAGTCGAATAAGCGGAGAAAATCTTACATTTGACGCGATGGCGTCCTCACAAACAAGCGAAACGCGCAAGAAGACGCGGACGGCGGACGGGAATACTCCGCTTCAGAAACACGTAAATTTGTCTTTGGGTTACTTGCTTTGTCTGGTCTATATTTGGTAATTATGAGTGCAAGCGACTCCAATGTAAACAGTTCGCGCGCAGGAACCGAAGTATCAGTGTATCAGTCCGCGCATCGTAGCACATATGCCACACACAAACATGCTCACGCAAACGCCCACTTTTTTTATAGCGCCACGTGATCAGAGTCGTCTTAATACATTAAGAATAAAATTCTGATGAAAATGAGATAAATTTATGTTTTAAACCACGTGTACAAAAGTGAAATGTGGTCGGAGTCGCTCAAATACATTAGGATTAAAACCTGATGAAAGCGAGATACTTTTAACATTTTTTAGACCACGACTATGACCACGTGATTATCAGATTTTTAATTGGGCTATAGCAAGGATCCATACATAATACAACCATCCATGTCTATAGTTAGTATAAGCTTACTGGTTCACCGGGAAAGCAGGCCTTGAACAGAGAATGTTTCTCTTCTCCTGCTTCTCCCTTTAGTTTTTAAATCATTTAAATCTCAACTGTAATTTTATAAATTTAAATCTTTCATATATAGTAATTTTATTTATTTACTGATCTTTTGCCTGTATAACTCTTTTACATTATAAATTTGTGACATTGAAGATCACTGGTTCTGTCATTGATATTTTCTTGATACTAATAAACAGATTTGATTGATTGATTGATTGATAAAACACTTTATTTTCTCGATATCTCATTGGAACATTCGTCGGAACTTCTTTCATTTCCATTTTCATTTACGGATTACTTTCAGTCTATTTCCTGTTTTCATTGGAGTCGTGCTCACAATTACTATAGTGCAGTGTGATGTAACATGGGGACTGTTGCTTCAATGCTTTCTTTCTAAATGAACCAAGTGATGAGGTTTATTTAGTTTAAAATTGCTTAGAGCAGTCTATCAAGTTAAAGATGATTGTATTTGGATTTAATATGCACTGTCTGCAGTAGCATAATGCTAAACCACAGGACCTGTGGCTCATTTTCACATAGAGGCACCTGGTTCTGAGCTATGTGGGCCATATTGCAGTTACCCCACTGCCTCAGGCTATTAACCAGTAATTGCAGGATATCTTGCCCAGTCATATGAATAATGCATTGCTTTTTATGAGTTTTGAGACATAAAGAACAGGAATTATTGATGAGTCAGTCTGACGGTTAGACACTAGAGTAGAGTCCATAATTGATGGTGATGATATATGACTTTTCTAGACCATCTTTTGTAGGACTTAGACAAATTTTGCACTCAATATTTGGAGCTGCCTCATGCTGATTATTTCACTGCTAAAAATTGAGACCAAGTGGAGTGGGGCCTTTAGACTGGATGGTGGGGAGAGCTGTGGGCCGCATGGGTAATATTGCTGGAATATCACTGACTGTCTGCACCAAGGCTGCCTTGAGCCTGATTACTAGTACACTTGGATACATTGTTGATTAATTAGTACTAATTAGCTTCTGTCTGCAATACCTGCTATTTTGAGACAGTCTAATGTTAGTCTTTGTGCCAGTTATATTATTATTATCTACCTTGTAATGGCCTATCTTTGTGAAGTTTGCTTTTGATCAGGTTTTCAATCTGAAGACACAATGCATACTACCGGGTAGTTACTGTAAAATCTTGAGTATAGTGCTTGATTTTTTTAAAATCAGATTTTTCCATAAAGTTAGGGGTGTGTATTATATTCATATAGCATTTAGCATATCATTTGAACTGCAAAGCAGGTACCATTAATGATATCTAGAGCTTTCCAAGAGTTTGGATATGGCTTTGAGAGATGGAAAGAAACAGAGTGTTGATTTGTATGGGGAGAGGAAGGGGGAGAGGGAGGGGTGAAGACATGGAACAACATTAATGGCTTTATTGACTGCTTGGTTCTAAAGTATGTCAGTTAAAATTATATAGTAGATTTTAATTTTTATTGATTACCTATTGCCTATTTTGCCTGTCATTTTATTTTCCAGCGGTTAAGGCCAGTAGAAAACCTGAAATTTTTAAAAATAGTAGATCTCTTGAGTGAATAACATGTCAAGGTTTGATCCCGACATTTTCTTATCATTGTTTTTGTGGTTGCATTTAATGTGATAATAGCGTTTCAGGTCAGGGTGAAGAAATAAATATTTGCAAATCGAAATGGAAAATTTTCTGTTAGTAGTTTGAGGATACCCCCTGTGAATTGATTTATTTTCTATTGCTTAAATGACTTTCTACTGCTTAAATGATTTTCTAATGCTTAAATGATTTTCTAATGCTTAAATGACCTGCTTGCATTGAAGTTTTTATTATTTTCAGAGACTAAGTCACATGGAATTGAGTAAGTCGGATATGTTGCAGTTATTAAGTAACTTGGAGACTGAACTGCAGGCCAGAGATCAAGTTATTGCTTCCTTAAAGGTATCGCTTTGGATTTCATTGTATCTTGCTTCCAGTGTTTTGTTTGGGAAATAAAGCATATAAATGGGAGTTTAATCTTCTGCAGCAGGCCCATTGTATATTTCAGATACAGCTTCACTAAATATTTGTGCTTGAGCCTTGGTTGGTCCCAAATCATTTCCTGCTTGGCATTGTATACTTGTATATTGATCATCGAAAAAGCTCTTGTTTATTTACTGCATTTCCCTTGTTTGCAGCAAATATTACTATTTGATGCATATTTGTTAAAAAATCATGCAGAATGAATTTTCTGGCACGAGATGTAAATTTTGCAATTCATAAAATTTGAGATTTTGGACTTGCAAGGCATTTTTATGTTTCTGAAAAGTTGTCACACTTACTATGGTAATTTCTGCCATGTTCACCTGTAGGTCACTTTTAGTCCCTGCAGTTATTTTATACCATCCACTGTTAAGCTTGGTTTACTGGTTAAGAAATTACGAGATGTGTTTGTCATAAGATATATATTAATTATTATTAATTATTAGCAAAGGTGTGTATTTTTGCAGTGGCCTGTAGACTTGATCGCTTGAATTAATATTATTTTAGCTTATGTAAAACTTAATATACTGTTTTAGGCCATGAATTGCTTTCACATTCTTGTTAATATTCAGGGAATTTGCATATTTTGTTATTTTCTTTGTGATAATATATTTTATAAATTAATAATATATATATATTTTTTTTAAAACTAACAATCTGGTATTATTATTATTATTATTATTATTATTATTATTATTATTATTATTATTATTATTATTATTATGGTTAAGAATCATTGTCTTATGACATGGAACTTGAGAACTGGCAGAAAGTGTCCATGTTAACTGAAAAACTACAATAGCCAAGTCCAAAGAAACTTATCAAGTCTTGACTGGTTGAAATATAATGGTCTATATGTCAACCAAGAAAAAAGTGACCTTGATGAAAAAGGTGATACTACCAAATGAAAGATCAAAAGATCTGGAAGATCAAAGCCCTGGTGTTAGGAATGATGGATGGTTCTAACAAGAAATGGAAGGCCACATAGAGAATGGTGTGGTAATGTTATGGAAGGAATGGTGTGGAAGCAGTCTGCAAAAACCGAGTCACAGAGCTTTAAATAGAAGGGAACAGAATGTGAGGATGACGTCTGGTACAAACGGGTGCTGATCCCATGGTTATTGATGATGATGACTGAATGACGAATCAAGATGATGATGAATCAGGAATCCGTGGGATTTCCAAATTCACGTCCATAGGGCTGCAAGGTGTAGGCAGAATTGATGGCAAATGTTATCGACCTTTTATGTTAATTATTGTATTTGTCCTTCGTTCTTCCTTTCTGATGCAATTATTAATTAGAAGAAGTTTATCAAAGAATATTATTTATCATCAATGGTATTAGATACAAATTAAAGTAAATGTAATTCTTCTAATCTGGATTATGTAAATATCAGTATATAAGACTTGTTATTCATTAATAATAACACACAGTAGTTAATGAGAGTTATTAAATATAACTGAAACGGATAATAATAATAATGAATAGTTACAAAGTATATCTATAATCTAGAGATATGATTTTACTTAAATTAAAGCGAGTTGAAAAAAAATAGAAGAAGGGTAATATTATTTTCCCACTAGTAGGTATCTAATTAATTATTAATTAACAGCTATGTGATAGGCATAAATAATAATAGTAGCAGACCAAAGTTTATTTGAATTGCTTAGTATAATGGTTATCAGTTTATCAGTGTTTATTCTAGCCACCTTGACATTGGGAGGGATTTTGAAATGTTTGGGGGGGGGGGACAAGGTCTGAATCTTCACACTTTGGGGGGATTTTCATCCCACCAGCCAACATATAATTTTTGGGGAGGGATTTTAAAACTTTGTGGGAGAATTTTTCTCCAGAGAAGGCCTAGAATAAACACTGTCAGTTTATGTACTAGTATTTAATTTAATTAGTTACGAGATATTGTTTTGAGATGTTAAAATTTGGTCTCACGGCTTCAGAATATTTCCTCCCACTCCCCTGTAGTGTATAGCAACCCGATGAAGAATTCGAAGCAACATCTTGTTTTCATTGTTATTTGTCGTTACGCTTTCAGGCTGAAAAAGCAAAGCAGTTTCTTTATCAGGCGAAATACGGCCGCTTCAGTTTGAGCGATCCGCTGTATGCAATGCAGAGAGATTCCGACTTTGAAAGGGGGCCTACGATGAAGTCTTCTAAGTATGACGACCCCATGACCCAGCTCGACCGACTCATAGAAAAGCAGCATGAAGCAGAGACTCAGATGAAGGAGCAACTTCATGTAATAGACAGAAGATATCAAAAGGTAGTCAAAAATTGTGAATATCATTTAACCCTTTGATCCCAGTAATCTGCATAACCAATAGATAGGTTATGAAGCCAAAATATTGGCTTTATGGGGTCAAGGGTTAATGTATTTTTTGATCTTATTAGTCAGTGTGTGTGTGTGTGTATTTTAAATCCAAATAGCCAATATTTATGTATTTTTAATCCATTTAGCTATGACTGTATATTTTTCATCCAGTTAGTGTCTGTGTATCTACAGGGTGGCACAAAAAAACTGGACTATATTAAATGCAAACCTAAATGTGACTATTCCGGTTTTTTTGTGCCACCCCATATATAGCTAATTATTTTATACCATTATCCTGATTTCAAGAGGATGATTCTGAATTTTTGACATCTAGGTTTGTACCGAACTTGAAGACAAGAAATGGGAGCATAATCACGACCTGGAACAAGGCGATAGTGTGGTTCTAATGCTTGAAAAGGATCGAGAAAGACTTCGGCACGAGGTAAACATTTCAATTTTTTCTTATTTACTGTAAGACAGAAATTTTTCTAGCAGAGAATTTCCCTCTCTTTATTCCATTCTCTGTTTGGATCTGGTTTGTCATTTGGAAATTATTTTCACACTGATATTACTGGAGGACTTTCCAAGATTTTTGGGAGGAAGAAAATATGAATGAATATCTACTTCCACCTTTGGGTTCATGCAACTTGTAACAGTAGTTTTTGTTGGTTTCACCAGACAGCTAAAAGTTGTGCAAAATGCAAAATGCCAGACCTCATCTATCTCTGCAGTTCCAAACATTATTTATTAACCTGTTTTTGCTTGCATCAGATATGCATGCCTGAAAGAATTGAACTTAAAATTGTTGACTTGTTATACTCTTGACAAAGTAGCGGTACCTGAACTCTGACCTTTTAAGGAAGCCGCTTGGATTATAATTCCAGTTTGCTTTGGGACTGTCAGAACTACATTTTCACTTGCTACTGTCAATGTTATTTCTGTGTTGACAGTACTTAAATTTCATTGCTATCTTCAAAACCTCATCGTCATTTTGCTTAGTGCTACACGAATCAGTGGACCTTGTGATATTTTGGCCACTTTAGAAACCTAAATGATGGAAATAATGATGATAACAACATGATGATGAAGGCAGCGATGACTACGGCAATTTTACTGTTGTATGGTAATGTTTAGTAACTTTGAGCGTGCAGTTGGCATTCTCTTGTTGAATAACTATCGTATAACTAACAATTTATCATTTTTCCGATCTGGTCTTAAAACATATCTGTCTGACTTGGCTTATCCCCCTTAGATTGCTCCCCCACCATGTATGACTGATCTTCCGGATTGACCTGGCTCTAATTCTATTTGGATTTGGTGCGCCATCGGCTGATGCCCCGGACATTATGATAATGGCGCCATAGAAGTTGGTTGATTGATTGATTGATTGATTGATTGATTGATTGATTGATTGATTGATTGATTGATTGATTGATTGATTGATTGATTGAATCAGGTTCATGTGGAGAGAAGCCAAAACAAAAATCTTGAAGCCGAAGTTCAACTTGCTTCAGAGGAACTTAAAAAATTTGCCAAGCACCGTGAAGTGGTCGTGAAATTGCTGACAAAGCGCTCTCTGATCGTAAAAGACATCGACGATACTCAGTCCAGCATCGCAGCCTTAGAGGAGACGTTAAGAAAAGCGGAAGACGAAACCAGACGCATCGAGGTATGCATTGCGAACGAGCATTTGAAGCATCCGCACATAGAATCCGCAGCCGAGCGGCAGTTCGGAGTCGCGGCCAAGGAGCGCGAGCAGCTTCTGTCTCGACTTTCGTTCGTCGAATCGCAGAACCGCGAGCTCGACGTCGAGCTCGACAGGCTGCGAAGTTCAATCGACCCTAGGTGCCGAACTAATCCTACGGCGCACGGGTCTTGTAGTACGACTCTGTTGCACAGCTTAACTTTGCTTAGTGATGGTGCTGCTGCTGCTGCAACAAACGATGCTGGAACAGTGCCACCGACGAGGCACGCGAGCAGCGTTCTCGCAGACGTTCGCGTGCATGGCTCGCTGGACGCTGGCGACGTCAAGCTTCTTCCGTCAAAGGTTGCTTTTGTCTCGTCTCGAGCTGTACCGCCAAGGAAAGGATCTGACCAGACGTTAGAATCAAGCGGCGCTTCAAGACTCGGTTGTCATCCTGTTGTGCCAGCAAGACCATCCTCCGACATCCAGGCGATTCCTCGTGTCGAGTCTGCGAATTCTACAGCGACGGTGGCAGCGCCTACGATGGTTTCGGTAACGACGAGTTCGGGTCTGCGCGTGTCTGTCGCCGTATCCGGCCCTCCGAGTCAGGTTCCGAAGCAGGTGCTGCCGCCGACAGGACCACCGGAGCGCGGCGTGCCACCTCCGGTCCCTCCGAACAAGCCTCAGGTGTTCATCACTCAGCCGCAGCTTCCGGCGTCGTCTGCCGGCAGCCGCGTCGGCCATGTTGCTCAGCCTTCGAGACCTCAGACTCAAGCGACGTACGGAGCCGCGTTTCCTCAAGATCGGACGACTGCTCCCAACAAGCCGTCGCCGACGTCTGTCGCGCCGACCGGTTCGCGGCAGACGCCGGTGTCGCCGGCGCCGGCGGGAACTGGCAGCCACCTGGCAATGGTGGTTGGAGACAATTCGGTCGTACACAAGCATCCATCTCAGGTCTGCGTCAACATTAAATAGTTGTGATACGATGACGTCACCCTCGAGTTTGTGAATTCTCGTTTCAGTGATCTGCACTCAGCTGTTTAACTTGTCGAGTTTTAGTTGGGGGGTTTTTTGCAATGCTGGTACAAACTATCGTTTTATATGTACAGCGTCTGTTGTCAAATCTGTGTAAGAATTCTTATGGTCTTGAGTGCATTTTTCTCGTTATTTTAGCCGATAATTGCATTTTATATGCATTCGGCTGTCGACTTTAGATTTATGTAGTTTAGTCTTTTGAATAGTAAAGGAATTCTAAAAACCTAGAGGCCAGATATTTTGCAACCAGTGGGAGAGGACAGAGCTTAATAGGTTGGTAATATTTTCTTGGGAGTTATTGAAACGTGAATGTTCAGTTATCATTCTGAGTGCAATAATGTGTTACATTGTTCCCTGTCCTCCAAATTTTTTAAAATAAATATTATAGTTGAGAGAAAAGAGTTTTTTTGAGCCACAGGTCTTCTAGCCTTCCTCTCTTGAAAAGCTCGATTGACCTGTCCTGGACATCTTATGTATTGGTTACGAAAGCATGTTTGAGAGAAATTAGTTTAGTTGACACTTATGTGCACTGTTTTTGTTTTATTAAAAAGGTAGAATGCATAAAACTATTATTCAAAGCGTTTTCCACATGCAGAGTCAGTGTACTGTACACTGTACTGTACTGTACTCCCTGCCTCACGAGCTCTCAATGAGGCATCCTATGTAGTTGGGTGATATTTCTACTGGGAAAATGTGTAGAGGTTTGTCATACTCGCCATTTGCAAGGAATCTCGTTAACGATAAAATTAAGATGGTTAATCTTTTCAGCATGTTTCCACGTGCAAAAGAATTCTGCCATTTGTATATCTTCCTATTTAACTCGTGAAAGTTTATTAGGTTTTGTTATACTATGAGTAATGCTATTTGTTTGTTTTTTTCTAAATAGATCATACATTTATCGTTTCTTAGTTTGAGTTCAGCTGTTTTATATTTGCAAAGTATTTATTTTTCTCTTTGTGTATATTTTGTTGTTCAAATAATTTGTAATGTGGTACGGTTTTATTAAGTATTGCTCAGTTTGCTTATGGCAACGCTTAGAGTTATGGGCTATAAGGTTAACAATCACTTAACTTAGATATGTGTTTTATGGTTTCTTGTGATTGAGTTTATTAGTATCTATACAAAATGAAGCAAGTTCCTGTATATAATATACAATAAATAATTACATAGACATATGTCATTTAGCAAACAGTTTGATATAAGCATTATTAATTCTATCAGGCAGTTTATTAATATGAAAACAACAAAATCAATTATATTACAGTATCTGATATTTAGTTACATAAGCATATGTCATTGAGTTTGCATTTTTTTCAAACATCAACATTAACAGGGAGATATAAATGGAAAAACAGGAGAAGACTTTGTGTTTTTAGAGCCAAAATCTTTCAAAATACTGGTTGAGGGGGTCATGAGGGCCACTTAGTCTGTACATAGGCTTAGAAAGGGGCCTTAAAATAATAGGCCTATTTAAATTAAAATTAATGTATGTAAGTAAGTTAAAACTTCTAATAAGTGATGAATAATTAATATACATTGTGATTAAGGGGCCTAAAATTTATTATGAGTTTCAAATTGACATTGTTTATGATCTTGTATGTTTCACTTATGTTAAAGTAATTTCTATTAATAAGACACATTTTGGATCATGTATTGTGTCACACTGTCATTACATTACATATGTAAGGGAGTTATGTAATGTTTAAACGTAATGTTTAATTTGAGTAATAATGTCCACATTATATGCTGTGAGTTTTAATGTATTTATGGACAGAAAATATAAAAAAAATTGTTTAATTATTTTTTACATTTGTAAGCTTCTGTTAAAAATTTTATCCATTAGTCAGGTATTTTTATAATCTTAGATAACTTAGATTAAGCTATTAACTTAACTTAAGAACTTATTTATTTTTTTAACTTTTATTGGTAACAAAGGCTTTATTAAATGAAAATGCAATTGAATTTGATTAGAAGAATGCAAGAACACTGCTGATTCATAAAAACAGAAGACTATAACATTATAGGCAAATTTGTAGCAACCTAGCCTAGTCTTTCTGTCATGCTTGACGGGCAAACAGCAAGTTGTACTGTAATTTCTAATTGCAAGAAATGCTGAAATGCGTGGTCCAAGCCAATTTTATGCAATATCTTATAGCCTATCTATAACCTATTACTTAGCTTTGTGCAACCATAATATACAGCTGATGATCTATGCATCTGTGAGTGTTCTGATAAATAGATACTTAGATACTTATTAATGTATTGCTGAATCTATCTATATTCATTTTTATATATATACATATATAATATATATATGTATGTATGAATTTCCTGAATTGAAACCTGTCCTTTGTGGATTACCGTACTAGTACCTCTATGGTTTGCATACTGTGCGATGGTATAATTCAGGGGTTTCCAAAGTTTTTTAGCCATGGGCCACATTGCTGACTTCTCAAAACTCAGCAGGCCAAAAGCACAAGAAATTAAATTTAGTAAAATATGGAGAATAAGGGTATAATTGACACACATTAAATGTAAAATAGTGAAAAACTGGCTTCACTTTAAGATACCATATAGGCTCTATAATTATTGTGATAATTAAAATCTATGTCTCTCTGAAAGAGATGGCAGAGAAAGCAATTCAATAAATAAATAAATGATTTAGTACGATTTGCGCATGTTCCCAGCTTTTTTACGTGGGTCAGATTACAGACCTGGGGGGCGTCCAGCCCGTGGGCAGTACTTGAGAGACCCCTAGTATATTTCATGTGTTTCTGTTTTAGTTTGCCAAAGATCAAGTGTATCTCGTAGTGCATTTGAAATATCCGCATAGTTCATTTATGTTCATGACATTTTTGTAAAAGTAGGTGCATGATGAATGTCAACTTGTATAAGTTTTATTAAATATAAGTTTATAAATGTCTACGGATTTATTTTTAATATCACCACTTACAGTACTTAATTATTGATTAGTTTAATATATTTTATATATTATAAATATATAGTTTCCTAATGTCTGTGCGTAATGCTGTTCTCATTGGACGAGGCGCTGCTGTCTTTTGTAATCGTTGCTAGGCAACGTAATTTCATAATGGGCGGAGCTTGATGATGAGGCGACGTCAAGCTACCTGTCATTTTTGACGGGCAATCGGCTAGTGTGTGTGTGTATACATGCACTGTGTCCCAATTGAAGTGGACCATTTTAGAAATCTATGTAACTTCAATTAATTTTATTTAAAATTTATAAAATTTTACCAACATTAAATAATTTTTAAACATTTGAACCGCGAAACACATTTCCACAATGGGAAAATCACCATAGCAATTGGTGTTTATTCTAGACCTGTTTTTTGGGGATTCCCTCCTCTCAAAGTTTTAAAACCCCTAAAAAATTGTATATGTTGGCTTGGGGGATGGAAATTCCCCTCACCCCAAAGCGTGGAGAGACAAATCTTGTCCCCCAAACATTTCAAACTCCCCCCCAATGTCAAGGTGGCTAGAATAAACACTGATAGCAATTACGTCGTTCTTAATCGTTTTCCATCTTCGTTCAATATTACTATTACTGTTTGATGAAGTAATCTTTCAGACTCGCGGAGAAAATCAACTAATCATCATTCCGAATCAATCGTCGTCATCATCATCGGTGATTAAAAATATGGGGCCATCCACAAATGACGTAAGGCGCTGGGGGAGGGGTTCAGACATTTGTTACGATGTGTGCCGACGGGGGGGTCCGGAAATGTGACGTAACATGATACTGAATTTTTTTAGGTAGTGATCTTTTTTGCTTGTCAGGACATTTCTAAAGGAAAAAAGTACAAGGGGCAACATGAAGATGACCTTTTTTGCTTGTCAAGATCTTACGAAGTTAAGAGGGGGTTAGAGGGGGAGGGGTTAGCGCGTTGTTACGTCATATTTCATGGGGGTCTGACTTTGTGACGACATGTTACGAAGGGGGTTCAAAAAATTGACAAAATGACCTTACGTCATTTATGGATGGCCCCTATGACGTATTGATAAGAGAAGATGTTTGCGAAGACGCCATCTTGTATTCAATTCGCACTCTGAGGAGAATGGTTTGAGAGAAGGAGAGACAGAGGGAGGGATGGAGGGAGGGATGGGGAGAGACAACCATTGGCCCTTAGGACGTCAGATTTCCTTTTCGCAATGTCCATGCTCCCGGCCATTAAACGAAAGCGCTGGGCTTGTCTATTTGCCCATTTGGCTCAAAGCAAACCTAGTCGTGCATACAGCCATCCAGTGTTTAATCTAGACTCCTGGACTCCGGGGGAAAACTGACAAAGCCGGGAGAACTGACAACGCCGGGGGGGAATTCTGCTAGGGGCCGCTGTTAGTCCATGTAGTATTCCAAAATTTCCGGGGGGAATTTGAAATTTCCGGGGGGATAGGGCAATTCCTCCCTCGGAAACGGCCTAGATTAAGCACTGCAGCCATCCATACATGGGACTCTGAGAGTGGATATTCTCTCGTCTTTTCCAACAATAACCGTATCCGCGCTGCTGTCATTAAGAACATTGCGGGCGTTTTATGTAGCCTAAAGACAGACATTCGAAACTGAATAACGACTGGCTAGTTTCTAAACTTAAATATCTGTCTTCGATTTGTGTAATGTAATGTAATATTTGTATAGCGCCTACTCTATAGGCCAGCAATGTTCAATTTGCTTGGGGGTTGGGGTTGAATCGTCCCCCGATTGGGTCGAAATTTTGGATTAACTGTCCAACCCACGCTGCAGTCGAAAAATGATCTACCATTAAGGTCAACAACTTGCAGGCATGATGTTTCAAGATAATGGTTAAAACACTCTACTGTTAAGTGAATTACTTGCTCTATCTATCTATCTATCTATCTATCTATCTATCTATCTATCTATCTATCTATTTGAACGAGCAAAAATGTTCGTCAGTCAAATATTTCATACAGGAAAATCATCCAAAAATGTTGCTTTCAAGACATCTTGAAGTCCGCCTCGAGTCCTCCTCCTCCTCCTCCTCCTCCTCTGCCCTTCGTCCTTCGGTCGCTTAATCTTCGCCGCATTCCCTTCATTTAGACGCACCGTCTTATCAGAGGCGTAGCGATGGGGGGCAGGTGGGAGCATATGCCCCCGGGCGCCGAGGGGAGGGGGCGCCAAAATCGGGATTTTGGATCCGTTAAACACATACAGTAATAAATAAGAAGGCACAAGAGCGGCAACCTTTTTGGCTCGTCAGTAGCATAGGAAGAGGGGCACCGTTAGAGAGTTGAGGGGCGCCGAGATAACGATGTGATGACCTTGTTTTTGCAGTGTTCAGTGTTGGGGGCGCCGACGGTACACTTTGCCCCCGGGCGCCGGATACCCTCACTACGACTCTGCATGCGTGTTATCGTGTTTATCGGGACATTCCATGACTCACTGGACCTATGCTCAGCAGCTTCGAGTGAAAGTGCAGGAGTGAAGAAGGAGTGAAGATGATCGAGGACTGCAGTGGAAAAGTGCGCAGTCGACGATGGAAAGAATCAGGCATCAGGGGCGTAGCCAGGAATTTGATTTGGGAGGGTAGTGGGTACGCCCCTGTCAGGCATCTGTTTGCGTTCGATATTATTCAGTTTTTCGTTTTCTGCCGTCAGGCGCTTTGCTTTGAGCGTCTTGCGGTTATACTTGTTTGCGTTATTAGGTTAGAACCCAGAATAATACCATATAAGGTCAAAATCCTGACACCATCGAATGATGCTTTGACACCAAGTCAATTAGAGAGTATTGCCAACACAGTAGTAAAGTACACTAGATGAGCCGTACTATCGATTCTTTACATTGGCACACTATAGCAGCACAAGAGGCCACACATGCAAATTGCTTAAGCAGAAGGTGGGTCCAAGAAAGAAAATTTTCTTTAGTGCAAGGGTTGTGGACAAATGGAACAGTTTGGACGAGGTGGGAGTGACAGTTGAAACAGTAAACGGATTCAAGGGTTATCCTGGAAAACTAGGTTATTGAACATAACTCTGTTCCAACTTCCCTTTGTCCGCCACAGCTGTTATCTTCGATTCTACGGAAGAAGCACAATCCGAAGCAAACAACGCGAAGACAGCACACATATTGAGTACTATTAATTACATTACAAGGGCACTACTAATTTTGTCGAGCAATAATGGTAACATACTCTGTATAATTTGTGTTGTAATATAGGCTAGCTGAACGATTACATTTAACTCGGAAATCTCACAATGCAGTGGTTCTTAGCCGGGGGTACTCGTATCCCTTAATTGGAGGTACTTGAAAGATGTTGTGTGTGGGGGGTGGGTGGGTACTGGATAATCCTGAAACAAAGTCTGTTTAAAGACTGTTACTACAATTTACCCCGTATACTACTGTATACAAATAGACTACTGTAGAAATGTCTGTACTAAATTAGAAATTCTAAAGAAAAGTCCCACTTTCTGGCATGCGCACAATTTGTGACAGATGTTTGGTTGCAGTTTATAATTATTTTCAATATATTGCACACTTTTGTCCTGGGATAAGGTATGCTGGAAGAGGTGCTTCGTTCTCTTATACTTGTTTCCGAGGTACATAGTCGTAAAAAGGTTAAGAACCACTGCCAATAATACCTAGATAACCTGGTAATCGTGTGAATAGGTAGATCGATAGTTTTAGACGTTGGATATAAGCTCTAAAGGTTCTTAAGCTATAAGTAGCCGCCACAGTATGCAATTACCAGCGATGAAGAGTTGAATTGATTTTCAAGACAGTGCGTAGATCGTCTGCTCCGGCGTAAAGACCTCGCTATTCCCGGATCAGGTGTCGTCTGCTAAGATCCGGATTTCTGCCACAGTTGTCAGGGGCGTAGCCAGGAATTTGATTTGGGAGGGTATAAATATTTTGGGTGGGTATAAATCTTAACTATAAACCATATAAACCACATATAACCACATGTAAATCACATAAAATACTTTATTATGGTAGACTGATTTTGGGGGTATATATACCGATATACCCCCCCGTCGCTACGCCCCTGACAGTTGTGTCACGTGGTTCGATCCTCGACGACCGCCGCACAGACGGACAGACGAAACTGAACATGGGTTCAACGCTAATCAACAGCTTAGAACTCTTAATCTGTTCTTAGAGACAGAAGGTGAGAAGAATATTACGTACGTTGTCTCTGCTTTACAAGTGATGTGTCATTCTTTGAACGCTCAAAATCAGTGAGCTTCTATAGCGCCGTTTTAGTAATGCGCTCGACATCGGAAAGTGCATTCACCGCCACTTCTAAATCATGGATTCCATAATTTTGATGCTCGAAAAGTCTGACGAGCAAAAAAGGGTAATCGTCGCTGCTTTTGTGCTACTTCTTAACAAATGCCTAGGGCCCCAAACGACACTGGTCTTCTTCAAGCCATCATAACCACTACCACTACCATCGGCCTATTCTTCTTCTTCTCCTTTTTCTTCTTTTTTTCTTCTTCTTCTTCTTCTTCTTCTTCTTCTTCTCCTTTCTTCTTCTTTTTCTTCTTCTTCTTCTTCTTCCAGTCCCACGGGGCGGACTCTATAGAGTGACCATCTTCTTCGATTTTGTCCGTTCTGCCTTATTCGAACGCGTGATCAGCGTCATCAAAGACAACCTCAAACGACTTCAACCCCCGACGAGAAATTCCCTCGATCGAGGCCTTCAAAGACCCCCCTCCGCCCATCTCAACCGCAAAGACAGGAAGCGCATGCCAATGACCACTGGAAATTATATGCATATATACATAAATACATACATACACATAATCACATATACATACATGCACATTTACGTTTGCCAGTGTTTATTCTAGCCACCTTGACATTGGGGGAGTTTGAAATGTTTGGGGGGAGAAGGTTTGTCTGCCTAAAAAGCCTTGACAAGCCAAAATAAGGTAATCATGCACATCCTTCCTGATCTTTCTTCCCCTATATGGTCATATTCTTATATCCTTATGTTTTTCCCAGTAAAAAAACCCCTCTCGTCACACTTTGGGGATTTCCATCCCCAATGCAGCATATAGAATTTTGGGGAGGGGGATTTTCAAACTTGGGGGGGATCCCCAAGTTGGGCCTAGAATAAACACTGTACGTTCGACTCGAGTAACTTTTTTCTAGAATTTTACTCGAGGCCCGTGACCTTGAAAACTCTGATAACTTTTGCTAATCGAGGCCTGACTTGCGAGACTTTGTAAGACTCGAGACTTGTTAGACTCGAGTTAGAGACGTTACATCTTTAAATCGGCATCCAAAAAAATCAAATAAACACTGTACGTTTGCTAACTTTTCTAAATATTTTGCTTGACCTTGAGTAGCCAGTAACTTAGAGGTTTAGTCTTTTTGTAATGGTTTAGCTTTTCGTTGAAAAATTCAAATTCATATGTACTCTTCTCAACATTATAATTGAGATGTAATGAATTGAAAGAAATAAAAATTTTATTTCCTTTTTCTTCTTCTCTTCTTTATTTAAAATAAAACAACGTTGGTCCTTTAGCTAGGTTCAGTAGGCAACGTGCATCGTCAGCAGGTTAGTAAACCTGAAGAAAACAAAGTTGAAGAATCGTTTAAGTGTGGAGCAATTCAGAGGTAAACAGCTTGTCCAAGGTCGCTACGCAGTGCCTAGGGTTAGATTCGAACCCGCTACCCTCCGGTTGCAGGGCAAGAATCGTAGGCCTACCGCTACTCCACCGCACCCCAAAATAACTGCGAAACATGGTCGATTTATTTGCTTATTTTAAAATGCATTTGATATTAGTCAAGATGTCTAATATGTAATGTTTAAAATGCATTTTGCATTAGGCTATACATTTGACGGATGAAAACGCAACCCTAAGAGTCGGCGTCGACGTGTCGTATGGCAACATCGCTGGAAGGCGTTCAGTCGGGCACACAGAAGAGCGCCTCGCCGAAGTCGATTCTACGCGACCGTAGACCGCTGGACATTCCTCGGTTCTTCTGCATCCCGTATACAAATTAAAATATCTCGAGCCGCAAATAATAGGCCTGTGTATAAATTTAGAGCGTTGATCTGTCGCAAATGTTTCATTCGCGTGGCTGTAGCAACAACCGCGTCGCGGAATACAGATTGTCCGGAAACTTGCAGTGGCGTTTCGATGTAATTTTGTTAGCGAAGCTTTGTCTACCTGCGTGGAAAAATTAACGAGGTAGGCTATGTTTAATTTATGGCTTGCTATTTCTCTCGCGTACCTGAGCAGTGAGCATGTAATGGGTTGGGAGAAAAAATATCCGTGCTTATAGCTTATCGATGACGAAACAGGCATTCTACCCATAGGTATTCTACCCGTAGGTGTATATGTTTTAAGTCATGTAGAAATGTGATAGGCCTACTGCTTGATTCCTTTTCATTGGAGAGTTCTAGGCTGTTCTGTTGTTGTTTGACTCTCGGCTGTTAATTCAAATGAGTAGCGATCTATTCTGGCGTATATACTCTAAGCATAATCCTGCAAATGAAACAGAATAGCGAATAAATTGTGGAATTTAAGCGGTGTTATTTAGAGGTCGAGTACATCGATTCTTTGTGAGGTATACAGAGGCTTACATTTATACCAAATAATGATAATTTAGTTTCATAGTGCTGCACATATTGTGCAATGATGGTAATGGTTGTATTTTGCTTAAAACCCATTTGTGCAGCACTGATTAGACAAACTGAAAATTTGAAACATTGATAAGTCTTATCCGAAAGAGAAGAAATGAGCATATACTGTACAGTAGCATACAATATAGGAATTTCAGCTGTTTGAAATAATACGCAAAATCAAACAGAGAATGGGACATTTTCAGCGTTGAAGTTTCTCTCGAGAAGGCTATATGTGTACCGGATTTTCAAATCATTGATCGGTGTGCGCCATACAGTTCAGTTCAATATAAGAGAACGCACAGACCATTATAAGGTTTAGATCGTGAAAACTGTCGTCGAGTCTACCGGGAACCCCTGGAAAAATTTCCAGCGAAAATCAGGCGTTCTCCAGGAATACTGCATATCCGAAAGACCGTATTCGCTTTCCCAGTGGGCGAAATCTTTCTACTGGAAGTCTAATATGAAATTGGAAATACGCGCATTTCGGACATTTCAGCAAAGAATTATTCTTTAACTTTCTCTACCGACCACTGTTCGATTTTCCGAAGCTTTCGGGTCTTGCCTTTCTGGTCTAGAGCGGTCCTCTAGCGGGATAGAAAATTTTGGAGTTGGTACAGCTGCACCTAGGCTTTCGCATTGCTTTCTTGAACGGAAAAAGCACTGTTAACGACTGACTGGAACCTTGGTTAGTTACATTACACTCTACTAGGTTTGAAAATATTTGACTTGAAAGAAATTTGACTCTATACAGTAGAAGTTTGGCGATTGCACTTGTAGTATAGAATGTGTTCATGTACAGTGGCGGTTCCAGGAATTCTTGGTGAGAGATGAAAAATGTATAGGAAGTTGGTGGGGGATGCAAAGTGAAGAAGAAAAAAGAGAAAAAGGTCATTGTTAGTGTTTTCCCACAAAATGTTAGTAAACCTTACTAACTAAGCCCGACAAGCAAAAAAGGCCATTCGCAGTATTTTCGCTAGATTTTTTAAAAACTCACCGGAAAATAGGCTGACAAGCAAAAAAGGTCATCCGGAACCCCGGTAGGAGGGGATGCACCCCCAGTCATCAACATGGTGGAACCGTCACTGTTCATGTATTCCTGTAATGTACTTGGTATTGTGCGTATGTAATATGTATTATTACACTGTGTGCATATATGCACATGTGAATAACTTTACGAGCAATCGAGAGGGTGATGCAGTTTTTAACAGTTTAATTCAATATTGGCAAACACTAAAAATCCGCCAGATTCCAGTCGTTTTGAACGTATTTTAAAATGAAAAAGCCGAGACACTACAGTACTTCTGGTGGAGTTGAGATGATTTGTTTTATGATCCAAACACAAATCCCTCAATTATTTTAGTTATTGGAAGGGCTAGGTCACAACATCGCCAAGAGACAGTCGACAGACAATTAGCCGTTGATTGCCTGTAGCGTCGTAAAGTCTTAGAAGACGACACAAGTCTTAGAAGAAAATGGACTCTTTAACCTCAAAGAGGTTTTGAGTTGCAGCCTGCGTCTGTCTTAGATCACTGAAAACAATGCACTACAGTTCCACGCGCATTCTCACTGCCGTATTCCTCCGCCCCTTAAAGCAAACCTACGAATCAGTGTTTAATCTAGACTCCTGGACTCCGGGGGGGGGAACTGAAAAAGCCGGGGGGAAACTGACAAAGCCGGGGGGAATTCTGCTAGGGGCCGCTGTTAGTCCATGTAGTATTCCAAAATTTCCGGGGGGAAATTTGAAATTTCCGGGGGGAGGGCAATTTCCCCCCGGAAACGGCCTAGATTAAACACTGCTACGAATCTATACGTTGCCAACGCGGCTACTGTTGGAATCGAGAGAAACTAAATATCTGTCAATTGCAAAGCCTCGCGGAAAGGAGACAACCTCTTTAGCGGTCTCTGCAACAGGCTGCCCTATGCACCGTCTAAGATGACAGACTGACCTAAACCTAGTGTTTAATCTAGACTCCTAGACTCTTAGGGGGAATTGAAAAAGCCGGAGGAAAGTCAGCTAGGGGGCTGCTGTTAGTTGATGTAGTATGCCAAAATTTCCGAAGGGATTTGAAATTTCTGGAGAGAAAGGGCAATTTCCCCCCGGAAACGGCCTAGATTAAACCCTGCCTAGACCTCGTGTGATTGTGTGATCTGGTGTGCCATCGACTGATCCTGCTTCTGCGCGCTATGAAGTGGCGCTATAGAAGTTTAAGATTAGATCATATTACAGGTGAAAGCTGACATGGGCTCTTCGAACCGTTATCTGGCATATCTTGTCTTCTTGCACTGCGTCTGTGCGAAAGACGATTTCGCTCAGAATTTCAACGCTACAACTCAGCCTCCTCAGAAGACAGAGAACCAGCGTCCATACTCCCCCTTCTCCTCCTCCTCCTCCTCCTCTTCCTCTTCCTCGTCCTCGTCCTTAGCTAAAGCGGATCAGCGAAATCTCGTTAAAGAGGCGAGAATCAACGGAGATTTCATCCTCGGCGGTCTGTTTCCGGTCCACCACGAGAAGGACGCCTGCAGTAGGATCCAGCCGGACCGCGGGGTCCAGAGGGTCGAGGCGATGCTCTTCACCGTCGACCACATCAACCGCAACGCGGACGTCCTGCCCGACGTCACCCTCGGGGCCAGCATCCTCGACACCTGCTCGCGGGACACCTACGCCCTCGACCGCGCCCTCGAGTTCGTTCGCTCCTCGTCGAACAATCTCTTCGACCACCCCAACCACCACCAGCAGTATCGATGCGACGACGGGTCGACCCCGACCGCGGTCGTCGTCACCGACCCGGCGGAGAATAGTCCGGTCGTCGGTGTGGTCGGCGGGTCGTACAGCAGCGTTTCGATCCAGGTGGCGAACCTCCTACGGCTGTTCAAGATCCCGCAGGTCAGCTACGCGTCCACAAGCGTTGCCCTCAGCGACAAGACGCGCTACGAATACTTCGCCCGCACCGTTCCCCCGGACAACTTCCAGGCTCGGGCGATGGCCGACATCGCCCTGCACTTCAACTGGACGTACGTCAACACCGTCGCTTCCGAGGGCGACTACGGCGAGATGGGCATCGACTCGTTCCGCACCGAGGCCCGGGCGCGGAACATCTGCATCGCCGTCTCCGAGAAGGTCTCGCAAAGCACCAGCGTCGAACGTTACGACGAGCTAGTCCGCCGCCTGCTGACCAAGTCCACCGCCGCCCGTGTCGTCGTCCTGTTCCTGCGGATGGAGGACGCCAGGCAGTTCCTCCTGGCTGCCGGACGCGGCAACGCCAGCGGGCAGTTCGTGTGGATCGCCAGCGACGGGTGGGGCAAGGAGAAGACCCCGGTCAGAGGCAGCGAGTTGGCGGCCGAAGGGGCGCTGACCGTCGAGCTGCAGTCGTCCCACATTCCGGAATTCGACGTCTATTTCAGGAAACTAGATCCGCTGAACAACTCCAGAAATCCGTGGTTTAAGGAATACTGGGAGTCAATCCACAACTGCG
Organism: Metaphire vulgaris; assembly: GCA_018105865.1. Taxonomy (NCBI): domain Eukaryota; kingdom Metazoa; phylum Annelida; class Clitellata; order Crassiclitellata; family Megascolecidae; genus Metaphire; species Metaphire vulgaris. Next base: position 2,610,752 of record CM030833.1, on the reverse strand, counting down.
TCTTCGTCGAGGAGGGACGTAACGTGACCATCGGACCGCGCGGTCCACCGGCGTCTACGAAGAGGGTCTGTACCGGAGAGGAGGGTCTGTCGGCGAGGCAGTACACCCAGGAGAGTAAGATGCAGTTCGTATTTGACGCCGTCTATGCTCTGGCGCATGCGCTCCATCGACTGCTGGATGATAAGTGCGGTCAAATGCCGGGGAAAAGGTCAAGGATCAAGTGCCAACGAGAGGTCAAGGTCGACGGCGAGGCGCTCTACAAGAACTACCTGCTCAACCTGTCGTTCGCAGGTGAGTATTTTTCTGCTCTTCGCTTCAAGACGTCCGCGAGCACTTAACTCGAAGTTTTCTTGCCTTTCCGACTTGAACTGGCTCTAATTCGTACCGGTTTGGATTATGATAGTGGCGCTATAGAAGTTCATTGATTGATTGATTAAAGCTTTTTGTTGATTTCAATATAGTCATTTTTCGAAAAAAGTTAATGCATTCACTCGCTGCAGCGTAATGACTCTAATTAATTATTGATAAATCGTTGGTAATCAATTGATATTCCCACAACAAAATTCTTTTGTTCCTAACGGATGGTCTACCACCTGCCAAGCGCTTTACGCTGGTGATTAGTGCACCAATGAAGGCATAAAACGCAAAAAATAACTTTTAGATTTACTTTCTAAAATTTTATCCGGCGAAATTTCTTATGAATTCTTAAGCAGTGTTCGTATGCTCCCTGAACGCGGATCAACAGGTGCGCTGTTCCTATGTAATCCTCTTAAGTTCCGATTTCTAACACCCAATGTATCCGACGGTAACAAAGATCGCATCTAAACTTGCTGTACAGTCCGACACGCAAGACAGAGGAAGAAAACATGATTTCAGTGAAGGTGCAAAAGGAGATTGGTATGAACTAAGGACTTCTTAATAGCAACTTCTGGATGGGAAGCCTCAAATGGGTCGATACTGCACGAGGCTAATGCTCTGTATTTAGATGTCCGTGCATGGAAGTACAAAGTGCTGTGCAGAGCGAATAGCACGCATTCAACATAGGAACGAAAATGGAATGCAATGAGCCTTTCTTGAGACGTCCTCTTAGGTAGAGCCGCAGCCGTAAGCCCGTAACGTTCCAAGTTCCCAGCGGACCCAGCCACGATGGCCCTTTTGATAAAATGACCCTGCCTTACTGATGCTCATCTTTTGGCCATAACTAGTTCACATTCGGAATAGGCACATAGTAATAAGCAGCTACTGCAGTACTGTTCTAGAACAGTGGCGGCTCCAACTGGAGGTCCGGGGGCCCGTGCCTCCCCCCATTGAAGGCCTCACCCCCACTGGCCCTCCTGTTGGGACCTATAATTACTACTACATGCCTATCAACAAATGGTTGGTCCCCAATGCTTCGAAGTTCCCACCCCAACGGTGCCCCACATGCCAAATCCTGGAGCCGCCACTGCGAGTCTAGAAAGCGCTACCTAAATTCACAATATTTGACCTTCTTACTTGCTTGCTTACTTAAAACGTGAAACGTCGACATTATTATAGGCAATGCTCGACAACTGGATCCAATGATAACGCAGGGCACCGCCGTATACGGCAGTTGACCTGCAACTGGGCATAATTTATCTTCGTCATGATCATTATTTTCTCGGCTGACAATTCAATCGATGATGACAGCGAGGAAAGACATCCACCGCCGAGTCATTAGGTCTTCTTTGTTCTGCGCTTGGCGGCCGCAGTGGCGAGTGGCGGCCGCTTCGGCCCCGCCAAAAGGAACGACGCGCGACCGGGACCTTTGATACTTGGCACACTGTCGTTGCGCAAAAATCATTAGTGATATTGCCTTCACCAGTTAATGGCGAGAAAATCGTTATGTCCGTGACTGTAAATTCGCCTCGGGGCCATTTTGGTTGAGACGAAAAGGAGGCACTTGGTCGATCCAATTTTTACCCCCTCGTTAGAGAAAGTTCCCCCCATCCAAATGCATTGTGTAGAGACGCCTATTTCTGCTGAAACTTCTGCTTAGACAGGGGCTGAAAGAGAAATCGAGGGGCACTGGAGTGACCGGCTCGGCTCAACCGTGAAATTTCTGGCCGTTTGTCACTCAACGGAACGCCAATATTCTATGACTCAAGCGACACTCTTCTGCCAATATCCCTAAAGAGAAATGTCACTCGATAGCATGCATTGTCACAAAGTTTTCTTATCCTCTCATTTTCAGCACGTTAGCCACAAGAGATACATTCATGGGTCCAGGTGGCTACCTGGTTGTCCCATGAATTTGACCACCGCAATTGCGACCAATGCTCAGCGAAAAAAGAAAACTGTTCGTTAATAGGCCTACAGCAAAACGTCTTTTGAAATTCTGTTCATTATAAATAAACAAAGTGTGGCGTTTGGTGTTACTTGGTGAACGTCGAAAATTGAAATTCCGCCGATAATGTATGTTGTATCGAATTTCGACGCTGTTCTGATTGCGTAGGCAGAACTTTCGTTTTACATGTTCACGGAATTTAAGCAAACGTCAAACTGCATTTATTCAATACGAACATCTAGAAATTTAAGATCGTTTAGCGCTTTAGCCTGATCGCTATATACAACAATTGCTACTACTACTACTACTACTACTACTACTACTACTACTACTACTACTACTACTACTACTACTACTACTACCACCACTAACACCACCACCACCACTACTACTACTACTAAGCCTATTAAAACTACTAGGCCTACTACTACTACTACTACTACTACTACTACTACTACTACTACTACTACTACTACTACTAATAATAATAATAATAATAATAATAATAATAATAATAATAATAATAATAATAATAATAATAATAATAATAATAATAGCTGAATTCAAAGTAGTTTAATATAGGATCTCTCATTCCAAATGTGCTGAATGTTGATGGATCAAAGAATTTGGAATGTAAATTCATTTTTATTGACTGCATTTTGACGAGCATCCCTCTAGAGCTGTTTTTGGATTTTGAAAACTCTAGACGGTCACGGAGCGGTGGTGAACTTCGACAGCCACGGCGACGGCGTCGGTCGCTACAACATCATGAACTACAGACGCAACCGAACGACGCGAAAGTTCGAATACGTCACCGTCGGAAGCTGGACGAGCGACGGGGGGCTACGGATGGACCCGGCGCAGCGCGTCACCTGGACCGGGGGACGGCTCGACCTGCCTGCGTCGCAGTGCAGCCGCCCGTGCGAACACGGGCAGGTGAAGCGCATGTCACCGGGCGAAGCCTGCTGCTGGGTCTGCACGGCGTGCGATCGGTGGGCTGTGGTCGTGGACGAGTATACCTGCTTTCCTTGCGAGTCAGGGTGGTGGCCGTCGCCGGACAGGCGTCGATGTGTGGAGCTGGAGCCGCAGCACATGCGATGGGACAGTCCGTACGCCGTCGTTCCGGCGGTCTTGTCCGCGGCCGGGATCCTCTTCACCGGCGCCGTCGTCGTCGTCTTCGTCCGCCACTTCGACAGTCCGGTAGTCCGGGCGTCCGGGCGGGAACTGAGCTTCGTCCTGTTCGCCGGATTCGTCGTCTGCTACCTGCAGACGTTCGTGCTTCTGGCGCGGCCGAGTCCCGTCGTCTGCGGCGTCCAGCGGTTCGGAGTGGGCTTCGGGTTCTCGGTGACCTACTCGGCGCTGCTGACGAAGACCAACCGGATATCGCGCATCTTCGACAGCGCCCGCTACTCGGCCCAGCGTCCGGCGTTCATCAGTCCCCGGTCGCAGGTCGTCATAACGCTCCTGCTCATATCCGTCCAGGCGATCGGAGCCGTCGTCTGGCTCGTCCTGGAGCCGCCCTCGTTGCGGCGGTACCATCCGTTCGAGAGGAGGGACGAGATGGTGCTGAAGTGCGGCACCGGGGACCAGTGGCTGATGCTGTCGCTCGTGTACAACGTCCTGCTGATCGTCGTGTGTACGATGTACGCCGTGAAGACGAGGACGATTCCTGAGAACTTCAACGAATCGAAGTACATCGGATTCACGATGTACACGACGTGCATCATATGGCTCGCCTTTATTCCCATCTACTTCGGAACACTCAACACGTTTCAGGTATCCAGAGTCTCTCTCTCTCTCTCTCTCTCTCTCTCTCTCTCTCTCTCTCTCTCTCTCTCTCTCTCTCTCTCTCTCTCTCTCTCTCTCTCTCTCTCTCTCTGTCTCTCTCTCTCTGTCTGTCTGTCTCTGTCTCTGTCTCTGTCTCTGTCTCTGTCTCTGTCTCTGTCTCTGTCTCTGTCTCTGTCTCTGTCTCTCTCTCTCTCTCTCTCTCTCTCTCTCTCTCTCTCTCTCTCTCTCTCTCTGTCTCTCTGTCTCTCTCTCTCTCTCAACTTCGCAAAATGGGAGATTACGATGCAAATCAAGGAACGACCATCGACTGATGTCAAGGGCTCGTCCACAAATGACGTAACGCGCTTGGGGGGAGGGTGAGGGCGTCCGGACATTTGTTACGAAGTGTGACGAGGGGTTTCCGTAAATGTGACGTAACGCAACACAACATTTTAAAGTGACGACCTTTTCTCTTTTTTGCTTGTCAGGGTATTGTAAGAGGGGAAAAATACAAGGGTGGCCTTTTTTTGCTTGTCAGTATGTTTGGAGAGGCAAAAAATAGAAGGCTGAATGACCCTTTTTTGCTTGTCAAGACTTTCCGGAAGACGTAAAAGGGGTCGGCCCGTTGTTACGTCATACTTTAGGGGTCTGACTTTTTGTTACGTCACGTTACGTAGGGGGAGGGGTCAAAAGTGCCAAAATCGCGTTACTTCATTTATGGACGACCCCCAAGAACATTGTTGAGATGGCGGTATAGAAGTTAAACGACGACGACGACGATGACGACGACGATGACGACGACGATGACGATGGTTGAGGTGGTAATGAGGATGATGATAACGACTACTACTACTACTACGACGACGACGAGGATGATGATGATGATGAAGATGATGAAAATGACGGTGAAGATGACGACGACATTGAAGTAAGTGGCATCTACCAATGGTGAAGTTGGGAGAGAGATTGGGAGAGAGATTTATTGATTGATTGATTGATTGATTGATGATTGATAAATGCGTACAGGTAGTGAAGCAGAGAGAGACAGAGAGATAGAGAGACAGAGAGAGAGACAGACAGAGAGAGACAGAGAGAGAGAGACAGACAGAGATCAAACAAAGTGCTGAATATGGTGTATTTGATTGCAATGGGCATTTTGAGAGGGTGGCCTCTTCGGTACTAGCTGGGGCTTTTTCCAAGCTCTAACTCGGGATTTGACGCTGTTGACCAAGGTAAATCGTCCAACCGGAATAATTGCCTATAGTTCTATAGTTTAATCATCTGATGAAAACAACTTCAAAACAACATTGGCCAGTTGTGAACAGGTCTAACCTGAATAATCTTGCTAACCTGCCGGCGATAAAAACAAATAAGGTCCTCATATCAGATCAGAGTACTGACGTATAATTCGGAGACCTGGACTGTGGCGGCTGAAACACAACGGAAACTGCGATCACTCGAAATGAACTGCCTTCGAAAAATTGCAGGCGTATCCAAAAGAGATCGGAAAAGAAATTATGACATAAAAGAGGACCTTGGAATTAAAGAAGATATCGTAGATAAAATCCAGACGAAACGGCTGCGATACTTGGGACACGTCTGTCGGATGGAACAACGAAGATTGCCACATGTGTGCCTACATGGCAGAATACAAGGACACAGAGAAAAAGGCAGACCACGGGGAAAATGGCTGGATGTCACAGAAAACGACTTCCAAGACTTAAATCTAAATCTAGTTCAAACAGTAAGAGCAGCAGAACAAAGACAAGAGTGGAAACATTTGCTGGGGCTGTCACAGCGTGCGAAAAGCTTCGTTACGACACTAAAGAGTGAAGAGAAGAGAGATTTGATCAGAAATAATTATAATATTATAAGAGTATCCAGAACAATCTATATGGTCACTGATCTATGCCCACCAGCAAGAAATCTGCTTCTGTCATTGGCGTCTATTAATAGACGACAATGGTTTCTATGGTTTCTGCCCACCAGTGGGCGGAGCAACCGGACTTTGTTGGTAAACACTGGATACCCCTATAGGTTGGAGAGTTTGAACGGTGTTTTAGTCCACAGGACCTGACACTCAATCAGTGAAGATTTTCTTTATTTATTTTAACTTCCTTTCCTCGTTCTTCCCAAAAAATGTAATTTTAAATTTGTTTCCCTTCTTTTGCCCGGCAAGAGAACGGTTTGAACGTTGATATTGTTGATCGCCTAATGCGCGATCCACACAGCATTATGCCATTATCGATCAGTATTAAAACACCAATGAACACGAAAAAGAATATCGAATATTATTATTAAAACCTGACTATTACGACAGACATGCAGGGGCGGTTCCACGTTGGGGATGACTGGGGATGCATCCCCCACAGGCCCACCAAAAATGCGTCCTCAATGGAAGATGATCGTCTTAACGGATTAGCCCTGATGTATATCCACAAAGATTGGACATATCCATAGACAATGTCATCGACAAATTGGCTTCCAGCAATAGAAAACTCGATTTTGCACTATGACTTTGTACAACCAGACTAGAATGGCTTTTATACATTGTCAGTTCTGAACATTATATTTTATAGGCCTAAATCAAATCTAAAAATTTCTTCTAAACCGTTTGGGCTACATATAATTCCTTTAACAATTGGCGGGATCTTCCTAGAAATTCATTGCATCCCCCCACCAAGAGTTCTTGGAACCGCCGCTGGAGACATGCCATGCTTTGGCTCAGTTTGTTCTTTCGCTTCTTTAAATTCTCCTTTTCTCGCTTTAGAATTCCTGGTGTCCACTATAAAGAGTCTCAGAGACACGGATTGTTATATATAGAAAGGTTAAACGGGTAATAGAGCATTTCAAAGACCTGTTGAATAGAATATGCCAGGAATGGACATGGTTGGGTCCACCCATAAGTTTGGTCCACATATGGTTTGGATTTGGTTGGGTCAGAAATTTCCGTGTTTATGGTGAGTAGGGTTGGGTTGGCCACAGAACCTATTTTATTGATTAATTTTCTACGGTCAATAGCTGGTTTAAGAAATCGTAATGTATTACGGGTCGACTGTTTTGGGTCAAGTAAATAATAGATAAATAATAACAGAGTTTAAAGTGGCTCAATAGGGTCTTCCTTGTGTCAGAATCACTATGTTTCGCCCATCCATCTAGTAGGCCTACCCTAAAGTACTCTGTTTATTTTGAGATCATTTACACTAGTGGTCATTGCTAACCTATAGTAACCGATTGGTTTTGTGGGTTGGGTTGGGTTAGGTTGGGTCTGAATCTGGAATGGGCGCAATTTAAAGATTTCTTGGACAGGAAAGAAAAATGAGTTAGCACTCAGATGACTGGCGCTGAAAAGGAAATTGATGTCTAAAAGGTCTTTGCTGAAAAGTATTCAATTTTTTACATCAATTTCTTTCATTTTTTGGACATTTAATTAGGAAGAACGGAATAAAAAAGCCTGATAGGTACTGGAAAGTAGAAGGCAAAAGATCAAGAGGAAGACAAAGAATGGCATACATCAGCAGTCTACTGACTGATGCAAAGGGTGTAACAACAGAATTAGAATTCATACAAATAGGCCTACGAACGAAAGAGAAGAATGAAAGTCCATAGTCGCCAACACAGAAATATATACTGTACAAGGCACCTGAGGAGAGGAGAGAGGAAAGGGATAGACATAGGCCTACTTTAGGATTTCTACTTCTCTGTAATTTCACAGTTTCCAAGTCCAGTTGTGTCCTGTGAAAGAATTCTTTCTGATTTTTTATCGTTTAGTTTTAAAACGATTTTTGATATTCAGTTCTTTCAGTTTTCTGTGGAGTGAAATAGCATGGGGCATGCACGGAACGATAGACTTTGGTGAATTAAATGAATGCTCAATTTATATGACGTTTTGACGCCAATGTGTTACAGTGGCGGCTCCAGGATTTGGCAAGTGGGGGTCTTTGTGGTGGCAACTAATTCTAAGCACGGGGGCCAGCTCTTGTTTATAAACCTGAACTGGTCTAGCTGCTTAGAATGAGTGCACTAAAGTACAGGGGACCGCTGGGGCACAGTGTTTAATCTAGACTCCTGGACTCCGGGGGGAAACTGGCAAAGCCGGGGGAAACTGAAAAAGCCGGGGAAAAAGTCAGCTAGGGGGCTGCTGTTAGTTGATGTAGTAGCCTATGCCAAAATTTCCGGGGAATTTGAAATTTCCGGGAGGGAAAAGGGCAATTCCCCCCGGAAACGGCCTAGATTAAACCCTACTGGGGCAGGAATTCAATAGGGGCACGGGCCTCCTGGCCCCTCTGTGTAGCCGACTCTGATGCGTTTATTCTATCGTCTGACTTTCTTTGCGAAATTCTGTATCTTTTCAGTTTGACAATAATACTGTAGTTTCTCAACGCTAGATTTTATTATGCGTCGATTTCAAACATTTCCGACGACGATAAATCCCACTCTACTATGCATCATCTCAGCAACGTTCCACGTTTTCTAAACGACTTTTTGGTCGTCCACGGGGAACAATGGACAGTGGACATCCACAAAAGACTTCTTTCTTCTCCACGGACAGTCGATGGGTCATCAAAAGCAGAGATGTAGTACTTGGTACTTGTACTTGTACTCGAGTTGTACTCGAGTACAAATTTTTAGTACTTGTACTTGTACTTGTACTCGGAGGCCAGGTACTTGTACTTGTACTTGTACTCGGAGTTTTAGGAATGCAAGTACTTGTACTTGTACTTGTACTCGGAGGCCAGGTACTTGTACTGTACTTGTACTTGAAGCATTGTGTACTTGCTACATCTCTGGCTATATGTACTTCAATGGTACCAGTAATGCTGTTCCTTTAGGCTAATGACAAGCACATCCTCACAGATGGCCAAGTACCTGGAACTCAACGAAATTTATGATGAAGCCACTGATACCATCGTATTTTGGAACAGTGAGGTTAATAGAAAGGAGTTCAGCAGGCTGTATAATGCAGCCATTAATTAGAGACCTTAGTGTGCCTGCTTCTGGCGCACCAATTAAACGCGTATTTAGCCAAGCTGGCTTGATCGCGAGACCGCATAGGGTTAATATGACCGATGCAAGACTATCATCTCTTTTTTTAGTGCAACTGTGATGATATTTAGATGCTAATAGTGTCAATTTTATTCGTGGCCGGACAAACTGTCTGAGGACAAAATGTCACGGACAAAATGTCATGTAGAAAATGTCTTGGGGACAAAATGTCAGCGGAAAAAATGTCAATGTCAAAAATGTTGTACTAGTACTTGGAGGCCAGGTACTTGTACTTGTACTTGTACTCGGAGGCCAGGTACTTGTACTTGTACTTGTACTCGGAGGCCAGGTACTTGTACTTGTACTTGTACTCGGAGGCCAGGTACTTGTACTTGTACTTGTACTCGGAGGCCAGGTACTTGTACTTGTACTTGTACTCTGAGTTTTTGGAATGCAAGTACTTGTACTTGTACTTGTACTCGGAGGCCAGGTACTTGTACTTGTACTTGTACTTGAAGCATTGTGTACTTGCTACATCTCTGATCAAAAGACGAAACGCCCGCAGGAAGAAGCCGATTGGAAGACGAGAAGACCGGGGCGTTACTGGGAGGGAGCAGGGGGCCGTGCCCCCCAAAGAAGAAATAATGTATAATGTATTAAATAAATCAATTAATGTGAAATATGCAAAAAATTGCAAAAATTGCCACAAATTAGTAGGGTTTGAATCCGTTTACTGTTTCAACTGTCACTCCCACCTCTTCCAAATTGTTCCATCTGTCCACAACCCTTGCACTAAAAAACGTTTTCTTTCTTGGACCCACCCTCTGCTTAAACAATTTGCATTTGTGGCCGCTTGAAAAAGTTTCGCCTGTCTAGGAACCGGTTGTTCGCCCGTTTTCCCCCGAATTGCGTGACCGTCATATACATGTAGTGTGGCGTTGTAGGTTCAGATAACGACGCTTTGTCTCTCCATCAGCCTCAGCGCCACGGTAGCTCTTGTCTGCCTCTTCGTTCCTAAGCTCCACGTCATCCTCTTCCAGGCGGAGAAGAACGTTCGAAAGCTGACGATGAAGATCTCTGCCAGTCACAAACGCTCAATATCCTCCGGATGTAGCTTCTCCAACCCTCCTCCTCCTCCTCCTCCTCCTCCTCCTCCTCCTCCTCCTCCTCATCCTCCTCTTGGGCGATCGGCGGCACCAGGGCTGAGCGACCTGGACCCAACAGGTAAATCCACCAATGCAATGGCATTATGTCAGATAGCATGATTTAAAGTTGACTTAGAACTGCCCGAGTGTTTTATCTATTTCAAACGAGAATGAATAATTGTGACAATGTACAGTTTCTGTTGATTCGATTCTGCAGACGTCCCAACAAAGCAGGTCTACTTCAGTTCTCAACTAACGACAAGCGGTTCGCCGGGTTCGGGGGACTGACGATCGCTGTCGACGGAGGAGCTCTTAATGTAGACGAACTCAGCAAAGAACGACGAAACAACATCACATCCTTATGATTCCAGATTAACCGATTCTATTCTATTTCTCATTTCACTGTTTTTCAGGGGGCAAAACACTTTCGACCTTCAAGTTACAAGTTTGATAACCTTTTTTTGTCAGCCAATTTTCAGCGTAGTTACTTCAAATTACTCGACATGACTCCTTTAGGGCGTGTAAAATCTAAATAACACAAACCAAGGCCAAATGGCAAGAGCATATGTGAGGCAAGAGCATATGTGATTAATGTGATTATGTGGTCGATTGAAAATGCTGGCTGGATCTTAGGACATAGACTGTACTGGAATTCTAGGGGGCACTTTACCCCCTCCCCTCTCGGCGACCTGACTACAACCAGTAGGTCTTTCGATGCTATTTAGTAACGAGAATTTAGTAACGAGAGGGGTCTAAGCTAGGGTTAGGTTAGGATTAACCCTAACTTAACCCTAACCCTAACCCTAGAAATGATATTTAACGACCTTTTTGATCCAGGATGGCGTAGGCGACGCAGGTCGGGGTATATCGGTACGCCACTATATATCCGATCCAGGGGCGTAGCGACGCGGGGTATATCGGTAGATAGGCCTACAGGGTTTAATTTAGGCCGTCTACGGAGGGAAATTGCCATTTCCCCCGAAAATTTCAAATCCCCCCGGAAATTTTGGCATAATATATCAACTTACAGCGCTTCCCCACGCTCCCCTAGCTGACTTCTCCTCCGGTCTTCTCAGTGCGCCCCCCTCACGGAGTCCAGCAGTTTAGATTAAGCGCCGGGTATATATACCCCCCAAATCTGACAAACCAGGCTACCTTAAAATGTTTAATGTTTTTAAAGATTTTCACCGTTTTTACAGATTTATACCTCCACCCAAATCAAATTATCCCCCCAATCAAATTCCTGACTGAGCCTCTGCTTCGATCACTCGTTTGTTCAGGTCAAGACTCAAGAGCAAATAACACAAAGCAATTTAGGCAGTAGCCTACTTTGACAGGGATGTTTAAATAACAGCATTTAATTGCTGCGGTAGGGTACTCAACCCTTATAGTGCCGTGACCCTTTTAATTCAAGTCACCATGATGTGGCGGCAGGCCCGTAGGAAGTGGGGGTGCAGCGCACCCCTGATTTTTTGAAAGGGTTGTAGCTGCTTGAGGATTTTTAAATAGAAGAAAAGAGATGAAGACCTTTTTGCTTGTCAAGGTTTTTAGGAGTATAAGTGAACTTTTTTCTCGTCAGGGTTTTTAAGAGGCGAACTTTTTCTTGAGAAAATCTGCACCCCCTGCTGAAAATTCGTCCCGACGTGCCTGTTTGGCGACCCACAGCCGTAAAATTATTTTCGTCCATGATGTAAACTGTTAATGCTACGACAATTAAAAATTAATGTTTGAAATCCTTATGATTCAATAATATTGTCTCCAATGTCTATCCTCGAATGACAATTACAGTAAAAACTAATAACTACCAATGGGGAATTTTTACAATAACAAGTTTTACACATCAGGTAAGAGACAGCCCCATATTTCCGATGGTCTCAGACGACCCCTGGCAAATCGTCATTCTACCCCAATTGAGAATTACGCAGCATTTTATATTTGTCAAGTGTGGACTGTAGGCTACCCTAATGCAGCACATCGCAAAGTGTAAAGCTGGCACATGACCCATTAACCCCTTAACTGGGTATTTAACTGTAACTCGATGTAAAATGAACGGATATATCCGGGGTCCCCAGTTAAGGGGTTAATAGTTTAATACTGTTGTTTCGGTTTGTCAAAAAAGTAATTAACGTGTGTCACTTATGTTTCTAAATCTGGTAAATTTGTTGTTAGGGTCTGGTAATAATTTGCGTTCCCTCTAAAAAAGATTTTAAAATCTATTCCTGTATTGAATGAATCTCAAAAAAATGCGTTTGACATTGTTTTGGACCCATCAACATAATTTTGTCTGCCGACAACCGGCACCACCTAAACCAGGGGTGGCCAAATGAAATTCTTAGTCCCACTCCCACAACCCCATTTATTTCAGCCACGGGCAGTGTTTATTCTAGCCACCTTGACATTGGGGGGGGTTGAAATGTTTGGGGGCAAGATTTGTCTCTCCACGCTTTTGGGGGGAATTTCCATCCCCAAGCCAACATATACATTTGGGGGAATTTTAAAACTTGGGGGTGGGGGAATTCCCCCAAAATAGGCCTAGAATAAATACTGGCCCTGTAGCTTTTGCAATAAACAGCCCCTGTCCTGTTTTAATTAACATTGCAAAAAACAATATCAATTTAAATTATTAAAGCTGTAATTTATTTATATATTCACAAAGAAGCAGTCATTTAAATCCAAATAATAATTTATTTATATGACTGGTAATACTGCAAGGCATACTTTAACACTTTAATTGTTATTCATAGGTGTAAACTTATATTAGGCTTCTAAGGCTCGAATCCCACCCCACTGAGAGGCTACCATTGGGAAGGGGCAGGTATAGGGGTTGGGCCCCCACAGTTTCATACAAGTTTATGCACGTGTTTTAATTTATTACTCAGTGGCCAAAAGCTGCAATACAACAAAAGTATATCGGTTCTGTCTAGCCTTACCCCCTCCCCAGTGTTTAATCTAGACTCTGGACTCTGGGAAGAAACTGACAAGGCCGGGAGAAGTCAGCTAGGGGCTGCTGTTAGTTGATGTAGTGTGCCAAAATTTCCGAGGGAATTTGAAATTTCCGGGGGGAAAGGACAAATCCCCAGAAACGGCCTAGATTAAACCCTGCTTCCCCCTCCCAACTTATTTCTCATCAGTTTTGTGCAAAGCCCACAACTGGAATCAGCCCGAATATGGGGGGGGGGCACCCCTCGTGACTACACTAATGGTCAGCTACCAGTTTTCCTACAAAAAGTACCGGCATTCTTTATAATACATAATAATCCAAGCACTCTAATTCATTAGCAAATGGTGAACTATCTCAAAATGCTAATTGATTATATTTATGGCTCCTTGAGTTTTGTCAACTTTATCTTTTACAAAACACTATGCTTGTCAGCATTCACAAGACAAAATCAATTATTTGATATTGCAATTGCCACAGTGAAAACTTAACCATGTAAAACCTTGCAAATGAACTCTATACAATGAGACATCCAACATTGAAAACAAGACATTAACAGTCTAAAAGAGCAGAGACAATTGTATAACAGCTGTGATTAAAGTGTCTTCTAGATTTCAAAACTCAAATATTTAAGTCAATACAATGGAACTGAAGTCTTCAATAACAAATATAACTTATTACACTGATAACAGAAAACAGACAAAATACTGTAATCAGAATATGAATTAAAACTGTTTTCCCAATTAATATCAAATTCCATAGAATTTTTCCAAATGTATTATGTAACTTACTTGAGTTCAAAATGAGTTCAATATGTACATAGCTGTATGGTAGTATTGAGAGGAAATCACAAATATGATGGTCATACAGGCAATAATTATAATAATACTGACATTAAATAGCTCTTATTGCATATTTGCCAATAATGGTTACAACCCAATAACACAAATGATTAGGCTATAAAAAAGGGAACATGCACTGATAGAACAAAATTATTGATTTTGAATGTTATTAATAAAGAATATGAACTAAACATATATGTTTCGTGTAACACATATTAAACATATTAAATATCTATTGTATCTTTTCAAAACCATGAATTTTTGTCAAAACCAATCAAGAGTGACATCATCATTATAGTTTAGATTAAAAAAATTGTTTTTCAAATATTTACAGTGTTTGTCAAAAAAACATGCAAACTTAAGATTTCATATGCTGCATAACTGCACAAGTCTTTAAAATTTGATGGGAGTGGGTCAAGACCCATTGACCCATAACTCATCAGGTATTGATGACTCATTTGACTCGTGTCACACTGCCATCACTGCATATCTGATCAGTGTTAACACTTTCTACCTATAAAACACAGTGTTATCAGGCCTGATAACATATCTTCAGCAAATGAAAAGAGTTTTCCACTAGTGATGGAAATTCGTCAAGCAGAAACTGTCTCAGATGAAAAACTCTAAACATGATTGAACTGCAGAGTTGCTAACGCTGCACAGACTGAGCATTGGGATATCTCGGATTTTCTATAACACCGTCCCCAAATTTGAACTCTAAAAATTTCCGGGCATTGTTTGGAATTGGAGCCTGAATTCCGACAAAGGAAATCGTTTCGAGAGGCCGCAAAAACGATTCTGGAAACTCACGGTCTTGACGATGTGTTTTGAACCACGTATTTTTAGTCATTGTACCGTTAACAGAATAAAACGGAAATATATCCACGTGCAAGTGATTGGTACGGCTGTACTGCACTCGAAAAAATTCACCCTCGGCTGCCGTTTCCCAGACAAACCCTTTCTCGTCTTCAAAAACTTCCGAATGACAGCTAAGAAGATGTGACGATTTGACAATATCGTCCCGGTAAATTCCGATGTCCACGTCGTAATCCCACGGGATAATATCCCCGTTCCGGATTGCCCCGAGCAGACTACCGCCCTCCAGCCAAAACCGAACGCCTTGATCCAAGAGTATCTTAAACACGTGATGAACTGTCATTTGGAGAGCTCTTAGACAACATGGAGGAGTCCAGCGATTCTGATATATAAATTCTGGCATGTCGTTTACGACAGTCCCAAAACAGCGGGATGTATCCTTGCCGCACCCGAACCACTCGTCAGTTCCTGTCGCGTGGCGAAAGCGCTTGACGCCGATGCGAGAAAATGCCTCTCTTAGTCTAATCCGTTCATTCTTCTCATGTTTCCAACTTTTATGTGGGTCATTCTCAAACAAGCTATGGCTTCGATAGAAAAACGTGCTATGCCAATCGACTGCAACTTGATGGCCTTGAACTGAGTTCTGAATAAACATCGTAGGATCAAACGGACGTTGGAAAGGATACGGGAGTTCAAGTAGGGTCTTGGTTGTCAAGAGCAATACAAACTGGCTTCCAACAATGGCATCACATGTGCTATTGTTTGGCATTAACTCTTGACTCACCGTCCATTTCTTTAGATCAACATCAAGGTTGACGCATTTTGTTGTGGAACGATTCAACGGCCAAACAGCCATGGTCACTCGAGGGTTAACTCTTTGGCAAGCCAAGAAAAATTTCTCTGCCTCTATTAGCCTAAATCTGTCAGATACCTGAACTGCATCAGGAATGAAAATCACGTATTGAGACTTAATGAATGAGTTTGGTTGACTTGACAAAAATGGTTTATCAACAGAACCATGAAGATTTATCAAACGAATATTCTGAGAATCTGCCAGCCTGAGTGGAGGATAGACATGATTGTCGGCGATAACTAGAATCGTAGATTTTCTAAAAACGTTGCTAAGTTTCAGTGTTGTGTTGGTGATATCATTGCTGAAATCTTCAAACTCCCTCAAAACAAATGTGAAAGATGACGGATCATGTGTAGCGTCAACACCAGAATCCACATGATCAATTTTGTGATTTGCAATACTGTAAGAAACCGACTCAGGAACATCACAGGTCTTGAAAGTGATGTACAGCAGTGAAATTACATTCACCAGGGCTGCTGCTACAAGTAGCCACAATGACCAGAATCGAGAGAAAAATAACAGAGCCATTTTCTCGTGGTATGTGCAACTCAAATTAGTTTAAATGACCACTTTGAAATCATCTCCACCATTTTGCAGTCAGGTCAATCACATCACAGATCAGAACTGCTGAAGTCAATCCATTATGGCATGTCCTCTGACAATGACACCAAGCGTCTCTCCCTTTAGCATATAAGATTTTGGAGTGAGTCGATATTCGGCAGACATCAAACATCTGCACTGAATATTACAAGTTTGAATTATTTAATGTAGATTTGCATAACACACAAATCACTTCTAAAGAATTTACAAGCACTTCGAATCATGTACAAAAACAAAACACCAAGCTTATCAAAGTGTCGTCACAAAAACCCTAAACTGATCGCACAAGCGACTTCCAGATGTTTTCTAAAACATTCTTTTATTTGAAATTATGTCAGTACTATCTTCAATCACAAGTTATAATGTATTCTGAGTAATTATACACATGTTCTGTGCTTCAATCACTTAACTGGTCACTAAGACATTTCAATCCTGTTGTTAAAAAAACTGCTGTTGTTTGAAATCGTTCATATCACTGAATTTAATAACTTCATATTTCCACCAGGAATAGTCGACGATAGGACCGATGTGACCAGCATATCATCTATAAATCATTTATCGTTTACATATTTTATTAATCTTTATATAGCTACAAAACTTATCCGTTTCCTTATAAAGTTATCGTAGTGGGAGCGCTTCTAAATGCTCGTCCAGATGACACGCTACATAAATGCTAAGTTAGGTTATAATGTGTATAATTATTATTTTTCAGAAAACAAATTTGGTAATTTAACATGTTTAACATCCATGCCATAGAAAAATGGCGGCTGTTTACCATAGAGTTATTACTGAGAATGATGGTGTTCCTATTAAATAAGTAAGTAATTTCTCGTGAATTTATATTACGCATTATTTGGTAGATGCTTGTTCCTAAGCAATTATTTTAAATTAAAAATAGTCATCGGTGCAGCATGTGAAAAGCACGATTAAAAATTTGGAGGGACGATTGATTCAGAGGGCGAGAAAGAGTGACATGACACAGATCGAGTAGGTCGAAGATTTTATGGCATCAGTTTTCTCAGGCACGCTGAATTTCATGTATGAAGTGAATTATATGTGAGCGACATATTTTTCTATTTAATGCGTTCTGTTATTTTCAATCAGTTTCTTTACCGGGATTTCAGTTATGGTGAAATATGAGAGAATTTTTTACTTCTCTGGCGGATGCTTAAGCTCAAAATTTCAAAAACGAGAATCGCTCTTACTTACTAGGCTGTTGCGGCGAACGCAAAGTTGAGAAGAGAGAGAGCGGCGTTCAGTGTTCGAATCTGTTTAGATAATTAGGCTTTTCTTATATTGTTTAATCATCGACGGCGATAATAATTGCAATGTCGGTCGAGAAGAAAATCAAAAAGGACAAGGAAATTTTCCTCGAGGTGGAGATGCAGATTAAAGGTATGTCACAGAAAAACGGGGATCCTTTGGGGGCGCTTAGGCATGGGCGTTCGGAGGAGGCTCAAGGGGGTTCAATTGCAACCCCTGGAAAAATTGTGGAGTTATGAAAGAAGTAAAATTACTTGTTTCTTTCGTCACAAAGCCTTGTTTTTCACCCTCTGAAAATTTTTTCATTTCTTTCGTCACAAGACCTTGTCTTGCACCCCCTGGAAAAATTTCTGCGGACGCCCATGCGCTTAGGACCCTCCCTAGGGCTGGTAAGACCGTAAATCAAATTACATCGACGCCGGCGACTTCTCGCCTAGTGGGAAGGATCGTCTACTACTTCTCTATAGTCTAAACTAACCCCAAACACAAAATTTTTTGAACTCTGGTGGATTTCAAAGGGTCCAAGCCAAACTTTTAGTTGTTATTGATAGTTACCCTTCAGACATTTCTGATGCCATATTTATTTTCATTTGTTTCAGCATGTTAATATGTAATAATAATAATAATAATAATAATAATAATAATAATAATAATAATAATAATAATAATAATAATAATAATAATAATAATGCACTATTATAGCACCACTTCCAACACTAAAGGTATAAATAGATGGTAGGCCTACTTCAAATCTATCAGCAAAAGACTGGGTCATTCCAGGAATCAGTCATTGAGTAATATCATAATATGTATGTTGTTTAGAGGCCCATAAATTTTATTGACCCTCACGAAACTTAGAAATTTCCCTTGCTGCAAATGATCATTACGCCCCTGGTGTTCTGTATGTTGTATGTTGAAATTGTTATTTGAGGCAACCAAACAGCGTCTGATTTGAATAATGGTGCAGGGTGTACTTGGCATTTTGATTCTCGGGGCATTGCCATAGGTGCTGCCCCCCTACCCACATCACAACCCTTTGTTCTCATTTGTTGATCAGTAAATATGATCACAATTCTTTTAAAAATAAATTAACTAGTAGAGTGGTCTTTGATCTTGCCGAGGTTGCCTTGTGTTTGAATTAACACCTTAACGTGTATTTAACTTAACTCAATGTAAAATGGACGGATATATTGGGGATCCCCAGTTAAGGGGTTAATAGGACCATACTAAATATGCTGGTGATATTATGACTCACCTAATAGCTGAGAATGATTTCACAAGTGCCTTTGCCTTCATCTAGCCCAAGCTAACACTTAACTAAAAAGAGCAAATTACCGGTTTTCGTTATTAGAGTTTAGCAGAAGGCCACTTGTACACTTGTGGAGGCTTCCCTGCTTGTGCAATGACCATCAGTGGGCCAAAAAATAATTGCCACCCATTTCTTGTGCCACCCTTTCTTACTCATAATGTCATATTACACAATTTTAAAAAAAACTGACATAATATACATTTGTGCCTGTTTTTGTCTCAGTATCTCAGATCAGAGTTGCCTTAATGTGTTTTGTGATTTTTACCATTTCACAAAAAACACGAATTTGGCATGTTTTCCTGTAAATTTCAAGGCTTTTTATCCATGAATTTAGTCACTCTTAAATTCTAATGGTAACATTAAATTTGTGATTTTTGCCATTTCACAAGAAACATGAATTTGGCGTGTTTTCCTGTAAATTTCAAGGTTTTTATCCATGAATTTAGTCATTCTTAATGGTAACATTAAATTAGCATTTCATGTTTCTACTTGTTTATTTGATTTCATTATATTAATTTTATTCCTGTAAATAGACATGTGGCTAGTTGTTAATAAGTTTTAGGTACATGTGATCTTGATCTATGCAATTGGAAAATTGTAGATTTGAAGCATCAGTTGAACGATCAGCTAAGATGTTTGGATCACCGACTGGAAAACCAGGTCTGCATAGCATGGGAGCTGCAGGAGTTTTTCCAGCAGCGTGCTGAAATTGAGCTGGAATATTCCAGAAATCTGGAAAGACTAGTGAAACAGATAATGGCTCGTCACAAGGCAGAGAAACAAAAGTGCGGAAATCTTGAATATAAAATTTGTTTACTTTAATGTAGAATTTATGTAGCATCTTTTTTGGATAATAGCTCCAAGGCTCTATCAGTGTGAATGCTTTGAACATTAAATTTTTAGGGCTCATGATGACATAGTGTTTGCCCTATATTAGTCAAGTGTTGTAGCCACAAAAGTTCACTTAAGTGATATAAAAATTTTCAAAATGACCTATAGAACATCCTTTTTCTTTAAAAAATTTCAAACATTTCCTTTGGATATATTTGACACTACAGAAAAGAGGGTAAGATAGGGGAGAGAATGAATGAAACTGAAGGTGATTGATCAGAATACATCCTCAGGTTAGGATACAAATTGCTTAATTATGGACACTATAACCAAGTAATTAAGGAAGTAATTTAAAATTGGGATTAAATTGCTCATCACTAGTAATCGCTTGCAATTACAATTAATGCTTTGTTTATAATTTATTGATTACAATTATTGCAGTTACTTGCCTTGGGTAATTAGCACGTTGAGCGCTAGGGACGTCAACTGACGTTCTTATTTTGGTTTCTCAGGGCGCTAGGGGCGTCATGTGACGTCCTTAGTTCAATGCAAACTATTTTAGCTTATGCAGATCTTGGAATCATTATTCTGCTTCCTGTAGTTGCTAGAATGAGTTACCAATCAAAAAAGCATATTCTATGGAAGATGAATGAATATTTGTCCTATAAACACATGTTCAAAAAACCATAATATACTAAACCACAACCTCATAATTATAATCATCCCTGACACATGGTATAAACGTACACCTACACGGGAGAATTCCTGCTACAAAGTAATTATGTGGCTTGCATTGCAAAGTCTTCCATCTAGTGAAATGGACAATTTTTGGCTCGGGGTGTGAGGGAGGCATTTGGACCAGATAGGCTGGAATTTAAAATGAAATTGTTTCCATTTTATGGCAGTAATTTCTCCAATCGCTATTGTTGAGATAACTATTGGTCCGTCTCCTTACATGGCACCGGCATTTTTCCTATGATTTGGTGCATACCTGAGTATAGAGAACATGATACTAGTAACAGATGGCTTCTAAACGCATATATGTTTCGAAATATTTTCCTTAACGCGTCTAACGTGATTGTGACTTGAAAATAATCTAGCAGCATTCACGTTGGTCACGCATGAATGCATTCAACACCAGCAGCGCCCTAGGAATCAATCGTATCGCAGGCAACGTGTTAATTGATTATGTATGTAATCAGTTGCTTTAGTAATCAATTACTTTACATTGCTTTCATGGCTTTGTATGCAAAGTTGTTGATAGTTAACTAGTGAGGAAAATGTGTGGCTTTTTAGGGGTTATCAGAGCCAAGTTCACTCTGCATATAAGATGTGGCAGACACTTCTTGATATCACGTTGCGACAAGGAAAGTGTCACGATATTCTGTCGGAGGCTTACAGCACAGCGATATCCGCCAAGTTTACTCAGCTGATGGAAGATATGCAGAGGATTTACAGAAAGGTCCGTTTTAAAATCTATGTATTTCACTTGTATTTCCACCCAACTATTCTGCTTTTTTGGTTTTTTTATTCCTTAAGTTGAATAGATGTGTATTTTTCTTATCATTTGTAGATTTCTCATCAATTTTTTTTTCTTTTTTGCTCAATTTTCTCTACTATCTAATTTTTTACTAATTTTTTTACAATTACTGCTGCTTAATTTAGTTATTGAAAAATGATTTTTCATGTGTTTTGTGATATTGTGGTACCAGTATTGTATTGATATTGTACTGAGTTTCTCAGTAATGTCTTATTGCAGTATACAGGTAATTATAACAGATCATAAACCCTTATTTGTCAAATTTGCATTTACTTTATAAATTTGTTAGTACAAGATCTGTTTAGAATATTTGCATTTGAATTTGAAAGTTGAAATGATTTAAAAAGAGTTCCTGTTTGAAATGGCCATTGATAACTCCTCAGTATATGCAGAACATGGTCTAGGAATTTGATGTGAAGTTTCTTGGTGTGGCTTAGGTAGATGTAGCCGTGTGTGGTTGTTTTGTTCTTTTGGGTGTTTGAATTCTCCCCAAAATTTGTAAAATTATCTCTGTGCTTTTTTGTGATGTTGCACTAGGCTTTAGTTTTGTTCACTTTCATCATAGTTACTGCTACAACAAATTCTTGATGTCACACTCCACATTCCGTGTTGGTGCAAGTCTTGTTCTAAAGTGATGGTCCATTTATCCACAGAGCACTGGAAGTCTGGTTGCTCCCACCGCAAAATTCTGTTTGGGTTCAAACATGTAAAATTGAAAATTTTCACCCTTGCCTGGGTGTTGGGCTCAGCCAGATAAAAACCCCAAACCCCTCTGAAAAACTCAACTAAAGTTGTTCTCATTTTTACAAATTTACTTGTAAACCCTTCCTTATATTACTAACAGTGCCTTATGTGGCTTACCCAGGGAAAGGAAAAGTATTCATAAAGCAGGAAGTATTGCGGTCATGGTAACACTCAATTTTATTTAAATCTTGACCTAGAGTGGCTGGTGTTTTGGTTTCCAGCTTACATCCCATGAACATCGTGCAGCTTACAGTAATTATTGCCCTGATTGTGAAAGTTGTATTTGGAGATAGGCTTTGTTCATGTGAACTATCAAATACCGAAGTCTTTGCATAATTTATTTGATGTGTTAATTTTGTTTTGTACTGGGAGTAGCCTAATGATTGTTCCATGAAGTTAATAGTGAAACCTATACTTTCATTGGTGGTGTGGGACAGATGATGATGATGATGATGGTGGTGGTGGTGGTGGTGGTGATGATGATGATTGAGTTAGGTCCTGATGGCTTTTACATCACGTTGATATGAGAGCAGTGAGTTGGTTTCCCATTGTCTTCCTCACGAACAGTTAGGGGTAAATAATTTGCCCTAGTTTTTTATGCAGTGTTTAGGGTGAGATTCAGACCTGCGACCCTCAAATTGCATGACTAGAACCCTACCATTACTCCACCACATCCATTTTATTGTTTGACAAGCTTGCGGGTAACTATTAATAAAATCTGATGATGGTTTATTACCGTTTATATTTTATCAATATAATTAGAGAGAGATCTTTAGAGAGAATTAGAGAGAGATCTTTTACACGCGGCAACCCTATCTTGTGGAACTCTCTTCCTGATGACGTCACCACGGCTAATACTCCTGAGTACTTCATCAAGAGCTTAAAAACGCATCTGTTTGGGTTGGGGTATAGTTGCGATGTTAAAGCGCTTTTGTTGTGGGCCTCAGCCTTGTTACAGCGCTATAGAAATCTTCCAAGAATGAATTACCTGGTAATCTTGTGTTTTTCATAATCATTGATTGTCAAAACTGAATTCAGTGTTAAAAGAGGAGAAGTGCAAGAGGAAACAATTACCGTATTATTTACTTATCGGTAACATGACTATTTTTTAAAATTGGCTTTTGTTTTTACAAAATGATTTAAGGGTCCAAATGTGTAGTTACTAAGGGCCTGGCTATTTTTGTATATAGGATAACAAAAGTAGTGTGCGTTTATCTACTTTATCTGCTAGGTTTTACTTTCTGTGTTACACTTATCGTAATGCTTTGATGAATGCTTTACACTGGCAGATTACTGGCAGTTACATTTTATATTTGAGGTTGTCTAAATTGGACACTTTGGTCGATTTAATCAAATGATTTGGCCTTTGCGATTTACATCACAAACAGGGTCATAGCCAGGAATTTGATTTGGAGGGTATGATGTGATTTGGGGGTGCGGGGGGGGGTATAAATCTTGAAATACTTTTAAAATCTTAAAAAACACACAAATTTGTAAGGTAGCCTGATTTTTGAGGGGTATATATATACTGATATACCCCTCCCTTTCGCTACGCCCCTGGTCACAACTTCTTTGTTATATAGCCATAATAACATTAGGACAAAAGTTGAGATTCACAATCAGCACTTTACTTTTCCCGAGGTGTCACTCTAAGCTCTGCACTTACATTTCATCTTACGTGACCTCCTTTGTAAGATGAACAGACAAGTGGTTACATTGAAATAAGAGCTCACACAGAAGCACGCATTTTAAAAAGTTTTGAGCTCAGAGGAAGTAAATTATCGGAGATGTTTGTCGATGTTGTGTCTCGTTAGCAAAGCTTTCCTGTGTGATTCAAGATAGGACTTTGTTTTGTACTGCCATTTACCCGATAAAAACAGACTGTCAACTGAATGCTTTGTGTCAAATGAAAAGTGGCAGTTTTCAAAATGAAAGTGTAGTTGCTATGGGCACATCTGAATTAGTTTCAACAGCACATAAAAGGCAGAAAGCCATGTGGATGCCAATAGTATAGTATCATATAGTCATTGACATATAGTCAGGGTTCTGGAATAGTAGGTAGGGATGGATTCAACGTTTTACAGACTGCCTTTCCCAGGTCTGACTAGAGGGTTTAGGGGAGCATCATGAGTTTCTCCAATGGGGTCCCAGGCAGAGCCCCCCTGCAGAAAATTCATGGTAATGTTAAATTGAAATTGTGGGATTAGGAGCATATTTGCAGACAATCACTCTATCCAACTAATGACATTGTCTCCTTGTTTTTGCACAAATCTCATTACCAGTGGAGGCCTGACTAGGGGCCCGGTTCTCACTGCCCTCTTGTGGCTATGTTAACCCCTTAACTGTGTATTTAACTGTAACTCAATGTAAAATCGACGGATATATCCGGGATCCCCAGTTAAGGGGTTAATGATGGCATTGTACTTACAATATGGTAGGTCGGCCTACTAAATATCCCACAGAGTATGCAGCCTATTGTGTAAGCCTGGACCTACAATGAAGTTTATTAATAGCGGTTTTAACTTGCAATGCTTTTGCAAATCGTCTCTGTTAGCTCCTGTGAAGTGAATGCCTTGCTGAAATCCCAACTGTAACCAAGGGCATAGCCAGGAATTTGATTTGGGGGTGTATAATGTGATTGGGGGGGGGGTATAAATCTTTAAAAACTTTGAAAATCTTGAAAAACACATTGAAAATTTTAAGGTTGTCTCATTTTTTGGGGGGTATATATACCGATTTATCCTCCTGCCCCGTTCACTACGCCCCTGACTAACTTTGGTGTTGTTTGATGTAGGACTTAATTTCTCTCAAGTCTTTTCATCTTTTGAAGACTAAGTGGATGTATTAGTGATGGTGATGATGATCATAATAATAATAATAATAAATAAATAAAATGAAAAATATTATAAATAATAGTTAATAAAAATTATAACTAAAAAATAATAAAAATAATTATAAGGAGGCTAATAAATAAAAATAATAAAAATAGTAATATAATACTACTACTACTACTACTACTACTACTACTAATAATAATAATAATAATAATAATAATAATAATAATATCAGTAATGACTGGATTTGAAGTACCAGTAGTTTAGTAGGATTTCTCCTTTATTGAAACCAAAAAAAAACAAACTATTTATGTACTTGGTATATCAGCACTGTGTTATGTTTTAGATCATTAGCCATAGACTGAAATAACTTTTTATTGTTTTTATTTGTGCTTTGCAGTGTAGAGAAATGGCTGTTACGATTCACGATGAAATGACTAAAGTTGTTACTGAATTACACAGTGTAAGTTCTCATCTGGATTGTAACAACATTTCCATTATTGTGTTCATTATAATGTGCTTCCTGTAGCCTCTTATCAGATTGCAACTTTCAGTTTCAATTTCAAACTGAGTGGTACATATTATATGTCAGTAAGGGGCCATCCATAAATGATGTAACGTGATTTTGGCAGTTTTTTTACCCCTCTCCCTTCGTAACGCGTAGTAACAAAAAGTCAGACCCCCTCAAATATGACGTAACAATGCGTTAGCCCCTCTTGTCGTCTTTCGAATGTCAAAATTAAAGTTTCGTTTGAAAATATTCATTATAATTACTATAGTTGAAACAATATTCAGAAACTTTTAAAATTCTTTTTAACCCCTTAACTGGGCAACTATTTGTAACTCAATGTAAAATGGACGAGCGTTACTCGGGGCACCCAGTTAAGGGGTTAAAAAATGAAGTGTATAATAATTATAAGTGTAAAATACATTCAATTTTGTGGTAACATAACATTGCAGTATTAATAAAAATATTCAGTATTATGTGACGTCACATTTCTGCCCCCCTTCCCCCCGTTGTCACAAATGTCTGAACTCCCCCTAAGTGCATGTCGTTATTTGTGGATGGCCCCTAAATGGAATAAAATTTTAATTAATCATTTTGTGGGTGATGCGTCAGAAATGTTGTCCACGGTTGTAGTTGTAAATGTTGTCCACGGTTGTAGTTGTAAATGTTGTCAACAGGTTTAGCAACAGAAATGTTCCTTTACTCAGTACTAAATCATAAAGCGTAGGGCGGTTTGGTTTGCTGGATATTCATATTCCAAGTCTAAAAGGGCCCCACTCCACTCTGTCTCAATTTTTAGTAGTGAAATTATCAGCATGTGGCTGTGCAAGATATCGTGCAAAGGAAATGCCTAAAGGCCTATAATAAGAAGATGTAGGAAAGTAATATTTCTTCTCCATCAATTATGGACCCTAATCTCGGGTCTAATTCGGTTGGGTCAACTAGAAAATAAATAATCCATGCTTTTTATACCTAAGTGATAAATCACACAAAAAATCAATGTATTATTTATATGGCTGCGCAAGATATCTAATATATGATATTTATATATAATAATGATATTTATACCTAAGTGATAAATCACACAAAAAATCAATGTATTATTTATATGGCTACACAAGATATCTTGTTTTAGAATGGCCTGAAACAGTACCATAACAGCAATATGGCAGGGTCCCTCTCTGTGACCTGGCTCTGTGACTCCGAGCCAGGGACCCTGAGTGATATGAGCCAATAGTTAGTGTCATTACTTGTAGAGACAGTAGACAACTCTATATCCTATAGATTTTGCTTTCATATTGGCTTTTCCAGAAGAGACTTATCGTAATATTCTTAAACTGCCTTCTGCAAAGTCTGATCATTTGTTTTGTTTTCTTGATCAACTGAAATATTTGTGTTTTTTCTGTATGGCTGTTGTTTATTGTATTGTACAGGAATCCAAATGCACTATTGTTTTGTTGTTAAATTGTAATTCTGGTTATAATATAGTCAATGAAGGCTTATTATGTCTACCATAATGAAAGTCAGCAAGATGAACAGAAACTAGAAAAACTCGAAAAAGAAAGGAGCCGAGGAGATCAGAAAGTAGTGCCATCTAGGCGCCTTAAAAATTTCGAGAAACAGTATGAAAAGGTACAGGGTCCAGTTTATTCTTAAAATATTTTTCTAAAATTTGAATCTGTACATTTTAAAACGTTGATGCATAATATGAAATTTGTATGTCAGAATGTTGACTCACCAAAATAATTTCATTTTCGTAGGAGAGCAGTTTTGTATTTATGTCAGTGGAATTTTATCCCATGGTTTTCATTTGATTCTTTGTTTTGTGTTGTTTGTTTTTCTTCTAAGCTGAAAATGAAGTACGATGAAAGTGACTTGAAGGCAGTGAAAGCCCGTAATGACTATCTTCTGTGCTTGGACTCCACAAACGGTTCTATTCACAAGTTCTTGGTAGATGATCTCCCAGAGTTAATGAATGTAGGTGCTTAATAATAATAATGTGATTTTTAAGTGGTTTTAGGAGGCTAAGTAAGCCTGTGTGGAAACCACTGCTTCGTCTGCTTGAAATAAGATTTCATGCTAATCTTTGTTGAAATAGGTATCATCATCATCATCATCATCATCATCATCATCATCATCATCATATGGTGCTCTGTCCAGAGACTGGTTCCCTTCCTCTCTGTCCTGTCCAGAGACTTGTTTTTCCCTTCAAACATCCTCTGTCCTGTTATTGTTCATGACAATTTTTTCAAGGTTTTTATACTTGTTTTTCTTGTTCGCAAACTCTCCGAAGGAAGTATGGTCAAACATCCACTCTGACATCTTGGTTCTTGGGTCTTTGTCTTTTACGAGCCGTGCAACTTTCCCGGAGTAGTCGTGATCATGCTGAAGAACCGCGCGGAGGCATTGAGAATTGATTGGAGCCCTCTAGCACTAGTCTTGGTTGTCTTTTATGTGTTTTTCTGCCAACTTTCGCATTCCAGTTCTTTTGTCTAGTACAAATTGTGTTTATCAGAGGCTTTTCTTCTCTTCTATCCTCTTCAAGGCATCTTCATTGACTATCTTTCCATCCAGCAGAAATAGGAATATTATCAGTTTGAATATACAGTAATAGCTTATGTGATCAACTGATCATTATAATTTAAGTAAAGATGATGATGCAAATTAAGTAATTTGTCAAATTATTTATTATTAATAAATTTATTTTCAAACAGGTGATGGATTATGGGTATCATGTTTCACTGGGTCAGATTATGGTTTACGTTGTCGAGATGGAAGAGACGGTGTATCGGATGCAATCGGATTCACTGGTCTTGTTGTCTCAAACGGCCAAGGATCTGAATCAAAGGAGTGATCGGCAGACATTTCTTCAACAATTTCACACAACCTTCTCACTGCCAAGGAAATTTGAATTTCAGGCCCACCGAGGCGACTTGGTAACTGCATTATGATATGTTGTGTTGCGGTTTTGTTTTTGCTGCTAGTTCAGCCAACGGTCTTGTTGAATTCGGTCTCTGTATATATTTGATATCGAGAAATTTAAGGCCAAACAGGTTATATATCCCATTGACACTACTAAAGCATATAGATCGAAAATAATTAATTTATAACATCTCATTGCCAATTTACACCAGCTGCATAAATATTAATTAAATTTGACATAAATTGATTACCGGTTAATGTTAATGCTAATCGTCAGGAATCAATTGAAAATCGTTCAGTTTCTCGATAGTTACTAATGGGTCATACCACTTCACGTCCGCTATCACCTCAAGGGTTCATTATTTGAAGTCAATCAATCAATCAATCAATTGGTAGACTTCTATGGCGCCACTATCATAATACACAGGACATCAGCCGATGGTACACAAGTCTGCTTAATCACCATAAGTATTAGGACTGAACAAGGCTTTCTGGTCATGTGCCAATAGCTTACACTGCATGGGTCTTAAACACACACACACACACACACCCACACACACAGTTGGTATTTTAGCTTATTCGAACTATTGCTATAAAATGCATAGCGATAATAATAATCTCATGCGTCAAACACCAGACATTGTTTTAAGCAAAATTGCCACCAGATGACATCTTACCTATTCTATTCTACTTGGTAATTTATGTAGCGCTATAGCATGGCTAAGGCCAAAGACAAGAGCGTTTTACAAATTACGAATTTACCTGTGCCTGTTGCCTGGCAACGAACTGCTGCCTGTAAAAACAGCCTTTGACTTTAGTTTGCCCTAATTGCATCTTTTTAACGCTGTGTTTCATGTATGTCAATTGTTGCCGTAGATCAGTGAAGTGAGTCTCACGCCTCTTGTGAGAGACGAGATGATCGAAAGGCTGAAGACCATCACAGAGAGGGAACACAGTCTAAGATTGGAAAATGAAACGGTAATAGTTATAATAGAAGACCTATTCCTCTTCCTCTTCCTCCTCCTCCTCCTCCTCCTCCTCCTCCTCCTCCTCATCCGCTGAAACTCTGGCATTTGCTTATGTCACTGGTGAAAGCAGCTTGCAAGAATTTCAGCAACGTACTGTTATAATTTTCGTTCCTTTGCCAACGCTGCTCCGTCTGTTTGGAACAACTTGCCAAAAACTGTCACTTCGGACTTAACTATTTCTATAGTTGCTTTTAAGCGCCAACTGAAAACTGTATGTACTCTGCAGTTTGGCCTACACTGTTTAGGACACATGACTCACCCCGCACTTATGTTTTTTCACCTAGTGAATGACTTTATGTGCGTTAGCAAACATGTAATAATAATAATAATAATATAATAGAGTGATGTTTTGTGGCTTAAATCATCTTTCATGATGTACGTGTACACTGTACAATGTACATACATATTGATGTGCATCTGATTGCTTCAAATTTCTGCAAGTTGATTATTATTTTAGATTTGGGAAACTCTGGAAACATTGGATACTGTTCAGTTGGAGAAGAGGAGCCTCAGAGATATGGATATTGTATCTCTGTTTCAACATGATAAAGAACAGACAACGCAGCAGTCGCAGGTGCAACAGCAGTTGAAGACAGTCATCGACGCAGACAAGCATAGCAAGTCAGAACGTTTGGAAGTCGAAAAATCGTATCTCAACGTTTGTATTTCGCGCTGTCTTGTGAATATTTTTGATCAAAAATTTACTATTTTATTATTTTTATTTTTTATCACATAGTTGTTGACGCACGTTAAGTCATTTGCGGAGTGAAGAAATGCAAGTGTGGTGCATATCAGGGTGAAGAACTTGCCCAAGGTTGTTACAGATTGGCTAGGGTCAAATTTGAACCTGCTACCCTCCAGTTGTGTGTCAAAAATCGTACCACTACTCCGCCACGCCCCCTCTTATAAGTGAACGCCTGCATTGCTGAATGATGTGATTTGTTGCCAGATAGCATAGCACTGCCCACACAAAACGATACTTCTACTTTGAAGGCTTGTACATTGCATTGCCTGACTAATAACCTAATATCATTTGAGATCCATCTGGGTGTTGTCTCCATCTTGATATTTTCTTTTTGCATATCATAGAAATTCAAGGAGCATCAGCTGAATAGCAACTTAATGGCCCGACTTCGAGCTAAGCACCTGACAATTGAGGCTGCTTTGGGTAGCACCAGTAGCTCACCCATTGAGTAAGAACAACTATTCTTTATGCATATGCAATTGTATTGTCTTGAGTAAGGATTTAGTTACAATACTGCTATTGTAATGTAAGATTATACTTAAAATGTCTCTTGCACTGAGTTTTTACAGCTAGACTTGAGTATTCCTTACACAACGACTGTTCAAGCTGCATAATAATAATAATAATAATAATAATAATAATAATAATAATAATAATAATAATAATAATAATAATAATAATAATAACAACAACAACGGGGTTTAGAGTAGTTACGAAGGATCTATCCCGTGTGAGAACCACTTTGTTGCATTTGGCCTTTCATTCAAATTATGGTTGTGTCATGGATACTAAAGAGGAATTTGGAAATGGTTTGGATGTGAAAATGTGGATCTCATAGGTTAACCCTTTTAACCCTCTCGCTCCCATCAAATGCATGGTGTCTAGTGTGTGTGCGTGTGTGTGTGTGTGTGTGTGTGTGTGTGTGTGTGTGTGTGTATATATATATGTATATATAAAGAGCGGTACTTAGCAGTTCTTCGGTACTTAATGGGTTAGGGTAATAGTAATAGCATGAGATCTGAAATTAAGTTGTTGTGGCTGCTTGTTCGATTGTCAAATTGTTTTAGGAAATTTCTAGGTTTGCTGTAAGTGCATATTCTGCATAATTTCTATTATTTATTGATTTATTATTTGTTGTAAATGCAGGCAATCCAGTTCAATGCCAAAAAGGTAATCCATAAGTTCTTGTTATATATTGTCATTTCAATTTTCTCTTATTAGAATATTTTAATGGAGTTTTTACAACATGAATCTAATGTTTGGGCCTGAAAAAATACCACATATCCTGTAATTGATGTCCCCAGCTTTTGTTAAAGCTAATGAGAACTGGCTTCTATTATAATACTTTCAAATTGCCATATTCCTCTTGCTTATGTGTCTATATGCCTATATTACATCAATGTTACTGGCTTATATTTATTTTTATATTTTATCTTATCAATTTCTAAACTTATCTTTTGGCCTGACCATGTAACTATTGTATTGGTGTTGCATTTGGCTTGTATTGGAGCAAGGACTGTTTTAAGGAAAATTTATCACTGCACAAAGCACAGAAAATTGCATTTTACCACTGCGCATTTTCAATTTATCACTGCACATTTTGTGTATCACTGCACGTTAAAACAGGCCCTGTATTGAAGACTCAGCTTATGCTCGAATCCTGGTTTGTATTAAAGGATTAGTGGTACGAGGTAATATGTTTTGCAATCTTTTGAGTGAAAGCGTACTGTTTCATTTTTGTGGACTTTTGCTGTTTTTCATTTTGTCAACTATTGATCAGCATTAGTGGTTGATATTCCTGTTTTATTTTCAAAATCACGTTTTTGCAATTTCTAGTCGCAGGCCGCTTTCTCTTGCATTTCGACAAACAAAGTCAAGGTGTCTGGGACAGTCATCTCTTGCGAGCCGGCCAAAGCTTTTTGGTGGTTGCATAGAAGAATATGTTCGGGTAAATTTTCATCTTATTGTACAATTTGAGTGATTTCTTCTGTTGATCCTGAGAAAATTTTTATTTATTACTATTTATCGTGTGTGTGGTGTTGGACACGAAATCGCACGTGGACGCATGTTTGGATTTGTGGTATTTTCAACACATTTTGTCAGTATTTCAAATTTCAAGAGTCCTCTTTAAATTTTGAATATTGAATGCAGATGGTTACATCAGTGGTTTTCACACAGGCTTACTTAGCCTCCTAAACCACTTAAAATCACATCATTATTATTAATTCTTTGAGGTCTCTGGTTCATATTTTCATATTGATCAGGTGAAATATACGGACAAATTCAAGCACACCTAACCCCTAACCATAACCATAATTCCCATAACTGATCATGGATTTCATATGCATATAGATAGCACACACTGCTTAAAGCTCCCAACATTCAAATGCCCTCAAGTTTGTCCAATACTAATTTGGTTTGAGATGAAAAATGGTTTTAAGCAATTCGTTGGTATTGCTGCATCTGTCTCGATATGTGCTGCATCTAATCAGAAGCTAGGCCTAATCCAAGCACTAAGTTTAGTTAGTACAGGATGGTGCAAAAAAACCGGACTATATTAAATGCAAACCTAAATGTGACTAGTCCAGTTTTTTTGCACCACCCTATGCATCAGCTACGAATGTAAATTATGACTGATTATTATTCAGGACTTGTTTTTCTATGCCATTGTTGTTTGCAGGCCACTGGACAAGAGATCCCTCCGATTGTCAGAAGTTGCATCCGCATTATAAACCTTCATGGTAGTGTACTTCTGATTAAGCGTATTGTATGTAATACTATTTGTCATTATCAATATCATTATTGTCATCATATCCCAGTGGTATCCAGATAAAACATCAACTTCAGCAAGATTGATTATATCATCTGTTTGTATATTGATTATATCATCTGTTTGTATATTGATTATATCATCTGTTTGTATATTGATTATATCATCTGTTTGTATAGAGATTTAGGAAATGTAAAAGTGATATCCTTTGTCATCTTTTCTATATTTACATTAGGATTTTTTTAGAATTTCTGTCATCTTTATTATTAACTAGCTGTTTGCCCTGAGCATAAGGCGGGATTTCCACCTTACCTAGGGCTCGGCTTTCCGTAAACATTTGAAGACACATCTGTTTAATTGTGCTTATAATAATTGACATAATTGACATTAATTGTAATGCGCTTGCTAACATTTATTGATTAGGCGCAATATAAATAGCTCATTACATTACATTTACCTGTCAAGCTCCACCCACATCTAGAATGACAACAGTGTGTCATCCAATGAGAAAGTGGTTATCCACAAACAACAACAACAATAATAATAATAGTAATAATAATAATAATATGATTTTAAGTGGTTTAGGAGGCTAAGTAAGCCTGTGTGAAAACCACTGATGTAACTATTTGCATTCAATAACCTAGTTTTCCAGGATTGCTTTTGAATCCGTTTACTGTTTCAACTGTCACTCCCACCTCGTCCAAACTGTTCCATTTTTCACAACCCTTGCACTACAAAAATTTTTCTTTCTTGGACCCACCTTCTGCTTAAACAATTTGCATTTGTGGCCTCTTGTGCTGCTATAGTGTGCCAATGTAAAGAATCGATCGTATGGCACATCTACTTTCCCAGTCATTATTTTGTATGTTTCTATCAAATTCCTCCTCTCTCTCTCTTCTCTTCAGACTTTGGGATAATATATAATAATAATAATATATAATGTTATTTATTTATTATTTATTATTAATTTTAATAAATGGATTATACATTTTAGGAATGCACCATCAGGGTGTTTTTCGTATTCCAGGATCACAGTACGAAATCAGCGACTTAAAAGATCTATTTGAGCGAGGTTGTGCTATGTAATTAATAATCTGTTTGAGTAAGTATGTAAGTCAACAACATTTCTATAGTGCTAATTAATAACAAAAATGTTTACAGGTTAAATCTGTTTTGTCATTCGTCCAAGGTGTAAGTCCAGGTAGGGAAGACAACATTTTGATGATAGTGCTGGAGAATGCCATCTATAATATTAAAAAAATGTCTCTCTGTCTAAAGCGTTCTGATTTTGCCATGCAAAATCCTATTCATGAACGCTCACTCATTACAGGTTAAATCTGTTTTGTCATTCGTCCAAGGTGTTGATCCAGGTAGGGAAGACCGCTATAGAAATGTCTTTATTTGGTGATGATATGAGATTTGGGGTGTGGAGAATGCCATGTACTTATAAATTTATTCAAGAATTGGATGGTTAATTACCAGTTACGATTGTTTGTCCAGCAGTTTTATAAGCGCGTTAATGGTATTTTTCTTATTTTGTGTCATTTCTGAAGGAGATGAACTTCTGCCGAACTGTGTTGACGGCAGAGATATTAACTCAATTGCTGGAATTTTAAAGCTCTACTTCCGAGAGCTCCGTGAACCTTTGTTTCCGGTTCAGATTTTCGATGAACTCATTGCATGTCCTAGCAAATACAATGTGTCAGGTACCTCGTGCAGTGTATTAATGCTTAGACATCATTGAGTGATTCTTCAGAAGAGGCGCTATGCAAATATTTTCTTATTACTGTTGTGTTCTTGTTGATAGTTGAAAATTTGAAGTTCTATGCTTTAAACGATCTATATTTTGAATTCTATGGCATTGGTTGTCTTAGATAATTGCAGCCTGAAGAAGTGCCTCAATCGCATTCAAGAACTACTGTTACCACTTCCTCATTCTGTTCTGGTCGTTATGAGATATCTCTTTGCCTTTCTCAACCAGTAAGGTCTTTGCAATGTAATTATCAGTTCCAAGAACTCTCGGTGGGGGCTGGGGAGTTGCAAAGAATTTCTAGAAAGTTGGTGGGGGCATGCAATGAATTTCTTGGAAGATCCTGCCAATTATCTAAGGAATTATATGTAAATGGTCTAGAAGAATCTGTAGATTTGATTTACAAAATAAAATGTTCATAATAATTACAATGTAAAAAAGCCATTTTAGTCTGGTTGTACAAAGTCATAGTGCAAAATCGAGTTTTTTATTGCTGGAAGAGAATTTGTCGATGATATTGTCAATGGATATGTCCAAATCTTTGTGAATATACAGCAAGGCTAATCCGTTTAGACGATCATCTTCCATTGAAGACGAATTTTTGGTGGGTGGGTGGGGGATGCATACCCAGTCATCCTCAACGTGAAACTGCCCCTGATAGTTATCAATGGACTTCTGAGTTTTAGGATTCATGAACTAAACAATTTTTGTCAATCTTTGATTGCAGTGACCTGACTGATTTATGTTCGCATCCATAGAAGTGCAATCAATTTAATAACTAAGTTTATCTTCATCTCAAGAATCAAGTGCATAATCATTGTTATCGAACTTCTATAATGCCATTTTTGCAATGCCCTTCACATCAGTCAACAGTTGTTCCTCGATTTGATAATTAAGAAATGGTGAGAAAACTTTGGAATGGAAGGTATGTGCATCAAATACATTTAACTGGAGAGGCATTATATGTTCTTGGTAGAAAACATCGGAGGGAAATTATATCTTAAATGTGATCGTTGATGTCATGTGTTTGTTCTTAACTGCAGTAAAATACTATAGAATATGTATGTTTTTTATGCATATCTCTGATTATTCTGCTAAAATGTTTGTCTTTTGGTCAGCATTACGGAGTATAGCGATGAAAATATGATGGATGCGTATAACCTGGCCGTGTGCTTTGGTCCGACCCTCATGCCCATTCAGTCGGACCAGATACGCAGTCAGAGCCACGTTAATGAATTGATTCGAATTCTTATTGTGCATCAGGAGACCATCTTTCCGAGAGATGGAGGTCCGTTGTACGAGAAGTGCATCGTGGTAGATGACACGTTAGTTTTTTCCCTCAGATTTCTAAGATAGTGGAAAGATCATCCAAATAACAAAGCTATTTCTTGGGCGCATAATGAATGGTATTGGAGAGACTTAGACTACTTGCTTGATATGCGTACTTGTACTTGATTGCATCTTGAAAACACATTTGAGTACTTGTAACGGTGTCTGGAGTCAATGTGCTCATACTTGTGCAGTCAGGTACTTGAACTCAAGATGAGTACCAAGTACCGTAAAAGCAATAACTTGCTATTGCAATAACTTGCTAAATTTCAAACATTGCTCAAGAGTCTTTTCAGACCATTGCTAATATGTTTTCTTCCTGTATGCTGGCAATATACAAGTTTCCTTACATTTATTTTTTTCTGCAAGTACAACATGGACAAGTTATTTATAGATTACGACCCAAATCAAGCGCATTAAGTCGTTCATCTTCATACTTTTGAAACTATTCAGATATGTATTTTGTTATTTTTTTCTCTATCACCAATTGCCCAGCAGACAGTTGTTATCCTTTGAATAACCAGTTATTGGATATTAAGGTACATTGTTGATGTACTCGACTAGTTGAAGCTCAGGTATTTGAACCTGTTCTTGTATTTAATACCAAGGTACCTGTACCTTAACTCTAGGTAATTGTCTTGAGCAAGGGTTTTAGCGCAAATGTGTGCCATTACCAAAATCTCAAATGGTTTTCTGTTGTGAAATTTCTTTGTAGTGATGACTCTTCAGATGGTTTGCTGGAAGACAATGTTGGAAATAACGGTGATGATGGTAAGTTAACATCGCTTAAGTAACGTTTCTTTGTTGACTAAAGATTACAATTTCCCTTTTATTTACAACCCAATGTTAACCTGGAAACTGTGGACTTGAATTAGTTGCACCGATTTACGATTCGATCAATTTTATCGCCAACAATTAGCAAGATTGAATTTCATTTTAACATGGATTATAAATATGTTAGAATGTTTTCTTGACTTTAGAAACTTTGTAGTCTGTAGTTGTGCCAGTTTTTGTTTTATTATAACACAATATGGAAAGATTATATTTTCATAGAACTACTTAAGTCCAATGTATGTAGCCTTTATATTAGGAACACACAAAATTCTGTTATGACAATTTCTTAAAAATCCAATTATTTTTCCTCATATTGCCAACCATATTTCCAGACTCTGTTGTAAATAAAATGTCTAATAATAATAATAATAATAATAATAATAATAATAATAATGCTACTGTCTTATTTTCTTGTATTGAAGCATTTTGAGTGATAGTTTATTTAGCTCCTCTGCCAATCTGACTGCCCTTTTTTTCGGCTTGACCTGACTCTAATCCGGATTGGGTTTGGCGCACCATCAGGTGAGGTTATGGGCATTATGACAGTGGCGCCATAGAAGTCTATTGATTGATTGATTGATTGAACTTGCTTGTTATTGTGCAGATATCGACTGTTTGGAGGCCGTAGCCCTGCATGACTTTGTTGGTCAGAGCACTCGTGAACTGTCTTTCCACAGAGGGGACGTTCTCTTTGTCACAACCCGTGTTTCGCCCGATTGGTGGGAAGGAACAATCAACAACCAAGCTGGTCTCATTCCACACAAGTATATTACGATTAATGGAAGGTGAAATTGTGTTTATCTTGGTTCTTTGAATTTGAAATTGGCTGAAATTGGCTTATATTGAGATCAGTTAAAGCCTGAATTCACTTAAATAAGACTTACCAGAATATTGCATACGATTATACAGTCTAGAATTCAGTTTTCCACTGTCAATTTACTAAGGGAAACAGGTTTTTCTTTTCTGAATTCATGGTCTCTATAATTACTTTTGATCATGAGGTATGGCTGGTTGATGATTAATTAGATAATAGAGATCTCCATCGTCCAACATTGTTACCACTCTGGTAACTTCCCACCCTATAGGTATAGAGCAGATAGATCACTTTGTAAGGTAGACAATTTATTGAATTAATTTGTTATACTTGATATATATATTTAATAGAAGATATTTGCTTTATAACTGTCAGATTTCTGAAACATGAATTAATATATTTGATATTATAAAAGTTTCCTATCAGACTCTGTTTTATATAATCGACAGATGTGATAAAGATGGTGTGAATCTGGAAGAGAGATTGAGGATTTCAACATTATCTGCAAAATCTTGCCCATTAACATCTTCTGGTCAATTCGGTGGATCGGCATCACAACTGAACAATGTGAACATCCATGGTCGGCAGCCACGGTCTGGTTCATCGCTTGGTTCATTTCCATCTGCTGGCTCCTCCCAACTGAAGAGTAACTGTGGTTCATCTTCGGAAAGCCTACAGTCGCTTTCGAATAGAGACACCCGTGATGTCGAGACTGAAAGTTGCGGTAAAGGCGCATTTTCCGATCGGCTGAACAGGCAACTGTTGACGTCTGTGTCGGATATTGTATCCAGATCGTCGATCTTGGACATGGAACCGACACCCAACCTCGTACTCAATCTGCCATTCAACATCTCTAGGGACACTCCAAGGAAAGCTACTGACACGCCATCATCTGATGCAGTCGATTAGACGGGTTTCGATTGTTCAGACTTTGCTGTCAACTTTTCTCACGGCCGGCAAGGCCTCGGGTACCACGTGACCAGGTTCCCTTTGCTTTTCAAATGCTGGTTAAAACCAGACGAGCGTATGAAACAGAGACAAGCAATCCATCAATCTGCAGTTTCATTCCACATAACACTTTAGTTCTTGACACAGGCCCAAGCCTTGATAGCTCATACGTTGACGATAAGTTTCAGTCTGTATTAGAAGAATTGAAC
Organism: Metaphire vulgaris; assembly: GCA_018105865.1. Taxonomy (NCBI): domain Eukaryota; kingdom Metazoa; phylum Annelida; class Clitellata; order Crassiclitellata; family Megascolecidae; genus Metaphire; species Metaphire vulgaris. Next base: position 2,572,122 of record CM030833.1, on the reverse strand, counting down.
AGAGTTTAAGTGGGTTGATTGTGTCTTCTTTGTTGATTTCTTGTATCTACCATGCTACATTGTTTCATTGTTCAAGGTTGGTACATCACCTTCTAGTTTTCATATTGCAAAAACAGGGGCATATCTTGAGTACTATGTGCCAATGGCAGGGGTAAGAAAATTTGTGCAGGTTTGCAAATCTTTAATTAGCAAATCATGACATTTTATTGACACAAGAATAAAACTATGAATGTGTTTTTCTTGCTTTTTTTACTGGGCCTATGATGTGTTCAAAGTCAGTGTTCATAGTTTTTCTCTTTCTATGTTGGATAGAGATAGATCACAGTTTTCGGCACCCCCTTTTCAAGTGGCACCCACAACTTCTGCCCTGATTGCCATACCCTAGGCATGCCACTGTACAACTGTACATAAATCACTTTGCTGTAGCGTATGCTTTGTCATGTTTATATTTCATATGTATTGACATATGTTATATCTCAGGGAAAAGTGTATTTTAGTAATCCAGTGGTTTTGCTTTTTACTGGTCAGAGTTTAAAAGAGTCTAGTGCTAGTCAAATATGATGCAGCCATGTTCTATACTTAAAATATGCCAGCAGTGGCACAGCCAGGATTCCAGAATGGGGGAGGACGTCAGCATTTTTGACCCAGACGTCTTGACAAGACAAAAAACTCATCTTAAGCGCTTTGAAGTTTGGTACATTCTCCCTCGATCTGATACTGACCCTCCCCAAACTACTCACAGGTTTTGAACGAATTTCACAACCAGTCTCAGACCGAATAGGGGTCTGGGCCTCCATGCTCCCTCGTGGCTACACCAATGTATGCTAGACAGTCTGTGTTACTAACAAGTATACATGTATATCATTGATTTAAACAATCTTCAATATCCAGTTATCAGAAATTCTTTTAATAAATTTGTCAAACTGAGCAAAAAATCTTGTAATATTTACATCTGGTTAGAAGCACAGCATAATGTTAAGTCATTGTGACTATTGTTTTTGTAACTGTTAGAAACTTGGTCCTTGTGTTTAAGTAACTAATTTTCCCAACTGAGTGCAGTATGCTTTCTTTTTCATTCATTTGTTCAGATATGATCTCATCCGTTGATAGTTACAATTTCTACCTTCCTGATAATTTTTATTTGTCTTTGACGTATATAGATTAATTTCTGTGTGATTAGTTATAGTTGAGTCACCGTCATCTTCATCAATTAATGGTCTCACATGCATGAACTCTATCACATATTCAGCATACCTATTTTTCTTCTTCTAGTGAGTCCACCTATTTTGTTCTATATGCATACATGATGCATGAAGTTACAAGTCTGAATCATGTTTTGTATTTTGTATTATATATGTTATATGTGTATATTTATGTTATATGTATACTGTATTATATTATACATACTGTTTTTTGGGTATGTATATATACCGATATGCCCCCCCCCCCACCCCGTCGCTACGCCCCAGGACCCCGATTCCACCATCTCTTTTTGTGTCACTTGAAATTTCCATGTCCCCTAATTGTCGAGTTAAGTAAACTTTATGGACCCCAAAACTGCTTAGGCGTATGTTATTGTCTATTAGCTTGACATGTATAAGGTATGTATTTTAGTATATAAGATGAGTACATTGTTTGAACATGCATTTTGTTATGGTCTATTTAAATAAATATATTTGTATCGTATTGTATTATCATAATATATTAGTTTGTCTAATGATTGTGCATCAAATGGGCCCCTGAGGTCAGCAAATTTCAGAACCCCATTTTGTAGCCCGGAAGTCTAATGATAACAGTTAATAATGATATGGTGATAGTCCTTGGAGTGTCCACCCTCCAGTGTCGTTCTGAGGGTGGCTCAAACAGTAGACACCAAACCAGAGTCTTCCGCATTGTAGGCTACGTAGACTATCACAGTGGCGGCTCCACATGAGGGCCCCAGTGCCCCCCCATGTTATAACCCAATACTACTACATGCCTATTAACAACTGGTTGGCCTCCGTGCTTAAAAGTTGCCACCGCAACGGCCCCCAACTTGCCAAATCCTGGAGCCGCCACTGTTCTACAACACTGCATGTCGCAAAATAAAGGAAATCACGAATGATATAAACAAATAAAAATCTTACTGTAGGCCTAGAAGAAGCTCATGATGAATAATAAATAGCTGTAGAAATTCTGGAAAACTTAGATTAAGAAATGTTCAGACAAGACCTATCTGTCACTAGACGGCTATCGATAGCGAAAACGTCAGCATAATTAGCACTTACTATCAGAAACGTCGCTAGAGTGAGTTGACAGCATTTCCCCCTCCCACCTCACTGCCCAAGGAAAGAAAGATTGCACCACGGACCTCTTGGTGTCACCTCCTGTACCAGCTTATACGAACAAACGGAATCGCTAAGACTGTTTAATTTACAAACACCAAACACGTTGGTGTCACCTCCTTGTGATGTTGTAATTGGCGTTACCAGGAATTTTTTACACCCCCCAACAACCACCCACCCCCAATTTGAGCCAGGGATGACCTTTTTTCGCCTCTCGGACTTTTTAGAGCCAGGGATGACCTTTTTTGCTTGTCAGACTTTTTGGCAGGTGCGTCCCCAGAAAATACATACCGACACCCCTCAAATTTAGAATCCCTGAAATAACCCTGGGTGTTACCCTTTGCGGTCACCCCTAACCCCCTAGCGACGCCACTGCATACGATGCTTATTTCAATAAATGTCTAAACTTCTCTAAAGCGCTGCATTATTTGAACTTATTTCATTATGTTACGCCTATGGTCGTGCGCGTTTTTCCTAGAACGGTGACTACATGTGGTCTCCATAATCGTGTCGACTCGCAAGAGAATAGACTGGATTGGGTCTACTGGTGGCTGTAGTCCAAGGGAACGTCAGGATCTGTTGGCTAATTTCTTGTGGATTGAACGACGCGAGTCTTTCGTTTTGTAGCAACGGAATCGGACAGAATCCCGTCAGACCCACTTCCGGGATCGTCGCCCAGCCAATCCTGGATGCAGCCGGGTTGGACGTCGCCGGAAACGAATGCGGAAAGATTCCAACGAAAGGCGCTTGAAAAGACGGAACTGGAGCGTGAGGGTGTTGAAGCTCCGAACGCCTGTCTACCTGAGTCGCTGAAGCGGGGGTTTCCTCCGGCACTGGATTCTGCGAGTACTTCCACGCAGTCTGATCGCACCCGATTGGATCGGCGGAAAAGACGGCGGGGCCTCTCTGGTGCGCATCTCCGGCGGCGGCGGCGGCGGAGGCGAAATCCTCGCCGGTCCGAGCCAACGTTCCCGGATCGAAGCCTCCACCGGCGGCGAACGGCATCTGCTGCTGCTGCTGATGGGCAGCTTCGAAGTTGGCCATGACCAGTCTACGCACAAGATCCTGTTGGTACAGTTGGGCCAAGAGTAGGTTATGGTTCGTCAGCCAATAATAGTTCGGGTAGTATTGAGGCGCTTGTACTGGTTGCGACAACGCCTGTGAACGCCGGTCGCTGTCGACGGTATACCCCGTCTTCTGGGGCAGCAGCGATGGTTGCGTCGTGTCCTTCGCGGCGGAGGGGCCGACTTCGCGTCGATGTAGTCGAGAGGAACCGGGACATGGTATGCACTGGCTTTTCGCCAGACAGTTGGCAATGTTGTGGCTCAGTCGCTGCGTTTCTCCGCCCCGTCGTCTCCTCCTCGTCGTCATCCTCGGCGCCATTCGACCGATCTTCGTTGTTGTGTCCGCGGGGAAAGACCCCGCCGCAGTGCCACCCGCTGCGGCGCTTTCGACGCGGAGCCTCGAGGAGGCATCCTTCGGAGTTTCTCCTCCGCTCTCTTTCGTCGACCGTTGTTCCTAGACCCACGGCGGGTCTGGCACGGTCGGTCGCGGCAAGCGACAGTCGATGAGTGCGGTAGAAGGACGCCGTCTCGTTGTCCAGGAGTTCGTCATCGTTCTCCGCTAACGACGACGACGATCCCTCCACGATCTGTCCCTCCTTTATGGTCCCCAGGGGGACGTCGACGGCATTCTGACTGCCTGGGACGGCGTTGTTGCCCTCATTGCCCCGTCTATTCTGCTGCTGTTGTTGCTGTTGTTGTAGCAGCAGCTGCTGTAGCTGTTGCTGTAGCTGTAGCTGCTGTTGTTGCTGCTTGCTGCTGCTGCTGCTGCTGCTGCTGCTGATAATGATGTTGCAGCTGTCGCGCAGCATCCGCGAAATGCGCGTGATGATTGAAACCGGAAGATGCGAAAACGAACGAAAGTTCCGGAATGTCGGCGTACGACTTCCACGCTTCGCCGAAATTCTGCGTCAGCGATTTTTCCAGTTCCAACCACTGGCAGCGGTGCTTTCTCCGTACGTACTCCCGCTCCAGTTCGTGCCTGGAATTTTTCGAAAAGACGAAAGTTAACTGATTAGTAGTTAATTTTTGCGTCTTGGGCCTCATGTGCATGCAAGGGCGTATATAGCGACGATGGGAATATTGGTATATATAACGCCCCCAAAATCAGTCTTCCTTAAAGTTTTTTTAATGTGATTTACATGTGGTTATATGTGGTTTATATAGTTTATGGTTTATAGTTAAGATTTATACCCACCCAAAATATCTACAGTATACCCTCCCAAATCAAATTCCTGGCTACGCCCCTGCATGTGTGAAGAAAATACTAGATTCTTGCCACTTCCCTCACACAAAAATTGTTGATTCGGTCCTAAAAACAAAGAAGTGGAATAGATTGTCTTGCTATGTGCTTCACGTGGAAGATAAACACAATCAATCAAACAATCCACGGTCAATCAATCAGTCAATCGGCTGTTGAAAATGTAGGCCTATATATGCTTAATGAAATCGTAAGCCAGATATCATCCACGGACCGTTTTATATAGTCAACGGTTAAGCTCAGAGTCGGTTCTAAACTATGCCTAACTGGTTCTCCCTATAGTGATGATAGGTTTTAGTCTATTAAGTCTTCTTCTTATACAGCTGGGACAATCCTATCCATACGTACAATCGGACATGACTGTTTGAGGCAGAGGACCTGAAAAGCCTGAAATGGTTGTTTGACAAATGACAAAAGAGATGTCCGGAACACACAAGACGGCAATGTTTTCATGCATTTCCCCCTCTCATAAAAACATTGTCTGCCTAGATTCTGTCCATTAGACATCAGTCAATAGACGATCAAGCTTCACGAACGACTTTTGAAGTGTCGCCCAAATCAGGGACTTCTATATAGTAGTAGTAGTAGTAGTAGTAGTAGTAGTAGTAGTAGTAGTAGTAGTAGTAGTAGTAGTAGTAGTAGTATTTAAAAACATTTTAAAAATATTTGCATTCAATTTAAACTTTACAACTGCTACTGCTTCTACTACTACTACTACTACTACTACTACTACTACTACTACTACTACTATATATATATATATATATATATATATATATATATATATAGAGAGAGAGAGAGAGAGAGAGAGACAGACAGACAGACAGACAGACAGACAGACAGACAGACAGACAGACAGACAGAGAGTCTTGAGTGACCAGGACAACGAGAAATGACAGCATCAAATGCCTAACAGGTTTGGGCATCATATTCGTTTCGAGCTTTGATAATAATAAAACAATAATAATAATATTAAAATAATTATTATAATATACACATATCAAAAGTTCACTTGAGCGCTGGTTTAGCATAAACGATTGTTTCTTATAAAGTGCCTTGACTTTTGATAAGTCGCAAGTCGTTCTGGAGGACATGTTCGATGACGCATTGGAGTCGAAGCTTTTCCAGAAACGAAGACGAAGTCGATGACCACGAAGACGAAAGAGAATTCGACGGCGATAGGTCTTCCATGAGATTCTGCAGCGAGCAAACACACTTTAGACATCCTCTGTTGCCCACCATGCAGTCATCCTCTCTATACGCCCAATCAATCATCGTCACCAGCTTCCCACTTATGCGTCTGGTCATTGACTATTGACACAGCACACTCTCTTCTTACAATACTAATCTGAACTTGAACAATACGGCGCGTGGCGAACCAAGGAAATAATAATAATAATAATAATAATAATAATAATAATAATAATAATAATAATAATAATAATCTGCAGTCGCCTTCCACGAAACTTTCACATAATAATAATAATAATAATAATAATAATAATAATAATATGTTGTAATAATAGTAATAATAATAATAATATGTTACTATAATACTAATAATAATAATAATATGTTGTACATAATAGTAATAATAATGATAATGATAATGATAATGATAATGATGATGATGATGATGATGATGATGATGATTTGATGATAATGGTTAATATAATAATAACAGAGTTTAGAGTGGTTCAGTAGGATCTTCCCTCTGTGTGAGAACAGTGTGGCGCAGCGAACCAAAGCAAAGTGTCGTCTGGGGCGAAAAAAG
>CM030833.1:2555702-2560702 GCA_018105865.1 Metaphire vulgaris | reverse complement strand
TTTTTGATTATACGTTTATAAACGCGGGATTGTGTTTCACAGCCGAGTTTCCTATCGTTTTCTGCTATTAAGAGATCTATTTGACAAAACAAACCATTAATAATACAAAGCGCCTCACAGCGTCCAAAGATCTCAAAATATTACAATGATGCGCCATGAATCAGCATTTCTTGGTGGGTTAATTATGTTGTCATATTCTATTTGTACGAAAATTTTGAAATAGTGCAACGGCAAAATTAGAGATTTCGAATCTTGTACTACGAAAGATTAGAAAATGCAAACGAAGAAATTGTGGCTTGAACAGTCTACAAGTTAAAGTCAAATTTTCCACAATTTCCTTCAAATTTTCTAAGTTTCTCGTCTATAGTTTTCTCCTGTTAATTAATTAAACTTCTGAATGCTCAATCTTTTACGCGTTGTTTGCATTCGTGGAGAAAAAGTTGGGTGCGAATTTCGTCAAACAACTGGCCGTTAGGGCAATGTTTTGTAACAGACAGAACAAATTTTCAACCTAAGACTGATAATGGAAAAGCTAGAGAGATGTCAGTACCGCTGTATATGGCGTTCATAGACTACAAAAAGGCGTTTGATTCAGTACAGCGCACAAAGCTATGGAGAATATTAAAGGGATTAGAAATATGCCACGCCACAATTGATATAATTCAAAAATTATACAAGAAACAACAAGCAAACCCGTAAAGAGTGAACAAGGAAACGACAGGTTGGTTTATGATTGGAAAAGGCTTATCTCTCCCATGTCATCCAACTGCTATTCAGAACACATAATTTGTGTTGCTGTATTTCAAATATTTGCAATAATAATGAAACTGCAAACAGGAATATTTCTAGAATTGTAAATTTGGGAGGGGGTGTCGACCTCAAATTAATGGGAGGGGTGTCCAGAGCTAATTAGTATGCATATTTTATGCATATCATTGTCACATCACCAATTTTGGGGGGTGTCGACCTCAAATTGGGGGTTGGGGTATGGGGGTGTTAGGGGGTGTAAAAATATCCCTGACTGCGAATCTACTGCAACTAAACAAGTAGCTCAAGTAGCAATCAGTACATGCTACTTAGTTATGTATCTTTGCTTTTCATACAATTAGCTCTACATCATCATCATCATCACCACCATCATCGTCGTCATCATTATCACTAATTGCAGAGCGAAAATGGAGGCGTCGTACACTGTATAAGTATGATCATATATTCTCACACGCCAGAATTTTACTTTTGTAAATCTGGGTTACTCCCGTTTTTAATATTCGCTTGTTATTGCGCCTGATTCTTAATTTCATCGCGTCGGAGAATTTTTACGCGAGGCGCTACACAAATTGACCATTACATTAATGAGAGGAAGACAATGGTAGACGATGCATAGCCTATCATAAGCGCTGTAGGCCTACTTAGGCCTACACATGTTAAAAATCATGCATCCTGCGTTCTGAACTGGCCTATAATATCGTACCGATCTCCCAAATGTGCGTGCATATATATATATATATATATATATATATATATATATATATATATATATATATATATTATGATGATGATTTTTCCGTAAGTACAATAGACAACAGGATATATATACAAGTTGACCTACCGTGCAAGCCACGGCAGGAGCTAGTAAGCAATACAATCATCAGAGGAAAACGCATTATCTCGAACAACCGAACAGGATTTTTGATGCTGCAGTGAATAAATCTAACTCATAACGAGCTATTAAGCGAGCACGTTCTTCCCACGAACATAGGACGCATGCATTAGAGCAGGGGGTATCAAACTCATTTCATATAGCGGGCCGCATACAATTCTTTGTATGTGGTTGTCGCGGGTCGGATTTGTATGCAGGACATTAACACGAACTACATGTATAGGCTTATTACACAAAATAATAAATTTTTTTACTGATAACTAACTTCTAGTATTCCATTTATATGATACTGTTAAATAGTTATTTATTTTTGTTTTTTCTTGTATTCAGTCATATACACACGGGCCGGATGAAAAGCTTTCGCGGTCCGTATGCAGCCCGCGGGCCGTATGTCTGACACCCCTGCAGAATATAAAGTTCCCCATACAATATATTGGAAAATACGGTCTCCCTACTGGTTTAGTAGTAGCAGTACTAGTCTTAATAATAATAATAATAATAATAATAATAATAATAATAATAATAATAATAATAATAATAATAATAATAATGTACTTTTAAAGCCACAGTTCTAATACTTAAATGGGTGTACTTGGTGCTCCAATTAAGAGACAAACTGGAGGAAAAGTCACCTGGAAGATTTTACGAATGTGGAATAATTTACAAAGGTGAAGATAGGCCTAGGCCTTTACACTGAACGAACACCGAATGAATGCGATACGAAGTGAGAGTTTTGTGAGACGGAAATGATTTTGTTTAGTGCCTAATATTAAAATCTCTCAGCATTTCCTGGTCTCAATTTCTTTAAAATCATTTTTTCTATAATCTTGATACTCAAACAGTTCTTCAGCCTTGTCGAGTATATTCTTCGTTAAATAAATTCTCTGAAATAAATAATAAAAACGAAATACTTGCTTTACAAGCGTCGAATTTCAGAAATCGCTTACCCTAAATCTGCAACAGTCATATATCACTTACTTAAGCAGTTGGCCTATTTCACGAAGTTCCAATATGGTATGCTGCAAGTAGATAAGTAAAATCTCGTGAATTTATATAGCACCTATAGTAAGTAGCATCCAGGCACGTCGGAACGAATTTTCAGCAGGGGGTGCACATTTTCAGATTATCTTAAGAAAAAAATATTGCATCTAAAAAAGCTGACGAGCAAAAAAGGTCTTCATGCACGGAATTTACTCTCTTATTTATTCCAGGGGGTGCAGATTTCTACCGGCCTCCGGGGGACTGCACCCTGTACCCCCACTTCGTACGGGCCTGGTAGTACCACAGTAGCTACTCATTTTTAGGCGTTCTGGATAGTCCAGTGGCGGTTCCAGGATTTCTTGGTGGGTGGATGAAATGAATTCATAGAAAGTTGGTGGGGGTAAGAATATAGAAGGAAAAATCAATAAACTTTGCCGGAAAATGCTGAAAAAAATTTTTATTCTTGATTTTACTACACTTTTAGCGGAAAATAGGTTAATTAACGAGCAAAAAGGGAAATGTTATCCGCAGTTTTTCACCGTAGTTTTACTCAACGTTTACCCAAAAATAGGTTTCACAAGCAAAAAAGTTAAGTCCGGAAGTCCGGAGGGGATGCATCCCCCACTCAGCCCCCCACGTGGAACCGCCACTGGATGGGTATGGTTTCTGAAGGGAGACCCTTTCAGGCAAAAATCTAATTAAAATAAGTTTTAAGTTCAAACCTGTACTCGAAGTAATACCAACAAGTGACGAATATTATAAACATCCTCGCATTTTTCTACCTTCTTAGACCATCGGCAGCAGCTTCTTTGCCTTTATTCCGGAGTTAATGCATTCCGATAGACTACTACATATGTAACTTACACCGACTAAGCTTAGTTGAATTTTTTCTGATTTCTACCGGGAAGCTTCACGAAAGTCTTTACAAGCCTTAATTAGCCTCTGGTTCCGAACACATCTCGTTAACTAATAAACTCGTCGATAGGCTAGTTTTCCTCTTGTCCGATCCCGACTGCGCACCGCCTTGACTACTGCAACGTGCTGTCTTTCAAACTGTTCGCCTACCCGCCAATCTAAATGAGATCTTGGCTTGTTTTCCTGTACCTGACTTTATGCGCATTTTCTTCTCTATATAGGTACATATAAGAGATATACCGCTCACAGCTGGCCATAAATGAATCTATACAAAACATACTGTTCATAAGTTATACATACACACACACATATACAGGGGCGTAAACCTGGCGTCAACATTGGGGGGGATAGAATAATTTTTAAAAAGTTGACCCCCCCAGAAATATAAATATCCCCATTTTGGGGGATATATTATGGTGGGGACTTAAAATCGCCCATGAAATACGTCTTGACAAGCCAAAGGAAGGTCATCCTGATATTTTTATATTTTCCCTCTCCAAATACCCTGTCACAATAAAGGTCACGAAATGCGAGAATGTGGATTTGGCGTAACATCAACATCACAAACACTCTGTCCCCGCCAACTAATTATTCAGGGGGACCGTCCCCGCCGTCCCCCAGGTTTTACGCCCATGCACATATATATATATATATATATATATATATATATATATATATATATATATATATATATATATATATATATATATATTCAGAGAATCAAGTGTTATGTCATTTACTTTAATATACACATGCATAGCATTTTTATTTAAAGTGATGGATTGCTTTGTACTGTATGAGGCATGTGTGTGTGTGTGTGTGTGTGTGTGTGTGTGTGTGTGTGTGTGTGTGTGTGTGTGTGTGTGTGTGTGTGTGTGTGTGTGTGTGTGTGTGTGTGTGTCAGTGGCCTGTAGGATCCTGTATTTGGTTAAACATTGAGTCGATAAGCATGATTTAAGTCATAATGTATACGAGGTTTGTCCGATCTACAGATACACTATTATTCATCTTTTGTTTTCCGGATGTCTGAATGACTCAGTGGAAATTATGGAAAGCGCTACAGCTGCTGTTTATAAGAGAGCAGTCACGGGCGTAAGTATCCTACCTATGGGGTACTTGGCGCGCGTGGCAGAGGAGGGGGTCGGAAATTTAAATCAGCAGGTTAAAAAAATCTTTAATTAAGAAATCATTTTACTTATTCAATATTCAAATCACAAATGCACTTTTCTTGCTTTTACTGATGCGAACTGGTCTATGATGTCCTCAGTCAGTTTTCTTGGTTCCTTCTCTTTCTACGCTGAGTAGAGGGCAAGGTGAGAGAGTTTCTTGCGCCCCTTCAAATGGCGCCCAGGAGCAATGTTCCCTCTAATTCTTGAGGGTCCGTGTGCGCATGAAATTTCTCTTGGGCAACAATTTCCCACTTTTCTAACTTTTGGGCAATTTT
>CM030833.1:2425702-2550702 GCA_018105865.1 Metaphire vulgaris | reverse complement strand
AAGTCAAAAGACGGTCTCTCAGTGCATCTTGCGCTGTGTTAATCCCTTTTTTTCATACGCCCCAAGTTTTAACTGCAGCCATTATATATTAGAATCGTTCGTCGTTTTCGGCGCAATAACTCGTCTACTGAAAATGTCTGATTTTTATGGAAGTCGACTATACCCGATTTATATGAAATTACGTGCCTCAGGAATATAATTTTAATATGCATATGAGTGTGTGGTCTTCTGTTTAAAGTTCCCATTCAACATGCAAGACGCGAATTTATAAACTATTTTTAATCTCCAGTCTCGAATTCAAAACTTGACGCCCCTTTATCATTATTTGACGCGCTGTATAATATAGGCCCTAGTAACCAGGGCCTGTTTTAAGAAACATTTATCACTGCACTTAACTCAGAAAATTTGTGGACATCCGCGCAAAAAAAACAAACCAAAAAGGTCGTCCGGAAAATTTATCACTGCACAAAGCACAGAAAATTGCATTTTACCACTGCACATTTTCATTTTATCACTGCACATTTTGTGTATCACTGCACGTTAAAGCAGGTCCTGGATCCTATACTGTACATTACGTCTTCGTAAGCGTATTACTTTACGGTCTTTACCACCTGTAACATGGCGCTGGCACCGTTTGCCGTCTGCATGAAGGACACGTGATACGTCTGGCAGTTCGTCGATTCCATCCGCGGATCCAAAATGGCGACGGGAGTCGTCACGTGACCGACGTCACCGTCGGAAGGCGCGCGGACTTCGGAGGCGGTCATCAGCTTCGACGTTTCCGTGGAATTCATTTCGAGCTGGATGCGCGAGGCATATCTGCGGACAAAATCGGACATCTAAACAGTCCGCGGACATTCCGCAGACACACAGCAGCGGAAGTGAAACGCAATAGTACAATCAAATCCCTTTAACACCGGATAAATCATCTTGTTATCCGGATTTTACGGTTTTGGTCCTATGCTATAGTCTACTGTATGCGCACGCGCTAAGTAAATACATCTTAAGTGGCGAAAACTTGAAATTTGGTCTCAAGAATTTGAAGAACTAAACTTTGTTGATTTTGCCTTCTAGCGCTAAACAAACTATTGGATCGCAAGTATATTCTCTCCTCTCGATTCGCTTTTATAGGAAATAGTTCTCGTGCACAAGAAAAAGAGTTCGAATATTTAGTTAGACGATCACAGACGAATAATCTATAATGATAATTACCATAAATGTATGTTAAGCCACAAAATATATGATACTCATATGATGAATCACTCTGAGATACACTGATATAGGATATAGGCTGCAGCGTAGTATTAGTAAGCGAGACAGGAGCTCTTCTTTATAAATATCTTGTTACATTATATTCATTTGTTGTATTTGTATTATTCATTTATAATATTAAGATTCTTGCTCTGTTTGTCCAGTTTGTCTGTTACCTTCGAGCGTTCTGATTGGTCACCAATCGACGTTGCGAAGTCGAATGCGTAACCTCTGTCCTGGGCTGTGCACGAGGCTGTTGCCATTGACAACCATTGTCTATTGTTTAATCAAAACTGTGTAACAATCGAATTGCGTAACCTCTGTCCTGGCTGTGCACGACGCTGTTGCCATTGACAACCATTGTCTATTAATCAAAACTGTATAATATAATCAACGGAGCGTTCGAAGCGTCTTAATTGCAGCTCAAACCCCCGTTCCCTTTCCCTCTCCCCATCCCTCTCTCAAACAAACCCCCTCCTCCCCACCTCCTTCCCCCTCCCCACCCTCTTTCCATCCTCTCCCCTCCCCAACCCCTTCCTCCCCTCTCAACCCCCAAACCCTCTCCCAACCCCCTTCCTCCACCCCTCTTCCCACCCCCTTCCCTCCCAACCCTCCCCAACCCCTTCCCTCCACCCTCTCCCCATCCCTCTTCCACCCCCTCCCCATTCATCTCCCAACCAACCATCCCTTTGGTTGAGCTTGGCTGTGTGCCTTCCGAATATACCCCCCCTTCCCCTCCCGAAATCTACCGCAATTTGACGCAAATGTGCAACGTCATGCCCTATATATATAGATTAGCATTATAAGATTTTGTATAGCTACGGAAATTTACCGCAATTTTATGCAAATGTGCAACGTCATGCCCTATAGATTAACATTATGAGATTTTTGCATAGCTACGGAAATCTACCGCAATTTGACGCAAATGTGCAACGTCATGCCCTATAGATTAACATTATGAGATTTTTGCATAGCTACGGAAATCTACCGCAATTTGATGCAAATGTGCAACGTCATGCCCTATAGATTAGCATTATGAGTTTCAAATGTTCCGTTTAGTATTTTAAACTTTAAAGGTCCCTTTTTATAATTCCTTACGTTTCTATCGATTCATGAAATTTTTATCCCCGGGTTTCTTGCAAAGGAATTAATTATTCATCGATTATTAGTTAAATTAAATGCATGCATATTTGTGCATCCCGAATGGTGAATAGGAGCTTCGTATAGCACCTATATCTCAGCGGTTATAAACGTTAGAAAGACGCGGTTACGCTTCGCTTAAGGCTAATTTTATAGAGCACATTTAGGCCCGATTTGTGTAAGCAGTTAATGTTTAATTTGTTTGTTGGAATATTCGTTGCCTCGAACGAAGCGAGCCTGCACTGCGAGCGAAGAGAGAAGCGAGTGCGAGCGAAGCGAGCATTTTTTTAGTATAATGTTAAGATCCTTGCTCTGTATGTCTGTTACCTTCAAGCGTTCTCATTGGTTGGCTGTGTGAGCGTTCTGATTGGTTGGCTGTGTGACGTTCTCATTCGTTACCTTCAAGCGTTCTGATTGGTTGGCTGGGTGAGCGTTCTGATTGGTCGTTCTGGAATCTTAGGCTTCGCGAAGCGAAATGCGACGCGAAGCGAACGGCGACGCGAAGCGAACGGCCACGCGAAGCGTTTGACGAAGCGTACGTTGCAGCGTCATACTGTGTAGGCCTACAACTCGCGAAGCGAACGGCCACGCGAAGCGAACGGCCACGCGAAGCGAACGGCCACGCGAAGCGTTTGACGAAGCGTACGTTGCAGCGTCAGAGCTTGGCTACGTGGCGTATGTACGTCATTGAAACGTTGTTCAGCAGCATGAATTCAATGATTGGGTTTTAGTATTATCCTGCACTGCGAGCGAAGCGAGCGTGAGCGAAGCGAGCATCTTTCTAGTTACGTTGAAAATAGCTCAGAACATTGGCAAATTGTTCAATACATTAATAGTTATACTCTTGAATTTATCACACATACACACACACACACACCGACAGTTCTCTCCACCTGTGGTGACTGTATTATAGTCTGGATCGACAGAAATGCATATCCACCACTCTGCCTCTCCGCGTGAATTGCTAATTAATCTCGTTAATAGATTTTGAACGGCTGGATGTCATATTCTTCGAAAGCGCCTTTGGTCCTGGACCTCTATACTCTGTACGGCTGCTGACGACTCCCTCCCCCCTCTACTCCGATACTCCGCATATTGGACCCCACACTGGTCATATATATAGACACAAGTGACAGGAGTCAGGACACTTTCCAACTCACTCGAAGCCAAAACAACGGCGCAGGGTTTGCAAAGGATTAAACGACGCGTATAATGCAATGTTATCCTTTGCCTGGTAAATGCATGGAAGAAATAATAACTATTTCTTCTTCAGTTATTATCGCTTTTCAGCAATTTGAACATTAACGTTATGAACTTTCATCTTCATATATCTGCTTTATTTTTGGTATTCATTAGATTGAGTTCCATAAAGTTCAACTTGTGTCTTGATAAATAATTAATCTAATGATTGAACCACCCAGTGTAATGCAAGTGAACTTTACGGTTTCCTATCATCCCTAAACATAGCTGTGTTTTCTGGAATGCTTTTACAGAAACAAAAAACTTGGTATTGAAAGGGTTAAGTCGTAATAATTAATCAATCAATCAATCAACCAAACAAGCAGAGACTACGTCAGATGTTTGGCCACATCAGTCTCATGGAGGAGAAAAGAAAGCTGAACATTACAATGAAGGGAAAAGCGGAGCTAGGAACAATGGAGAAAATAATGGAGGGAACAATGAAGGGAATAATGGAGGGAACAAGTCCAGACGAGTGAGAAGACGATGGATCGACGAAATTAGGGAGTGGTCGGGATTACGTCTTGGAGAGTTGGGGTGGGGTGGGGGGGGGGGGCGATTCATATTGCACAAGATCGTATACGGAAAACTGCTGATCTCTACGGTTCCCGAGTTGACGATGATGAATAATGATGAATGACGATGAATGCTGTTGTTACTTTTGTTGTTGTTGATGATGATAATGAATGTTGTTGTTATTGGTGTTGATGATGATGATGATGAATGTTGTTTTTGTTGTTGTTGTTGCTGCTGCTGATGATGATTTGGTGGTGGTGGTGGTGGTGGTGATGATGATGATGATTCAACTAAACGCGTCTTCGTAATTAGTTTGTCTGCTGCTTTTGAAACGATTGCTTGTGTCTTCAAATACTCATCTGTTTTCGTCTTCCCGCCTGACTCTCTGTCTTGAATGAAGTAATTGCTTCGATGCAAGCAATTCATTCATAGAATTTTCCACGAATGACCTGTTTACATTCCTGCCATCACCCCCACCCACCCCACCAGCCATGACGAAGAGTTACTGTAAATACAACGTTGAGTACGAGATTCCCAACTCTGAGTAATTATCATATCAACCGTTACGTAATTCCGATAAAGCCAGATACCAGCATTTGCAGCTGTGAAACAGGTCTTAATGCAATCTCCACTCACAGCAGCACGCGGGATGGGGTGGCGGTAGGATACTGGACGCGCAACCGGAGGGTATCGGGTTCGAATCTCACCCCAGCCAATGCGCAACGACTAAGTTACACAGGTCTACAAGTTGTCATCCTCTCACTTGCTCGGTACTTAACGGTTCGTCACTGCGAACGAATGACTTAACGGGCGTTAATAATAACACGGGGAGGAGTAGAATGAGGAAGAGAAGAAGGAGGAGGAGGAGGAAGACGAGGAGGAGGAGGAGGAGGAGGAGGAAGAGGAGGAAGAGGAGGAGGAAGAGTCTGTAGTGTAGGGTCATAGTCGGTGAAGACTTAACGAAATCCAGATACGGGATCGTTTAAATCTGTCAACCGTCGTACACGCATATGAACCACATGCTCGCATTGCCAATAGAACAGATCCATAATTCCAATTGTCAACAACAAAACGTTTTCACTTTGCTCTGGTTTTGACGCGAAGTTTGCGCGCCCGTGACTCGGTCGCCACTTGCGACCCACATAGGTTAACAGGTGTCGTTGTTGTTGTTGGAGAGATTCCGGTACAAAGAGGGTGGGATGTCTTCTTCCCAGCCAATATTATTCAAGGGTTGAACCCGAGTTCCGGTTCTAATACACAGGTCGTGAAAATAAGGATCTTGTCTAAAGACCCAGAGGCAAAAACAGAAAGAGACGATTGTTCCGTGCGAAACGCTATCGAGTGTATACGAACAGATCCAGACGAAAGAGAAAGACGCAGGACTATTGGTTAACCTTAATTTGTGCATTTAGTCTCATGCACTGAACTTAATGCATGCCAAACGCCGGCCAATCAGCTAATATAACCATACGAGTGGCATTCAAAAGTTTTGAAACTTTATACTATTATTATTATTAGTAGTAGTAGTAGTAGTAGTAGTAGTAGTAGTAGTAGTAGTAGTAGTAGTAGTAGTAGTAGTAGGCGCAGTGCAGCAGGCCCAGTAGTGGCATTAGTAGCAGTAGTAGCAGTAGCAGCAGTGGTGGTAGTAGCAGTAGCAGCAGCAGCAGTAGTAGTAGTAGTAGTAGTAGTAGTAGTAGTAGGCGTAGTGTAATAGGCCTAGTAGTAGCATTAGTAGTAGTAGTAGTAGTAGTAGTAGTAGTAGTAGTAGTAGTAGTAGTAGTAGTAGTAGTAGTAGTAGTAGTAGTAGAATTTTAAGTGGTTTAGTAGGATTTATCCTGTGATTTCTCCTAGGATTTTCACCACCACTCCTTCTACATACTGGACATCCCTCTACGCCAGCTTCAGTTTATTCGTTACTGTTTTTTTAACCTTTGATTCTACAAAAAAGAGCATAAACTGGCATATTAAATTTCAGCTCTACATAATTTTTGTACTATAATCGCTGTGTAGAAATCAGGAAAACACATGGATACTATTTTTGATTGTTGCTGGGTAAACAAATACAATCTTTACTTGATTAATATCAGCTGATAAATGGTTGCAGCTTTTAATATAATGGCGCAATTAAAGGCCTTCCACCAAAACACAAGTTATATTACTGTTCAATTTTGAAGACTGTGAGCCTGTTTATAAGTAAGAAAATTGAATTTCTATAGCGCCATTCGGAAGAGAATCTGTGTTCAGTTTACTATAGAGACTACTGCATATGCGCAGAGAATTAATGTAATTCTAAAATATTCAGGGCGTTAAGGACAAAGTCATAAATCTTAGACGTTGCCAGGCCCTTAGAAAGTGAGGTATTATTCTTAGCAGCGCAAAAATACCGATTGAATCTCCGTTTTTAACTTCACTGTTAGCCCGGTCCATTCATCCGACAAACAAAAGCAGCAGCCAATGCGAGAACAGCCATTGTCCCCATACAAACACCCACTTCATTCGGGGTTGTTCATCTCCATCACCCCTTTAGTTGTACCCACCGGGGTCATAGGGTTAAATCACTGCCAGTACTTAACAAGAGACCTGAACCACGTCATTTGCCCGGAGGCTGACATCTCGAAATCTACGAACAGACCCTAGATATGATTTATTGCTTTCGAAATTCAGCAATGATTTAACAGGTTAACGTTCCAGCCTCCGGGGTTATGATTAGGTCCAGGCCTCCTATTAACGATGTAGGAAATGGAGCTACGGGTAAGGTTGAGCACGGTAGGCAGAAGGAAGCCCCGATTCACAACTCAGAGCTGTTATGCTTATTAAAAACGAGCATTCTTATTTTCTGAACTGGGTCACCGGCTGGGTGGACCTGTTCCAGCTACTGGTTGTTTGGTTATTTTCGTTTTCTACCTCTGCCAACAAGTGAACGTGGTGTATTTACTCGTAACGTAAACCGATACAGAGGATATGTCATTCGATGCTTCGTGACCGAAAGAGATTGCGTGATTATTCAAAAGAAAATGACGACGGCAATCGAACCATAATATCAAGGAGTTAATCCGCATTATAAAAATCTATTGGCTTATACGCAGAATCAGGAAGTTTGCATTTAACACGAAGAAGCCCCTGGCCATAGAAAGGGGGAAAATAAAGGGGAAAGCTAATAGGCTGCCCACTATCACACATGACTGAACCGTTTCAAGGGCTTGACATGCGCTGAATATGTGACATTCTAAGACCAGTACAGTATTAGTTATGGCCGTTCAAAATTTAATATCCAGACTTGTAATCTGGTTATTTAGGCTTTCAGTGAATCCATCTCGACAAGGCATGGAGGCAGCAAAAAAAGGGCTAGGCCTACCGAATGTTTGGAATGATGAAAAGGACAATAGTGAGTCGAGACAAAGATATAATCGTAAAACTATATAAGTCATTAGTAATGCCTCATCGAGAATACTGTGCTCAGGCATGGAATCCATTCTTGAAAAAAAGATATAAAGCTTTTAGAAAAAGTGCAAAGACGAGCAACAAAGATGCTTAATGGATGTCATAATTTAAGCTACGAAAAAATACTTCAATATTGTGGATTGACAACATTAGAAAAGAGAAGGGGGAGAGAGGGGATTTGATAGAAACATACAAAATAATGACTGGGAAAGTAGATGTGCTATATGATCGATTCTTTACATTGGCACACTATAGCAGCACAAGAGGCCACAAGTGCAAAATGTTTAAGCAGAGGGTGGGTCCAAGAAAAATTTTTGTAGTACAAGGGTTGTGGACAAATGGAACAGTTTGGACGAAGTGGGAGTGACAGTTGAAACAGTAAACGGATTCAAAGGCTATCTCGGAAAACTATGCCATTGAATGCGGAGAGTTACTACAGTGGTTTTCACACAGGCTTACTTAGCCTCCTGAACCACTTTAAATCACATTATTATTATGCCACCTGCCATTCAAACGCGTATACTAATGTACCGGTGGGTCTACGCCATTAGCTTCCAGGTGCGAGTTAAGCTCATTCGTACTCGAGTCCTAAGGTCGATCAAAACACTGACATTGTTTTTTAAAACACGTGAAATAATTAACTGAAAACAACAGATAAGTATTGGAAATGGCGGTTTTCGACACAAGAAAATCCTACTAAACCACCTAAAATCCAGCCATTATTATTATTATTATTATTATTATTATTATTATTATTATTATTATTATTATTATTATTATTACACCAACTCTGTTAGACTGTAGACAGAATTTTAACTAGTCTTTCGGCTTGAACAGCATTTGTAAAAAGACGCGCACTTACAACGCGCAGACCAACAGCACCTACGTATTATCAATTCATTGGAGCAACTGAAGGCCCTTCGAAGAAATCTACTTGACGGCGGACAGACGCTTCAAAATGGTTGATGTCCGGAATGCGATTAAATAATGTAATTACGCCATAATAAATTAACTGCATTTCGAATTCGAAAACGGTAACCCTCGGATTTCAGGAGCTGTTATCAAACGGCCACGTTGTGGCTTTTTACAATTTGAATAATTTAGCGGTTGCTTGCAAGTATTTGCTTTAATATCAATAATGCTCTGAACTGCTGATTAAAATACTGATTGTCCTGCTTAAAATTGTCCGTGAGATCATTTAGGGATTTTAGGCTGTGAACTTGATATAGGGTTAGCGGTCAACGCTGATAAGTAGCTGTTTGATTACAAAAATCACGACTGCTCTAAACATAAGCAGAGTTCTGTCGCTTTCTTGTCTTTGCCTCTGTATCAATTTTCTAGAACACTTGATGGTCACTGTCTTTTTAAGTCATGTGGTCAGATATATGTCGGTAATGAGTGACCCACTCTGTGGCAAAAGGAGACTCAGATTTTATGCTGACCCTTCTTCTGTGGCTTCCAATTTCTGATCACATTGAGTCATCCAGAATGACAATGAAAAGTGTTACAGAAAGCATGCATCCTTGTCTCGGTCCTACGTTTACCCTAAACCAGGGTTATTTCTAGGATTATCAATTTGGGGGTGTCGGTCTCAAATGGGGGGAGGGTGTTAGAGGGTGTTGGGGTGCATGTCAGGCTCGGATTGGGGAAAATTGAGGAGGTGTCGGTTTCAACTTGGGGGCGTTGGGGGCAGGGGTGTAAAAATACCCCTGTCCTAAACCATTCCGACATTTCAGTATCTATCTATACTGCAATTTCTGACTTCTGATATATTGCCAGTATGAAACGGATGAGTTTTTCTTCAATGCCAGCCTGTCTCAATTTCTTGCCACACAACCCTTCCTGTCACACCGAATCAAAGGTTCACTGACCGCATTGGGTATATATATAGACAGGTAATTCTTGATTCTGCAACGCTTAGAGTTCTTACGCTGCTAACCTTTTCCACCAACGTTTTCCACTACTTCCTTCGCATCACCTGCTCCGCTCTCTTGGTCGTATGGATGTCCATGTATCTACATGTAGATCACGTGCCACTCTCACTCTCACTCAGCGTTGGTCATTAAGTGTAACTGGACCCTCACTCTGGAGTGGGTTGTCACTGGAATTCGCCTTGTCTTGACGCCATCAATTGTATCAACAGAAGCTGATGAACAAATCAAAACTTCCAAATAGCCCTGAGACAAACACGATATGAGATCACGGAACTAATGGCAAAGGTCCTGGCGTTGATGGTCTGTATTCATCGATAGATCCATAGATAGGCCTAAACGCCTGAGGCATCATACACTCACTAGAACCTCCGCCAAGATGTTTGGCATTGTATCAGTGGCGGCTCCACAGGGTGCCCGGGGGGGTGCCCCTATTGAGTTCCTGCACCCAATGACCCCCTCTGTTGGGACCCTATACTTAATACTAAATACCTAACAACAAATGGTTGGTCCCCCATGATTAGAAGTTGCCACCCCCAACGCCCCCGCCCCCCACTTGCCAAATCCAGGAGCCGCCACAGCATTGTATACTGCAAATAATTGTGTTTGGCGTTTCTGTAGAAGCAAAGATAACAGAGGTAGCGGACAAACGAAGTTGGAATAGAGGAATGTATGAGTGACAGTGGTTTTCAACACTGGAGAAAATCACACTAAACCACTTAAAACCCAGTTGTATAGTATAGGCTTACTACTACCTATACAGCAGCAGCAGCAACAACAACAACAACTACAACAACTACAACATAATCGTCAACAACATCAACTACTACTACTCTCTTCTTCTTCTTTCTTTCCTTCCGTCTTTCCCTATTGGGTTGGACGATGGGTCTGAACGAGTTCCTTCCACTTCTGTCTGTCTCTTGCTGCTCTGGTCAATTGGGTGAAGTTCATTTGCATTTCTTCTGCATCCTCTTTTAAGTTTTCTATCCATGTTTTTCTTGGTCTTCCTTTTCTCCTTTTGCCTTCAACATAGTTGTATAGTGCTTTCTTTGGTAGTCTACTACTACTACTAAGGCCTATTAGTGTTACTTATTATTATTATTATTATTATTATTATTATTATTATTATTATTATTATTATTATTACGCTCTCACTCATTTAAAAATTATCATAGCTGTTATTATAACTGTTGTTATTATTAGGCCCTATAAGATGAACTATGGTAACGTTGGTCAAATATAATTTCAACTTTTTATGATAGTGTCTTACTGCTAAGTCTATTTGGTTGTTATAAGCAGCTCAATGGGCACTAGTCTGCTGACAATTAGGAATGAAAAACTGAAACCGCCGATTAATGATTCAATAATTATAAGTAATGATCTTCGCTAGACAGGAAATAATGATAAAACTCGCAAAACAGTAGGATGTTAACACAAGCACTTTCTAAATGCTTCTATTTTAAACCTCTTACGAAAATAGCAATGTTAGTATGTCACCATGAGCCTATAATAATAGCAGCTGGACCTCTGGCAAAAGATTTAATCTATTTTAAACGTCTTATAAGACGTAGGCTACCTGCTTCGCCTGGTCTATCACCCCCTTAGATTGCTTCTCCGCTGATCTAACTGACCTTTTCGGACTCGACATGGCTCCAGTTCGGGTTGGATTTGATCGGCAAAGGCATCCATGGGCATCACGATAATGGTGCCATAGAAGTTGATTGATTGATTGATCGAGAGATTGATTGATTTATGAGAAAGTCTAATTTTGAAATAGGTAGTGTACGATTTTTCAAAGAGCAATGACGTCACACTACTCCTATCCCCAAATTGCCAACGCCATCCTCCCCTCCCCCCCAAAAGAGATCGAACAGTTAAAAATCGAAACTCTCTCGCAGGGAAGTCATCCTCAATTCCACCAAATTTTCCCCCAATCAACTACTGAACTTTGGCATACTTCTTAAGAGAACTATTGCCAAGTCAACCGGTCGCTTCAAACAATATGGAACAGCTCAGAAAAATAACGAAAAGCAATATTTAATTATCAAACGCTGACATTTTATTCGAGTGACACTTTCACTTCTCAGTTTTTCTATGGACAAAGAGCAACGCACGCTTTAAATCTAGCACTTAGACTGTCTGACTGACTTAACCCCCTTAACCGGGCGCGACAGCTCAGAGCCGTCCAGTTTACATTGAGTTACAGATTTATTTCCCAGTTAAGGGGTTAACAGCTGTATGAGCTGTAAGACAACTCGGCTGAATATATGTCCGTTTGTTTAGAGTGTAATATATAGCGGCCATATATATATATATATATATATATATATATATATATATATATATATATATATATATATATATATATATATATATATATATATCCTGTTACCATAAACGGAGATTTTGGGCCAAATTCTGTTAAAGTTTAGAAATTGGACCAGCGGCAGTCAACTGACGAAGGCAACTTGATAATGCAAATATCTGATAATGAAACTTATATAGTCTTGCAAATGTAAATATGCCTAACCACATCAAGGATACAGGCCTACGCAGAGAAAAGAGATCGCTACTGATAACGTTTTAAAATTGACAAGGTTCTAAAGTTGTATATTTTTAGACCTTTCCACTGCTAAATAGATAGACCCCATTCCTTGTGCATTGTAGACAGGTCCTGTTAGATTGCGTTATATCATACAATATTTGTGAGGCGTAGAAATTCAATATAAAAGATGTTATGACACTGTATACAGGGAAATGTAGGCCTATTTTGTTATTTGTAGATTCTAGGACGACGAATGTGATCATATTTTTTAACAGAAATAGTGACAGTGTGCCATGTGATAAGCAGTGGCGGCTCTAGGATTTGGCAAGTGGAGGGGCAACTTCTTGGGGTGGCAACTTCTAATCATGGGGGGCCCAACCATTTGTTGTTTATTGTATGTAGCATTAAGTATAGGGTCCCAACTGGGGAGCACTGGGAGGGCCAGGCACTCAATAGGGGGCACGGGCCTCTCCTGGCCCCCCGGTGGAGCCGCCACTGGTGATAAGTAAACATTAACCTGTATTAAAACCACTATAATTACTCTCAACATTTAATAATGTTAACGGATAGCCAGGGTGCGATTTGTGACCTGGAGCAGTGGAGGAAATATGTCGAGCTTGGGGGAGATGTAGTTGTTGGAAAATGTAGAAGTGGGGGGATGTAGTGGTGGGGGATGTAGCAGTAGGGGGATGCAGTTGGGCAGTGGGGGAAGATTCCCCCCTTCCCCTACAAATCGCGCCCTGCTGATTGCTATTGCCGCTTCAAACTCAATTATTATTACTCAGCATTTTTAGTTTAAAACGCTTTGTGAATGATGACAAAACCGCACAAAATCCAACTCGACTAAAATAGCGATCTATATACTGGACACGATGTCAGATTTGGATTTTTGAAATTCACTAAATTTACAAGGATTGCTCAATTTTCAAATATACTTACAGTTCTCTGAATAAGGTCGAGTACATGTTTGAAACGGATCCCAGACTTGAAACACGCTGCTACATCGTCGGCAAACCCGTCCGAAAACAGTAATTCCCACGGCACGTGTTCAACGTAGACACGTACAGACTTCTGGTATCCATGTATCCATGACTCATCGAGCAGCCATGCGCTGGATGATCAGCGCAGTTTTTCTACAACTGACAAAGAAGCGTCCAGGGTAAGGTTGGCTCTTCCACGAATCCGATAATTTTACGCTTCCATTTGCCGGCGTCCACATTTCTCCAGCGTCTTGACTTTTAAACAGTTCTTTTTTTACCGCAAAGGATTAGCAGCGTGGCTGACCGACCAACGTGCCCCATTTCGGTAAACCCTTTCGTGTGTAAATCTACATTCACTCCAGTCTTTTGTATACAGAAAAGACAGGTCTGAAGTAAGTAGTGATATAGCTCTCTGATGTGCTAAGAAGACGAAACTACTCGCCCGTTGCAGCTGTTCGGAGGATATGTCCGGTAGCTCAGAACACGTATTATCGTAACGCGGTGGCTATTAAGACCGACTAGACGCGGGCCCAACAGGCTGCTTGCTGGCTGCCTATACCCGTCAACGCCGCCGGTGTAATAGTTTAATAGGTTGCGAGGCAGGGTTTCAGTGACCGCCCTAGACTGTAGAGTGTAGAGTGTATATACAGTGTAGACTGTAATTTTGTAGTCTGTCTTCTTCGGTTTAGAAATTTTGACGGCGAGGTTTCCAAGTAAGCATGGGGAGAGACGATAGCAGCCGAATGAGGAGGAAGGAGAAGATGAGGATGATGAGGAGGAGGCGCAGTTGCTGAGGATGGACCTGTTAGAAGATGAGGAGGGGGAGGAGGATTTCCGGTCTGAAGCACAATGGTAGTGAGAGAAATGTATCGAGTCTGACACCAAAATCGGGGGGAGGGGGGAAGATGGCAGCAGAGATGGCAATTGGTCAAATGGGTCATGAATATTCAACGGATCTTGACCCTTGACCTATCCAAATTTTAAGACTGAGGGTGCAGCTCGTGAAATGTTAACATCGCGTTCATTGACAGCTGAATATTATATTACTGATTTTCAACTGCTGATGAATGACCCGTGGGTAAAAGGTTCAATGGGTCATTTTGAGTGACCCATGGCATGACCTCTGGATGACAGGACAAGAACTGTATAAGGGGATCGGTGCCCAAGAGAAGTGGCGACCTTAGTTTGTGTCCCAGTGGTCGATTTTTGTAAAAAGTAAGGTAAAACCACCCCCTCAAAAAATTTTGACCTCCAGATTCAAAACCAAAATAATCTTTTTACCCCACTTCGGGGTGGACTCAATCGATGGGTAGGGTGCTAGATCCCACAACTCCCAGCAAAAGTTCTAATCCTATTGCTGCGGCATAGTTGGGACTCCGTGCCGGGGAAAGGGCCAGAATTTACAGTTCGCATATCTTAGATTTTGATGTACACAAGAAACTTGGCAACAACTCTGACCCATACTGATTGAAACATCAACATCACAGTCAGCTACCGACTGTTGGCTGTCTGTCATTAGCAATGGATGACATTCAAATGCATAGCTCTGTGGATGACTCATGCACCTAAATGCAGGAGGCTCAAGGCTATATACTGTATGCATATGCCTGTTGTAACGAACACATCTAAACCTTCAATGGCAGAAAATATCGTGACAAAGAAAGATTCATTACCTAAACTGATCAAGAATTATTCACAGTCCAATAGTCACAGTGGCGGTTCCACATGAATGGCCCGGGGGCTGCCCCCTATTGAATGCCTGCCTCCCTGTTGGGACCCTTTCCTCCATAGTAGGTCGGTCTTACTCTTTCCCTCTGACTGATCTCTGGAATGACCTGGTCTTTTTGCAGATGGATTTGAAGCAGGGTTTAATCTAGGCCGTTTCCGGAGGGGAAAATTGCCCTTTTTCCCTCCCGGAAATTCAAAATTCCCCCCGGAAATTTTGGCATACTACATCAACTAACAGCAGCCCCTAGCAGAATTCCCCCCGGATTTGTCAGTCCCCCCGGCTTTTTCAGTTCCCCGGAGTCCAGATTAAACACTGATTTGAAGTACCATCGATTGATACCCTTAGGTATTAGAACTGGTGCTATCAGGTCAGGAATTCCTATGCTATTTCTTCCAAAGTCATTCGGTGTCTTCCGTCAGTTTTTCCATTGAGATTCAGCCCTGCCATGTGCAGATCCTCTTCCAATCCCATCGTCTTTTCGGTCTTCCTTTAGATCTTCTCCCCTCTGGTTTGTAGTTGAAAATTCGTTTTAGGTTTCTTATTTCATCCATTCTGAGTATGTGTCCAGTCCATTTCATTCTTCTCTTTCTGATGACTTCCATGATGTTCGGTTGCAGTGTTCTCTCTCTAACTTCTTCATTTGTTATATGTTCTTTGTATCCAATCCTTAGTATTCTTCTTAGCCATTTATTTTCTGTTGCTACTAGTTTTTTTCTCCAATTCTTTTTTTATGGTCCAAGATTCACATCCATAAATTAGTATTGGTATTACACAAGTGTTGAGAATTCTTAGTTTTGTTTTCATCCCAATGCTATATAGTGCTATAGAAATGCATTATTACTATTATTATTACTATTATACTTACTACTACATACCTATCAACAAATGGTTGGCCCCATGCTTAGAAGTTGCCACCCCAACAACCCCCGCCCACTTGCAAAATCCTGGAGCCGCCACAGAATAGTCACTAATAGTAGGATACAGACCGCAGGCATGAGCAACAGGGCAAACAAATAGGCAACTGATAAGTGGTGCTCATTACTAATAGACTTATTACTTGGAATATATACAGGATAAATCAATACAGGCCCAGGCTCATGACAAACCTCGCTTGACACCAACCTCAAGGCACATGGGCACAAGGTAAGTGTATCCGCGATTGGGGCCGGTGGACCAGCCATGGGATTTGCGTAAGACCGAGGCATATATCAGGGGCGTCATTGGGGAACGGGCGTGCCCCCCCCCCCCAAGAAAATGAAGAAATAATCTATAATGCATAAAATAAATAAATGTGAAATTTGCAAAAATTCGCAAAAAAATGCCAAAAATTTTGCCTAAAAATTCTCACCCCCCACGCCCCCCAAGAAAAATGTGAAATGACACTACTGGGCATATTGAAGCGAGGCATCTCACAAAGTAATGTCGTGAAGATTCGCAAAAATTCTGTTACCCTACGCGCCCCAATTTCACGGCACAAACTACTGGTAAAGCAGCAAAAGAAGTGAATGCGGAGAACACAGACCCCATCAAAACGATTTCTTAACCAATTAACAAAATTAAACAGATCGTCAACTTGCATATCGGATCATATTTAATAACCCTAAATTTACTTTCCATTTCAATTACAACGAATAGGGGTCGTCTATAAATGACATCATGCGATTTTGGCAGTTTTTTTACCCCCCCCTTCATCGCAAAAATCAGACCACCTAAAATATGACATCACAACGCGTTAACCCCCTTTTCTTCTCGGATCTTGACAAGGAAAAAGAAGGCTGTCACCTAAAAATTACTATTATGTGACGTCACATTTCTGCTAAACCCCCCTCCTCGTCACAAATGTTTGGACCCCCTAAGTACATGACGTCATTTATGGATGGCCCCATAGACTTTTAACGAATGCACTCGAGTAAAATTTCTGCCATGTAAGATAAGATACAGTCAACAATGCATCAAAGTATGATGCAGAGAAATTGTAAAGTTCAAAATGACAGAAACCTTCAACATATACAGTACTCAAATTTTCCCATGCTGCCTTCAAAATTGTCTGAAGCGAAAATTATACGGTTAGTCTTAGTACATCACTCAGGCTCATCTCCCAAATCCAACTGGTGAAACTTGTCTACGTCGTAGAAGTTCCCCTTTACGACTCTCCCACCAAAGTAACGGCCGTTCAAGTCGACAACCGCTGAAAAATCAAAGAAATCGCAGGACTACAGAGCGGAATATTCTGGATCTTATTGCATGTTTCAATGTTTAGGAATTCTACAATCTTCTTAGCTAACATCAACTACACTGTAAGTGAAATATGTGCAAAAATGTTTTCTAAACTGCATAAGTCCTCAATGGAATGCTTCCTATCTAATGGAAAAGAGAGGAGAGCTTCCTATCTTTGTCTCTGTCTGTCTGTCTGTCTCTGTCTCTCTCACTCTCATGTAATCGATTATTAAAGTATCCTAATGAAATTGAATATTTAGCAGGTTCAACTAAGTACCATTACTACATTAATGTGACTGATCACTATAATGAACAGCTTTCTATTGTTCTATTTGTGGCCTACGAAGTCCTCAAATAGATCTATTTATGGCCCTCAAAGACCACAAATAGATCTATTTGAGGACTTCTTAGGCCACAAATAGAACAATAGAACAAAACAAGCCATTCCATTTCTGAATGGCCTGACTGCAGTTTTGAATACAATTCCCTGTTCTACCGGCAGCCAGGGTGACTTTTTACATTGAATACCTTGATCAACAGGTAACGCCTTGATCTCAAATGACGAGATAATATTAAATTCAAACCTTTTATTGCAGATTCCATTCTTTCAAACTCAATGAATATCCTAACTGCTTCTTCGTCCGGCCCATCGGGAACCTGGCAAGAAATAAGAAACGGTGATAACGAGAATAACGTTAACACCAATTTTCTGCTGAGTTGTTTAATCTGTTAGGCCTCAATGTCTTGGTCTTTTCCCAAACCGTTAATTTTAATCAACTAACTGACTAGGTTCTTAAGAGGTGCTATACAAAAAAAATTATGTTACACTATATTACATTACAAATAAATACAACTAAATAAGTACAAATTTTTCAAATAAATACAAATTTCAAATAAATACAGATTTTAAGGTAAATCCCAACAAATCCATTATAAGAACCAACCTCAAATATTACACATTTTATGACTTTTCCATATTTAGCACATTCCTCGGCGGTTTCACCTTCCAGCTCAGGATCAACTTCTCCTGGTCCCACCATGTTCTGTGCAACAAAACAACAAGTTGCATAAGAAACAGTCTCCAGCAATATATTTGCACATCATACCTCAACTAAACCTTAAAATATCACTATTACAGCCCTTAAAATTAATTATTCAAGAAAGACAAAGTGAATGAATGGATGGGTGGAACATAGTGGTTCTCATTCTAAATGTCATCATCATCATCATCATCATCATCATCATCATCATCATCATCATCATCATCATCATATTATTATTATTATTATTATCATATTATTTCATCATCAAATTATAATCTATGTATTATTATTATTATTATTATTATTAAATCATCATTATTCTGCCATATTACAAGTATTACATATTATTTCTAGGAAATTATAATCTATGTACTCTTTACTGTATGGCAAACACTGTTTCTGTCATATCACAAGTCCCACATATTTTCAAACACATGCATTCACTCAATAACTCGCTCACTCTATCACTCACTCACTAACTCACTCACTCACTAACTCACTCACCCAACAACATTCCAAGCTAAGAAACGCTCACCCTAAGGATGATGACTTTGGACGGATTACGAAGCAAATTAGCATTGCTCAATTCAGCTCTTGGGGCATTTGAAGCTGCCTCTTGTGCAGCCGCTGATAATCAAGCAAACATCAACAGTAAGCAGCGGGAACATGATACGTATCATGTATCCAAATGACCAACAAATCAAATCAGTTTATGTTAAATGATACTTAACTACTCCACCATCCTGAATGGTCACAAACAAGTATTTAGATTAAATAATTCTCAAGTTATTAGATTAAATAATTCTGTAGTCGTAATTGGCAATTGAATTTCTCATGCGCAGTAAATAATTTCTATGACACGAACCACTGCAAGTCATTGTAATAGGCAGAAATAAAAGCCAGCTAGTATCACAAAAGCAAACAAGTATTTCATTACTATGATATAAGTCAAGATTGGCATCATGATTAGACAATACAATGTAATCAAAAAATCCAACGGTGTATTTAGATAACAATACTGCTGTTGCCACGGTAACTATTTCAGCCCAAAAATGCATTCAATTCACAAGCCCCCCTCCCCCACTCTGTATTCACAAGATCTGACTAATAGAAATAGTAACATATGAATAAATAAGTAAATTTTTTTAAAAGTACTATTATTATCTTAAATGGAGGACTTTAGAACATTCCAATTTAATAGAAATGTCGTTACAGATTCACCACGTTTGTGAAACTAGCAATTTGTTCATCTTTTGCCTTCACGTAGTTTTGCATTTCTCAGGCAAATGTGACATACTGCCTTGTTTATCATCAATACAATGAAATGTAACATGGCAGGTAATTTATACCACACCCTTACATAAGAAAACCCAGATACATTAATATTGAGCAGGCAGGCAGTCAATCTTTTCATCTGGAATGCCTTCTACCGTGTGTGTGTGTGCTTGTGTGTGTGCTTGTATGTTTGCACGAGTGAAGACATGTACTAGAGTGAGAAATGTTATTTGCATTTCTATTAATGAATCTGTTTATTTTCTCTTATCTATTTACATTTTCTTACTGCCAACATAAATCGCGTGCTACCTTTCTGGAGGTCCTTCTCGTGAATAATCTTTCCTCCGCGCTTTCCCAACTTTTCCACTTGAAGCGCCGTAGACATTCCCTGACCTTCACGACCCAAACCCTGACCGTCCCGATAACCCATTCTTGCCATAATCTTTGATGCAACTGACCCTCTGGAGCAACAGCAAAAAGTATATATCATCACACGGCATATATGAACAATCACGACATGACTAGTATCTTCAATATTTTAATCAGAATTCCATCAAAATTTTCACAGATATTTGTAGAACTTTAAAACAAATGTGAGTTCAAAATATCCTCTCTAGATTAATAATTTGAAAAATCACCCCAAACAGAAAAATGTTTTGCAATAACCATGGGCGCCCACAGAAATTTTTCCAGGAGGAGGCAAAACACAATGGTCATGGCTATGCCACATAAATTTTTCCAAGAGGGGGCAAAACACATCTTAACACAATGGTCACGGTTAATATTTTAGCAAGGTTTTCAAATTTCAATGGGAAATATTGGCATTTTTATTTTCCAGGAGGGGCAAGTACCCCCTCTTGCCCAAATGTGCGGGCGCCCATGGCAATAATCAAGGTTGACTAACAGAGGCCCCAACTATAATAGAAGAACAGTACCAAACAAAGCAATCTTACCCTAATCCAAACTTGGCTCCTAGGTCACTGTCTGGCTTATTCAGAACAGGTCCTGAAACAGAAAAATTACAACAGCAACTAGCAGTAAAGTAAAGTAACTACATTACTATCTATCTATTTACAAATTGGTATCGTCACACACACACACACACACACACACACACACACACACACACACACATATATATATATATATATATATATATATATATATCTCCAAACGTGTGCCTGTTACGCGTGATGCATAACGCTGGGCAGTTTGTTGAGCCATTTAATAATGGTCTGGTAGGACATTGGGTAAAGCTCTTGCCTGAACGGCAAAGCCTTCCTGCCATGCTTGACAGGCAAAACAACTAACGATGAATAGTAAAATCAAGGAGTAGCAACATTCTACAACCAAATCGATTGAAGCAAATTTTCTAAGACCTAAAGGCAAAATTACTAAATATCATTTATCCTAATACTCAGAAAAATCCTATCAGAATATTATTGAGCTATTCTCTAGACCTTCTATTAAACCACATCACACTTGCTTCAATATAAAAATAAATGTCTTTCAAAATTCATTTATATTAACATCAAAATCACCACAATGCTGCACACAGTCGACTGTAATCGTAAAGTAATGTAATTGTATTCAACAAAAGCACCGTAAAAACAAACTTCAACACAGCTCTGGCACGATCATTTATTCTCTCATACTCTGCAAATTTGCCTAATTCTTTTCTTTATGCTTCTAAATAACTACCAATTAGCAAAGAGCATCGGGCTCTTTTATAATTCATCACAACAAAATGCAAATACACAAGCCATAAAAACCTGATATAATGTGCAAATGTACGGTACCCAGACATTCGCGCGCCCGACATTTGCGCGATGACAAATGCACTAACGTAAAATCGACAAATGCGCGCCGACAAATGCGCGACCGACAAAAGCGCATATTATATCAACGAACATCGCGCAAATGTCGGTACGCAAATGTTGGTCGCATATTTGACGGGTCACGAAATGTACTAATAAAAGACCGGCATTTCCAAAAGACAAATCACAGATGCTCCTACCCTGAAAATCTTCCGTAGGCTTTACGTCCAAATCCATGAGTGACGGTGGGGGCGCAATGGCAGCTTTTGGCGCGGATGCTGTATACGTGACAAAAATCATTTCAAGTCACCCAAACATTCTAATGCACAAGAAGTTCTGCTTTGGGGTCGACCGATAAAATTTCAAATGATAATTCAAACTAAATTAATTGCATCTTTACTATAATAAAAATTTTTCGTTAATCTTACCACGGGAATTAGGAATTATAAAATGGAGCAAATTATGTGGGAAAATGTAGCATGAAATGAAAAGCTGTTGATATGGAAAAACCATTAACCCTTTTGCCGTTCATTTATGGACAAGTATTGTCAGGGCAAATGGGAAAAGGGTTAACATCCAAGTAGATTTTGGGTTAAAAACGAACGTCGTCTTCCACGATCTTCTTCGTTTTCCTCGTCTTCTTCTGCTCGTCTTCTTCGTCTTCTTTCAAATTCTCCGTTTTCGTCTTGGTCTCGTCTACGTCTTTTAAAAACACGAACAGTTTTAGTTTTTTGTTGCGAATCTGTCATAAAAATACATTTCCGTGAAAAATCTATAGAAATAGTTGCTCAGAATTTAAGATTCAATAATAAAAATTATCCTCTGCAGCCTTAAAAGTGATCCGGTCAGTTTGACGGATAATTCAGTTATATTTGAAAATATAATTAAATCAAATTTTACCCACAATAACTGCGGTTCTTTCTCACCCAAAGCAAGACGAAAAACACAGATAAAGCTAAGGGCTATCAACTGAAATCCTATTGGCAGTAATTTCCATGGTCAGCTTAGCACAGAACATGATTATATGCATGACTTATGAATTTAGAAGAGTCTTCACATACAGGACAATGTTTCCTGCATACAGTTTTACATAGTCTATGCGACTAAACATACTAAACAGTTGTCCTAGAACAGGGGTGGCAAACTACGGCCCGCAGGCCACATGCAGCCCGCCACTGGATTCCAATGCGGTCCACGAGATCATTTAGCAATAATATGCATATGACCGGCAGAAAGTGAGATAGCTTGAATTTATTTAATAAAAACATGGCACTTCTGCAATAATGCATTTAGATTCCAAAAAATACTTAAAATTCTCCTTTATTATTCCCACTTGAAATTCTAAACATTTTGGCATTTTTTATGTGCTGCCCACCTAATATAGTGTTATGTTTCATGAAGCCCTTTAAAGAGAGAGTCTGTCCACCTCTGCCATGGAACATTTAAAGGTGAATTCATAGCAAATTTGCACACAAAAGTCAACATACGAATGAGTATCGTCGTCCGAATTCTTCCAATTAGAATTACGACTTCGTCGGAATGAATCGCCGTCATCATCTCGTCTTCGATCATTCCGATCACTATGGTAATCTCGATCGTCACCATGTCGACTCCTCCTGCTAGAATTCCAACAGTTAAATTGTCACGAATTCGGAGGTAACGATTGCCAAAATCTATATACTGCAATGCAGTTTCGTTGAGAGTTTCACACACGCGCGATACCATTTCATATCTCAGTATTTAACCCCTTAACTGGGGATCCCGGATATATCAGTCCATTTTACATTGAGTTATAGTTAAATACACGGTTAAGGGGTTAAGCCCCTGTTGAACAATTTAAACCAAAGATATGTCCTCTGTAGCAACTGAATTCAATCAGCTTCACCTGTCTCGGTCATCTGTTCTTTTTCTTCTTCTCTTTCTCGTTTTTCTTCCTTTTGTAATTTTCTGAAAGTTTCGTATTCATTCGGTCTCAAAGGATCATATTCATCGATGACCCCAAGGAATGATAACAAAGCGTCTGATCCAATGAACGGTGATCCGATAACTGACACCCACTCCATCTTTAAACAAATACGGCAGAAATTAATCCGCCCGTTTAATGTCATATATGTAGAAAAAAATTTAATGTCATAAAAGCAACAAATTAAGCAAAATTATAGCAAATTCATTCAACAGACAGGCTTCACAAAAAATTTGAAACCATTGCAAACTTAGCAGTTATCATATTTTTTTACTTATACATCATAACAAACTCTGTCAATTGAATGGCTGGGTGGAATAAGGAGGTAACTGTAACCGACCCCCCAATGGTTTGAGTATCAATAACAATAAGAGGGGTAACTGCATTTACTTCCTTATTCCTCTGGGCCCTTCAATTGACAACCTCACCATTAAGGTGGTAACTGCATTTAACTCTTTATCCCACCCAACCATTCGATTATCTGCATTGCACATTAAGGAAGGACAATGGTTTTTGAAATAATTAACTCATTTCCTATATTTACAAACACTCTGATAATCAGGAGAAGTAGGATATGAAGTAAAACAATTTAGCGCTGACTCATCGAAATGACAAATCCAAGTAATAATAATTACCTTTCCAGTCGCTTGATTGAATCTACGCATCCCAAACGAATCCGAATCATTTTTACGACCCTTCAGATCAATAACTGGAGCCAGAGAAGCAATTGATGGTTTTCGCTAAAACAGAATAACAACAACAAACAGTCCAGCCCATCTATGATATAACGTGAAAGTTTATATAGCGCCATATTGCAGCATATAAAAACTATGGATGTGAAACTGGCAGTCAGTCACGTGACAATTCAAAGCAATAAACTGCACTATGGTCAGATTTCCAAATTTTCTTTTCCTATCCACGTTCCAGGCAACTGCGACTGATCTAATAGCAATAGCAAAGTTAAGGAATCACCAAATGTTTACTAAGGAAATGTGGCAAAAAGCGTTATTTGTATTTCCCAGCAAAATTCATTCAAATCTTTTTAATCCAAAGTAGCCCATAAGAAAAAATGGCCCCAGTGTTAAGTTCACAAACCAGTCAACATAACTGAAATAATACAAGTTAAATATAATGTCTACTATAATATCCCTCCTAGTGTTACATTTGGCTCATTATCACTACATATTAAATTCATTTGCACTCATCAATTCAAATACATTAAATATTATATAATTAATATAATTAATCTGTTAAGTTTTGCACTCATCAATTCAAATACATTAAATATTATATAATTAATCTGAAGAGTTTTGAATAAAACCAGATTTCATAGTAATACTAGTACTATCAAATCCAAATAAAAAGACACAAGCAAAATCAGACACAAATACTGAAATGACTAAAGGCTGCAAATTTAGGATCTGATATGAAAACATAGCACACCTAAAAATTTTGGGAACCATCCCTTTTTAAATTTAGCATTTCAAAGAAAGATTCAGTAACAATAACTCACAACTAAACATTTGTGCCCTCAAACATTTATTGTGATTTGAATGCTTGAAAACTTAGTTCAAAATTAAAGGTTTAAAATGAGGTTTTTGGTCACTGAAACGAACAAAGGATTATCCAAAATTGTGCGAACTAAATCCAGTACATCCCTTATAACGAAATTAGCATTCCTTGTAAATTATATAACAGAATCATAAGTAAATGTGCAAAATACATTACTCAAAGTTGTCATCACAATCGTAAATAATGAACACAACAAGTGAACAATTTTAGCACTAAGAAATATTTCAAGCTTTTTACTCACCTTTACATTCTGAGATGACAGCTTTTTCTCTTGCAATATCTTCTGCGTTTCTAGTAACTTCAGACTTGAGCCCCACCCCGCTATACACGAAAAGCACAAAACTCATATAAAATTGAAAGAATTTCTTCCTACCACACAAAATGCAACGAATGAAATAGAAATATAGTAAGCGAAGTAGGTACTCAAGTAAATAAGTTACAAAATATTAAAATTTAATCGAAAATTTAATCGATTAAAAATTTTAACGATTAATTGATTAATTAATCGTTAATATTCACAGCCCTACTAGAAATCAAAACATAAATTGAAATTATGACAAATAAAATAAACCAGTTCAAATTCTAATTCTGAAAAAATCAAATAAAAGTCAGATTTTCTGTAAAAAATCAACCTTCGTGCTACAATAATAGAAGAGCTGATGTCCTATTCCAGGGATGGCTACAAGCGGCCATTATCAATTTTGATCAGCATGTGGAGGGCTGCATCTTTGGTGCCTTTTGCACATCATTGTTTACAACAATAGTACAGTCACGTAATGGTAGTAACTGGTAACAGTTACAATTAATCAACAGTTTAAAGTAAGTTACTATTCTACTAAATTAAGCACTGAAACCAAAAGTCTTATGCATGACTCAATAATATTATATGCATAATTAGGACCAATACAATTTATTTGGAAAGATGTTCCAAGGGCTGCCAATCAGCAGCCAAGGGTGGCACAAGGCCCACCGGTTGGCCACCCCTTCCATAGGCACTTTGATAGTGGTATATAGAAATTGATTGATTGATTGAGATTGATTGATTGATTGAAAGCAATGCTCACCAACATCACTTCTATTTGAACGACCAATGTGCGATTTGGTGTCTATGTCTAATCCATCGTAGAGTGACATTGTATCGACGCCTACAACCTATACTGCAACAACAGTACAATTAAATGTTAAAAGCTGTACAAATATTTCTGCAACTTATACTGAAGAGCCCAAAAATAGTCTCAAATTTTGGGCAATCAATATTCACATACACAGGATCTGTGGAACTGTCCATAACTAAAAACTGGCAAACACTTGGTCATCATCATCATCATCATCATAGTTGCTTTCTGCCAGCTCATTAGCGACAACAGCTCAACAAGAAACTTCTTCGTTTATCTTTTTCCGTTGTTAGTCTCTTTCCATCGATTACTGACAACTGGTATCTTTCAAAGTCCTCTTTAATGTTGTTATCCATCCACTTTTTCCTGGGCCTTCCTCTTCCTCATTTGCCTTCTTTACATGTGTAGAGCAGGGCGCAATTTGTAGGGGGGAGGAGGAATCTCCCCCTCCCCCCACTGCCCAACTGCATCCCCCTACTGCTACATCCCCACCATTACATCCCCCCACTGCTACATTTCCCAACAACTACATTCCCCAAGCTTGACATATCCCCCCCACTGCTCCAGGTCACAAATCGCACCCTGGTGTAGAGTGATTTATATGGGAGTATGTTGCCTTTCATTTATTTACAATTGGCATTCAAATTCAAAGTTAATTTTAAATGTAATTTTTTTAAAAGTAAAAAACTATATATATTATATATACAATATATCCTAGCTATAAGATCACACAGACCACCATCTGCATGCAGGTGACACTCAAATTCCAACTCATATAATAATTTGTCATCACAATCTTCAATTGAAACCTTCACAAACATTTTCTCATGACTAGTCCTGGATCAATTCTAACAAATTGTTTCTAAACCCAACCAAATCCGGATTTCTGTTTTAGAAACTCAAGAAATAGGAATCTATCGCCTCTGTTAAACTTGGGGACTCAGTTGTCACGTCAAAATCTAAATGAGTTCAAAATTGACTCTCGCGTAGTCTCTAAAACTCCAAACGAGAGCACGTAACCCCAGTTCAAGTGTCTCCACTGATTTCCCACTAAAGAGAGGATACATTTGAAAATCTACCTCCTTGTATACAATATTTAAAACCCTGCCTCCTAGTATACAATACTCTATTACAATGAACCTAGATGTCTCCTTTTAAAACTATACTTGCAAATAAAAAGTACATAATTCACTCTTCGTCGGCAATAGTTCTTTCATTCTCTCGCTTACTCGATAGTTCTGAGTACACGTGCTTTCCCAGTGCCGTTCCAGGCTCTGAAACCCATTGGTTCATCATGTGCGCGTTGCAAATTTTCTATAACCGTCTAGAACTAGCTTGCAAGACTAGCTTTACGCCATTGCTTATACGCCATAGATATTTTTGTACATTATAAAACGGCGC
Organism: Metaphire vulgaris; assembly: GCA_018105865.1. NCBI lineage: Eukaryota > Metazoa > Annelida > Clitellata > Crassiclitellata > Megascolecidae > Metaphire > Metaphire vulgaris. The sequence goes on along the minus strand of CM030833.1, from coordinate 2,523,527 downwards.
TATAGAAGCTTATTACATTGGCTATGAAGTTGTTACATCAAAACATAGTAAGTAAAGAGCAACGCACAGTCATGTATTTGAAGAAAGACCGAACGAATGTACCTTGAAATAAATATGTGATTAGTTGATTGATTTTCTGAACATTTTCTGAGAAATTTCGCACAATATATAATTTACACAAAAACAATTCACTCACACCGGAAGTTGAAGCAATGACTTGTGGGATAGTCAGATATATATGGCGCTATATGTTAAGTATGAAATAATCGACTTATTAGATCAATCAATCAATAAAACTTCTATGGCGTAAAATGATCAGGTTCTGTACCTAAAGAACCAAAGCGGACTTATTAAAGTGTGTGTCATGTATGTTAAAGAAGACCAACGTTACAAAAGTCAGTGAGCAGAATGGTAAGATCAATATAATAATAATAATGTGATTTTAAGTGGTTTAGGAGGCTAAGTAAGCCTGTGTGAAAACCACTGATGTAACCAACTGCATTCAATAACCTAGTTTATCTAGATAGCCTTTGAATCCGTTCACTGTTTCAACTGTCACTCCCACCTCGTCCAAACTGTTCCAATATGAACACCAGTGGCAAAAATAATCCAACAAGTGGAAAGTTGCTTTAAAAGGGTAAAGATAGGGGGTAGTTTATAAATTACGTCACACGAATTTGGTACTTTTTGGCCCCCTACGTAACGCGACCCCTAAAATATGACGTCACAACGGGCCGACCCCAAAGCAAAAATAGGTCATAAATGTATTTTTCCTCTCCAAAATCCCTGACAAGCAAAAAAGGTCAGACAAGCTTTAAAAAGGTCAAAGGTCATGACCTAAATTTTTTGCGTGACGTCACATTCATGGAACACACTTCGTCACAAGTGGCCGGACCCCCAACCGCGTAACGTAATTTATGGACGGCCCCAGGTCCCGTACTCGAGTCCGAGCGTTGTGTTCCGGCGCTTATCTCCGGCCTGGGAAATCAGCGACGTAAATAAGTGGTATAATCCATCAATCTGGAGTAGGCTGCCGATTGCTTTCCTCAGATCCACATTTTACCTCGCAGCTTAACATACTGCTCTTCAGTGTCCCACTCACTAGCATTGCAACCCCCACTTCTTAGAGACTTAGACCCACCGGCCGCCATTGGAATCTACCCGTAACAGACCTGGATAAAACGCTGGCGCAAAGCACAATGAGTCTTGCACGATGTCGCTGGCACAAATTTAAGTCTCTATAAGAGGAAACATTGGCCGCTGGCAGCGGCTACCTGTGAACCAGTGGCGGCTCCACAGGGGGGCCCGTGCCCCTGTTGAGTGCCTGGCCCCCCAGTGAGTCCCTGTTGGGACCCTGTGCTTAATACTAGGCCTACACACATAACAACAAATGGTTGCCCCATGATTAGAAGTTGCCACCGCAACGCCGCCCCACTTGCCAAATCCTGGAGCCGCCACTGCTGTGAGCTCCATGAAATGCCACGCAGGCATGGGCGTATTTAGAAAGGCTTAAAGGGGTAAGCTGAAATTTAAGAAGTTCGAAAAATAACTTTTATTCTATGTTCTGCAATAACATACAGCTAAGTTTATTAAAATGCTGCAGTTTCCATTAATTACCTCAATTTTTTGGCTCCATAATTGTTTAAACAGACGAAAGCGGATTGCAATTTGTAACGACGCAGTAACGAAACATTTAGTAATTATGGAGCACACCATGGGAGGATTTAGAGTTAAATATTTGGGTAGGCTAGCATGGGGGTCTGGGGTGCCATCCAGCACGCGTGCCATCCAACACGCGTGTCGTCCAGCACGGGTGCCATCCAGCACGGGTGCCATCCAGCAAGGGTGCCATCCAGCCCGCGTGCCATCCAGCACGGGTGCCATCCAGCACGGGTGCCATCCAGCACGGGTGCCAACCAGCACGGGTGCCATCCAGCCCGCGTGCCATCCAGCACGGGTGCCATGCAGCCCGCGTGCCATCCAGCCCACGTGCCATCCAGCACGGGTGCCATCCAGCCCGCGTGCCATCCAGCACGGGTGCCATCCAGCACGGGTGCCATCCAGCACGGGTGCCATCCAGCACGGGTGCCATCCAGCACGGGTGCCATCCAGCCCACGTGCCATCCAGCACGGGTGCCATCCAGCCCACGTGCCATCCAGCCCACGTGCCATCCAGCACGGGTGCCATCCAGCCCGCGTGCCATCCAGCACGGGTGCCATCCAGCACGGGTGCCATCCAGCACGGGTGCCATCCAGCCCACGTGCCATCCAGCACGGGTGCCATCCAGCACGGGTGCCATCCAGCCCACGTGCCATCCAGCACGGGTGCCATCCAGCCCGCGTGCCATCCAGCACGGGTGCCATCCAGCCCACGTGCCATCCAGCACGGGTGCCATCCAGCACGGGTGCCATCCAGCACGGGTGCCAACCAGCACGGGTGCCATCCAGCCCGCGTGCCATCCAGCACGGGTGCCATGCAGCCCGCGTGCCATCCAGCCCGCGTGCCATCCAGCACGGGTGCCATCCAGCACGGGTGCCATCCAGCACGGGTGCCATCCAGCCCACGTGCCATTCAGCACGGGTGCCATCCAGCCCGCGTGCCATCCAGCACGGGTGCCATCCAGCACGGGTGCCATCCAGCCCACGTGCCATCCAGCACGGGTGCCATCCAGCACGGGTGCCATCCAGCACGGGTGCCATCCAGCACGAGTGCCATCCAGCCCACGTGCCATCCAGCCCACGTGCCATCCAGCACGGGTGCCATCCAGCACGAGTGCCATCCAGCCCACGTGCCATCCAGCACGGGTGCCATCCAGCCCACGTGCCATCCAGCCCGCGTGCCATCCAGCACGGGTGCCATCCAGCCCACGTGCCATCCAGCACGGGTGCCATCCAGCCCACGTGCCATCCAGCACGGGTGCCATCCAGCCCACGTGCCATCCAGCACGGGTGCCATCCAGCACGGGTGCCATCCAGCACGGGTGCCATCCAGCCCACGTGCCATCCAGCCCACGTGCCATCCAGCACGGGTGCCATCCAGCACGGGTGCCATCCAGCCCACGTGCCATCCAGCACGGGTGCCATCCAGCCCGCGTGCCATCCAGCACGGATGCCATCCAGCACGAGTGCCATCCAGCCCACGTGCCATCCAGCACGGGTGCCATCCAGCCCGCGTGCCAACCAGCACGGGTGCCATCCAGCCCGCGTGCCATCCAGCACGGGTGCCATGCAGCCCGCGTGCCATCCAGCACGGGTGCCATCCAGGACGGATGCCATCCAGCACGGTGCCATCCAGCCCACGTGCCATCCAGCACGGGTGCCATCCAGTACGGGTGCCATCCAGCACGGGTGCCATCCAGCCCACGTGCCATCCAGCACGGGTGCCATCCAGCCCACGTGCCATCCAGCACGGGTGCCATCCAGCCCGCGTGCCATCCAGCACGGGTGCCATCCAGCACGGGTGCCATCCAGCACGGGTGCCATCCAGCCCACGTGCCATCCAGCACGGGTGCCATCCAGCACGGGTGCCATCCAGCACGGGTGCCATCCAGCACGGGTGCCATCCAGCACGGGTGCCATCCAGCACGGGTGCCATCCAGCACGCGACAGACCTGGTGTTGATGGAAAAAACATTTTTGTTTTGCTTTGGTGGGATTAGTTTGGTAGGCTTAAGCCTACCTTAGCCGTTAATAAAATCCGCCTATGGAGCGCATATTTTCTTGAAGTTTCCTTCACTTTACTACATTTTCTAATAATTGCACAAATTAAGTTATGAAGCAAATAGCCCCAAAACAAATTTTAAAATATTTTGCGGTACAACCGAAGGGAATGACCAAAGACCAAAGGCCAAAGACCAAAGGTGTACGCTATGGATCAGGAGCATATCCCCTAAATACGCCACTGGCCGCAGGTACAATAGAATATTCAGCGGTAAGAAACCCCTCGAAAACGGCTAGTAGGCCTACGGTCTCAGTTTTTTATATATCTCAAATCTGTATTTTTGCTAAGCCGGGGTTTCCCAGAATGTCCGGGTCAATGGATCCGTGGAATTACCCAGGTTGTTAAAATGTGCCGTCATGAAAAAGTTTTTAGCACAGTATGCAGTAATAGTTTTTATCGAACGGTGTAGACCGGAGAGTTGAAATAACGAAAATCAATAAAGAATTTTATATTGAATATAAATATATGAGTTGGACAACAATCATTATAGGCCTGATCTTATTACAGTTTCGAAATAGGTGTTCATTAGCCTCCTGCGCTAAAATTAGACTACCGTAAAGTCTAGAAGGTGTAATAATAAAGGATCGATCTGTTGTGGTAAGTGAAGGCAATTTTTAATGATTTGTTCTGTAATGGCGCGGTTAGTACTTGGATGGGTGACCATCCCGGGATCGAGCCGTGGTGCAGGCGGTCAACCAAACCGTTCGTCGCTTAGGCGTCGATAAAGTTGAGGAGGTAAAACGCGGCTATAGACGTATGACTGACCAACTACTTTAGATTAATGGCGTAAGCCACCTGCGGACAAAAACAAGAACTAGAACTGATTCCCTCCCCTCAGGACAAGGACAAAGACTGATCTTCAAGGACAAAGATTTAAATATGTTCTTAAGGACAAAAACCAGGACAAAGATTGATATCCCTGGTGAATACCACCAGGGGCGTAGCGAAGGGGGGTATATCGGTATATATACCCCCCCAAATCAGGTCTATCTTAAAGTTTTTATGTGATTTATATGTGATTATATGTGGTTATATGTAGTTGTTATGGTTTATAGTTAAGGTATATACCACCCAATATTTATACCCTCCCAATTTCACAAATCAAATTCCTGGCTACGCCTCTGCATACCACCTTTCATGGGCGTCAGTCCATAGGATGCCTGGAGGCCCGCACAATAATTAGTGTAGGGGATCCAGCACTTGCTGGAACCCCGCCCCCCCTATATTTAAATATTTTGATCTACCAGTTAACACATTTCCAATCTCAATAGGCCGTCACTTTCTTCATGAATTTTCTATTGTTGAAATCCCGTAATAGTTTGTTAAGATATGGCAATGCATATACTGTATAGGCCTATAGGCCCAATCCGCTATTGATTTAGGCCTTTTTTAGGGTGTGTTCAGCATTTGTTCAGCATGTGTTGCCTCGCTCCAATATCTCTAACTGTTTGCTCAATAGTTCGACAATTATTAGGCCTAACTGGAGCACCATGACTGCGTTTGTCTAAATTGTCTGCAAAATTAATGTGAACCTTTTAAACCTGGCCAGGTCCGTAGGAAGTGGGGGAGAGCAGGGCCTACATTTTGCCCCCCGGACACCGGGCGCTCTCGATACGCCACTGCCTAATTTTTGGAGGTGCGGGCCCCCAATATTCTAAGTGGATCGACGCCTATGCCCCCTTTATTCCGTTCGTTGGTTTGCCTCTGAATGTAACAGAAACACAGGACAGACCCTCCTCCTGAACCACTTTAAGCCTTATTATTTTTTTTATTTTTAGGGGTGGGAAGTTAGCATAGTGGTAACAACGTTGGGTGATGGAGCAGGAGGTCGTGGGTTCGAGTCCCGCAGGAGCCCTAAAGGTCGACTCAGTCTGTTTCGCGATGGTAAAATGAGGAGCAGTGGTAAAAATCTCTGCGATAAGTCAAACAGACACGCTACGAGATACACTAGCCCCGTATCCGTGGCATAGCACGCCTGGCTGAGGGATATAGAAACGGAGATCAGCGCCGCCCTATGAGCTCGTGAGGCTCGGGAAGGACTTTAACTGGCTTTTTTTACTTTTACTATTATTATTATTATTATTATTATTATTATTATTATTATTATTATTATTATTATTTTCATTATCATCATCATTATCATCATTATCATCATCATCATTGAAATGAAAGTTATCACTTTTGCCATTACTTTAGGCAATTTATCCGATCACATCACGACGTTTTATCAGTCTTGACTGATTGAATGATGGATGTTGACGATGACTTTACGGAATGTTGCATCTGCACTGAATTCTTCGTCGACCCAAGGGTCCTGCCATGCGTTCACTCGTTCTGCCTCAACTGTCTCCAGCTGACGGCAACGTCCGGCCAGCTGGGGCCGGGTCAGGCGATGTCATGTCCGCTGTGCCGACGACAGTTCGTCATTCCCGCGGAGGGATTGACAGGGTTGAAGAGGAACCTCTTCGTAGAAAAACTCGTGGATATGGCGAAGATATCCCGGTCTCTGGATAAACCCGTTTCGTGCGAGAAATGCGCTCAGGACGACGGCGAAGAGGGTGCGGGTGAATTAGCGGTCCTTCCATCGGCCGTTCAGTACTGTGTCCAGTGTCGGCAGAGCATCTGCAGTGGGTGCTGTCGAGAACATAGGAAATACGAGGAACTGAAGCGACACCAACTCGTTCAACTGGGACTCCAGATGGGCGAAGACGACGCCAGGAACTTTGTCGCCTGCCGCTGTGACCAGCACAATAAGCCGCTGGAGATGTACTGCCTCGAGTGCGGGCGTGCGATCTGCCTGGTGTGTTTTGCCGAAAGTCACCAGCTCCACCGATGCTCCGGCATCGAGAAGATTGCGTCCAGGTTTCGTCAGCAGATGTCGGCGCACGTTGGCAGGATGGAGTTCTACGCGGAAGAAACTTCCAGGAAACTCAAGGTTCTTTCCAAACAGGACGACGACTTTAAAGAACGTATTGAAAACACGGTGTCAGCTATCGAAGCCAGAGGAAGACACTTGAAAGCGCTCGTGGACGAAATCACTCTCTCCCTTCTGGCAGAAGTTGATGTAGTCAAAGGAAACTGGAAGAAACACGTCGCTGCCGAGTTGGAAGAGGCAGAAAGACACCAGCTGGCTATTAATAAATTCAAGGCTTACTGTACGGTGCTGAATTCAAAGGGGTCGGCGAGTGAAATCTGCCGTGATGTTGGCAATCTGCACTTTGAGGCTGGAGAGTTCAAAATGAAGCACGAGATGAGGATGCAGGAGGGCTTTTCGTTCAGCAAATTCGCTTTCGTCGAGGCGCAACCTAGTGACATTTCCGTGAAAGAAAAACTATTTGGCCGCATCGAAGGTAAAATAGTTGCATGCATTTGGCAAAAGTTCCCAAATATTTGAAATACGACAAGATGAAGCCTGTATCTTTTATTTTTGACAGCTTTGACCGTTGAAACTGAAAACCCATAAGCTTATTATCTGTATGAATGCGTTTTGTGTTTCTTACAGAAAAGTCAGTTTCTTTCGAAGAGAGTGAATGGAGATTAACACAGTCTCTGAATGGTGAGTGTTTGTTTCCGCAGTACAGCTGTTAGACCAGAGGTGGCCAACCGGCGGCCCGTATGCGACCCGCTGGCTCCAAATTGGCGGCCCGCATGGCATCTTTCGAAATGAATTCTACTGTTCTTATTTATGCCTACAATACTGAGTCATACGTAAGACATTTAGTTCCTGTGCTTAATTTAGTAAAATAGTAAATTAAAACTGCTGTTTAATTGTAACTGTTACCAATTACGATTTACAACCGTTACTACGGTAACTGCAGTGATTGTCACTACTACTGAAAACTCTAACATCGTGCAATATGGCAATATTTATCAACTGATCAATATTTATAATGGCCTTCATGTAACAAAAGGTTGGCCACCCCTGTGTTAAACCATGAAGTAGTACTGTGAGCAAACATCTATCTGTATAGCTGCAAGCACCATCAGGGATATTTCTAGGATTGTGAATTGTGGGGGGGGTGTCGACCTAAATTGGGGGGGGGGGTGTCCGGAGCTAATTAGTATGCATTTTGTATGCATATCATTGTCACATTACCAAATATTGAATATTGGGGGTGTCGATCTCAAATGGGGGAAATATCCCTGAGCACCATGTACGTCTCCATCAGGCCCTCCTTTGCCCAAATTGTCATGAACTTCGGCGCCTATTTGGCCGCGTTCAGGTATAAAATTTCTTCTCAACACACATTAGGCAGAAGGACCTGTTTTAGGAAAAAGTTATCACTGTACTAAACTAGAAAATTTGTGAACATCGGCGCAAAAACAAGCAAAGAAAGGTCGTCCGGAAACTTTATCACTGCACAAAGCACAGAAAAATTGCATTTTACCAATGCACATTTTCATTCTATCACTGCACATTTTGTGTATCACTGCACGTTAAAACAAGCCCTGTTAAATGTGGGGGCTAGCTGTGTTGTTGTTGTTGTTGTTGTTGTTGTTGTTGTTGTTGCGGTTGTTTTAGTATCCCTTGGTCAGCCAAAAGAATTGGAAATCGGGAAATGTCAATTAACTGGATTGACAACATTAGAAGGTACCATATACGTGCTTTCTGCGAGTCCAAAGACAATATTTGCTATTAACGACCAAGAACCATTTAGCACTGAACGTAGATTCGAGATCAACGAGATAAGGAAACCTTGCGATATGGCGGCCATCGCCCAACCGAAGTGCCTCTACGTCACCGATAAGGATAACCGTTGCGTCTGGCAGATAACACTCAGAGACAGCGCGGTTCGCAGGTGGTTGGACGGCGTCTGCGAACCGTTCAGTATCTCGACTTCAAGCGAAGGCAACCACCTGTTGATTCTCAATAGACTTCACCCTGTCAGTCGGATTGACATATATCGGACTGCAGATGCGAACCTGGTTCGTACCATCACACTGCCCGAATCCATCCTGAATCCGGTTTTTGCGATTCAGAGCGCCGCTGGACAACTGTTCATCGTTCACCAGCACCATGTGCCGGGCGGAGGAGGAGGAGGAGGAGGCAGTGGAGGATGCTGTGTCCTGAGCCACGTCAGCGGCGACGGTCAGGTAGTGATTGAAAGTTTCAATCAAAAGGAGAGGTTGAAACTGCCCTGCCATCTGGCGTTCGATCCAGACAGCCTGAGACTTTTCGTTCCGGACTTGAAAGGAGATACGGTCTTCCTTTTCGATTCTTTGTCTCTAAGGAGGAATCGGGTTATACTGACGAAGGAAAACAGCATCGACAATCCAGTTAGGGTGTGTTACGACCCTCAGAAGAGACGGGTGATAGTCGGAAACTGGGTGGGAAAGTTATCGATGTTTAGCGTAAACTAAGAACTCGCCCGCGTCCATCCGAACAATGAATTCATTACGCCATCTTATTACGAGAAGACTTTTTACATGACCTGACCACCAGTGTTTATTCTAGCCCCTTGACATTGGGAATTTTGAAATGTTTGGGTGGACAAGGTTTGAGTTTCCACACGTTTGGGGGGAAATTTCCATTCTCCCAGCCAACATCTAAAAAAAATTGGGGTGAATTTTCAAACTTGGGGGGGGGGGGAATTCTCAACCTAAGAAGGCCTAGAATAAATACTGCCTGACCACGTTTGTTACAGTTCAATAAGTAAATAAGTAAGTAAGTAAGTGATTATAGTAATTACAGTAGCCTACACATAGTGATTATATTAACCTACAAAACATTATGAATAACTCATTATAACTAAAATTTAATACGGGGCTATTTTGAAACTATATATGCCTAATGCAAATTGTGTTTGTTTGTCTACTATGCTATGGTTAGGGTTAGATTTAGAGACATCGACTGCAATCAATAAAAGTATTCAACAAGGGAAAAATTCAGGGGCTGTCCATTAATTATGTCAAAAAATTTGGGTAATTTTTGACCCCTCCTCTTGTCAACAACTGTCAACTTTCAGGGACCCCTATAATTATGTCAAAAACTTTTGACCCCCCCCACTAAGACCAGTGACGGGTCCCCAAAAAGTTTAGAAGGTTATTATTTTTGCAACGATGAGACCTTTTCGGCTTTTCCCCTTTCTTTTGTTCATCAAGTGTTATAGGCTAATGTCGTGGTGATGACCTTGTTTTTGCTTGTCAGGCTTTTTTCCGTTGTAATGAATAGTATTCCATGAAATTTCCTATTTTTATCATTTGTAAAAAATGAAATTGTTGACGTCAACTTCTCTTGACCCCCTCCCCCTGTCAACAACTGTCAAACTTTTTCAAACCCCAGTGATAATTGTATAAAGGTGTCGTCCGGCCTTAGGTTAATTCGGCGCTTGAAAATACCGGCGAGAATTATCCGAGTTCGTTAATTTGCAATCGATCGAATGGCACTGGAGTTCAACTTGAACGAACTCTCGCTGATTGTCCTGTTCGCAGAAGGGCGTCTGAGAGGGACGAAGAGCCCCTCCGTGCGGCGGGTGATCGATGGACCGACCGAGGGGCAGCGAGCACGCCTCGGGAACCGTCCAGACGGATCAATAACACGGACGCCGCCACCGCGTCTAAACCATAGAATCTCATAATCACTGGAACTAGTCTCTATGGTGTCTAAATTGAAGCCTGTTCTTCCCCTCCCCCTCCCGTTTTGTCAGGATTGACCATGATTACCGTAAAACTTCTAATATAAAAGTCGTGTCTCTAATAGGCCGGGGCATAGAGTTATTTGTTTTAAAAGAAGCTTGGTTTTGTATTTGAAGTTTTACGGTAATTTCTATGGTAACCACTGTCTGGAACTTAGCAAAGATGTCGGCAAATCGGCTTCAATACCCCCCCACCTTTACCATCATAGAAAGACCGCTTCCAGTGAGTATTAGTTTCTATGGTCTAAACAGCGCATAGATATCCCATAGTCGTCGTCATCATCTTTTATTATCATCCGGATTTTCACGTCTAGGCCTAGCTTGGATCTGGGCGATTCAGCGTGCGTTCTTTAGAATCTAATTAAGAGCTAATCCGACGAATTTTATCCGCGTTCGTTTTTCTTTTATTGAGAAATCCGCCAAATCTTCGCCGAATCCGCGTTTTGTGTCCAGGTAATCTTCAGGAAAATAAGCATTCAGGTTTGCGTTCAGTATCATTTCATATAATTATTCATTCATTCATTCATTCATTCATAACTGACAACTTATATAGCGCAGTATGCATGACAAAAGGTCAAAATCAAGAGCACTTTACAGCAAATTATCTATGGAATAACTTGGAAACGAGGCTAGATTGGTAATTATAATAATTACTGTAACATGACTCTTGGCTCAATCAAATATCAGGTAAATACGTTAAGCATAACAAACCAAACTTTACAATACAGATTTCTGGGCTGTTTCCGGGGGGAGGGCGTGCATTCGGTGCAATAGTATAGCTATGGCGTATCTAGACACTAGCGTAGCCATCAGGTAGAACGGGGGAATATCCCGAATCGGACTGGGACACACTAATAAAATCAGTCTTTCAAATAAGCACAGGACTCATCGCCTAATCTTAATATTACTCGAGATTTCTGGGCGGCTGGGGGCTCACGGCTCCCCCCAAGCCTCCTAGTCGGGGGCGGCTAAATGGGAAGCGTATGTCTATTGGCGCGGCCACAAGAGGGGAAGGCGTTTCTGGGCCCTTTATGAGGTCAGGCAAGACTAGTGTAGGCTTGTGATTCTTATTGAAACGTTAAGAAGTTTTTATCTATGTTAGGCAGAGAGGAAGAGCGAATGACTGCCACACAGTCTGCAAATCTGCCCCCAAAGTTCAAGGTCATCCGAGACATTTTGTAGGGAATTTTAGATTTCTGAGGGAGGAGAAGAAATCCTCCCTCCGAGTGACGCAGACGTTTGCGCCGGGAGCGAGTCTAGACAGCGACGTTGCACAACTCAGAGTCCTCACTGAACCGAGCGACGGGTGAATTGGGGATTAGGGGTGGCATGGGGCGGGGGGGGGGCTCTCCGGCGAATCCGGAGAGGAAACCGGATGCATGCAGCTCTGTATGCCCATCGGTCCGTTCTTCCATCCATCATTCGAGGACAAACGAAAGTCCCAGAATCAGCGCAAACGGACGCCGTTATATCAGCATTAGGCGCTCTTGACGTCTGACCTATAGAGCGTCTGGTCGTCTGCTTGTGTCCGTCTGGTCTTCCTCCTTCTCCTCCTCCTCCTCCTCCTCCTCCTCCATGGATCGTCGTTCGTTGACGTCCGTCATCTGCTATTCGCAGCTGACGATCTGCGTCAAACCCCTTTTGTGACGTCAGCGTCGGCTCTGGGCGGTGAAAACGGCTGTTGCATATTCAGTAGCTGCGGCCCCGACACGTGACCTGGATCCATTCTAAGCGATAGCAGTGGACGTAGAGCAGGACTTCTGGGCACTGGGTAGAATCATCTCAGCTCAAAGGGGCTTTAATAATAAATAAATAAATAGATAAATAAATAAATAAATAAATAAATAAATGATGATTATGATGATGATAATAATATATATATAATATATAAAGATGGAGTAGTGGTATGATTATTGCCATGCAACCGGAGGGTGGCGGGTTCGAATCTCACCTCCGGGCACTGCGTAGTTACCTTGGGAAAGTTGTTCACCTCTTACGTCCCCCCCCCCAACCCGTGGTTAGGCCAATGCGTTAGGTTCTGCTTCTGCTTTGCGTCTATCCTACATCTTCCTCTTACATCGTAATGACGCAATAGCGTATGACTAGATTTGAACTTTGCCCTTCTGTGCTTGACGTCACTTTGTCACGGTTTGTGTTTGATTAAGATTACGGTTAACTATCGTTAGTCAATACTCGGATTGATAACGATAAGTTCGATAACCGTTATCTGGAAGATAAGAACTTAGAAACGACAAAGACCGCAGATTGTACGATTCTCACAGAATTTGCTGAAATATCACACTTTATGATTCTCTCTCTATACTCTCCTACCTGTCTGTTTGCCTGTCTTTCTAGTTGTATCGCTGTCTGTCTCTGCGCGCGCGTGCGCGTGTTTCTAGTACTATGACAATGGTTTGTCTCTGACTGCATCTTCAATTATTGTTTTTTAATTGAATTTTTATTATTTATTCTGAGAAAATTGCAGCACAAATGATATTCGGTCTGTTACTGGGAATGACTTCCAGTGTCTAAAAATCTTTGCTCACTGAGAAGTTGGGTATTTCATTTTCGGGGGTGGGGGGTTGGATTAGGGCATTGTTAAGCACATAGTTCTAGTTGTTTGCCGGGGGTTCCGGTGTTCAACTCATCCCTACTAACCAGCGAGAGTAGAAAATGTAGGTTCTTATCGGAGGACGCAAAATGTTTGTGTAAATCGTGGCGCGACAGAAAATGGCCATAAGCGTAAGAAGTAAGGATAGCACTCCACTCAATCTCGATTTTTATGCAGCGAAGTTAACAGCATGTGGCCGCGCAAGATATCGTGCGGATGAATGACCTGAAAGCCTATACAAGAAGTTGGTCTAGAAACATAGGCGGCGATCTGTCACACAACTTAGGGGTGTCCACTTCTTAATGGCGGTTGGTGTCCATAAATTTTTAGAAGTCAGTAAGTACGTTTTAGTGCATTTGGACATAAACCAAAGCCTGTCATATTAAAACGGAGCGGATATCTTAAGACGCGGGTCATCCCTCGATCGACAATACTAACCATCTCACAAGATATTCGTCAGGACTTTCACTTTGTTGATGTCCCTTGTTCTCATATATAGTAAATTGGCTCTAAGGACATGTGTATAGTGTGAAATGGCTGGAAGGTGATTTATTTCGAGCGCTGTAGATCGAAATCGAGAAGACCTATATTGGTGGTTCTTGCCCAATCTGGTGCATTGAAGATGGGGACAAACCAAAATATGCTATTTGTCCGCAAATTTGTTCAATTCCGTTAAATTTTTTACATTTCTATACACCCACTCTTCAATAATCCCTCCACTGACTTTTAGCGCACATCGATTTAATTATAAGTGGTGTTTCTGTTGTCTAAAAACAATGAACCAGATTTCTTAATTAAGACATGGTTCGTCCCTCTTTTGGCTCGCTACCCAATCCGCAAGATATTCGGCAGAACTTTCATTTTGTCGATGTCCCTCATTCTCGTACAGTACTTACGGCTTTTGTGTGTAGAATGAAATGGCTGACAGGTGCCAGTGGCGGCTCCACAGGGGGCCCGTGCCCCCTATTGAGTGTCTGGCCCCCCAATGGCCCCCTGTTGGGACCCTATACTTAATACTACATACCTAACAACAAATGGTTGTCCCTCCATGATTAGAAGTTACCACCTTAACGGCCCCCCACTTGCCAAATCCTGGAGCCGCCACTGGCAGGTGCTCTATTTCGAGCGCTGTAGATCAAAATTCAGAGGACCAATATTGACTGTTCTTGCATGATTTGATGCAATGAAGATGGGGACAAATAAAAATGTGGGATTCGTTGGAGGGTTTCTTAAATTCGCTGAAATTTGTGCATATCTGATTATACCAACTATTCAATAGGCTTTCCTTTGGTTATGCGACATCGCAAATTAACTGAATGCACGGTGTTTTTGTCTATAAAACCTGTCTTACAATGGACCAGATATCTTAAGAAGCGGGTCATTCCTCGATCGACTTACTTCCTTACTACACTGCTTAGCTTCACAGACGTTGTTGCTAACAGACAGACTTGAGACAACTCCTGTCTGCTAAAATTGCATCGCTTATGTGAGGGTGTCCAACAGCTAGTGATGTTTAATTTCATGAAATTTTTGTCGCGTGAAATTTTCAATGAAATTTATTCAAAAATTTCAGAAATTTATGAAACTTTTGAAATAAAAAAAACCAATTGATTTCTTTTGGTTTTTAAGTATCTACTTTGTAGCCTTATCAGTGGGTAGCACTTTGATGCCATGCAAGCTTACTGCTAAACTGTGCTAGTGTTCTGCTTTGTGTTTTTAGCTGTTGTGAAACTTTAGATTTTCAAGTCACAAATTTACCTTATAAACTCAGTACTCAGTTAGTAACTTAGTAGCATCAGTAGATTAAGACTTCAGTACAGTACTACAGGCTACAGTAATGAAAGTACTGTAAGTACTTGACTCAGTTCAAGTCAGTTGTCAATGTCATTGTCCGAAACAGAGTGCATTTCAAAGGAATCATCTGAATCAGCATAATCTCGGGAAATTCTGCATATGACGACAATGAAAAAGACTGACTAGAATGAATGGAATCGACAGATTCATTGTTTGATGGCAAAGTACAGTGTTAGAGTTGCCGGGGTTGGGGTTGGGAGGGTTGGGGTTGGGGTTGGGAGGGGTTGGGGTTGGGGTTGGGAGGGGTTAAACCCCAGCTAACTTTGCAACCCTCACAGAAATCGCATATCGGGTACATGCAGTCTCTATGTCATTAATTGAATTTCAGTCCTCACCACCCCAGCTCACATTTCACAACTCCAACACTGGCAAAAAATGAGGTGTTTTGATGCTCTCTGTCTCTGATGACAGTGTAACCATGTTGCATGAACCACTTGTTAAATGTCTTCTTATTGGGAAAATCTGGACTTGGCAAGGGAGCCGCAGATGGAAAAAGTATGGAAACCACTGCATTACGATTAGGGGCCATCCATAAATGAGTTTTGGCACGCGATTTTGTCAGTTTTTTACCCCCTCGTCACACGTCGTCACAAAAAGTCATACCCCTCAAATATGACAATGCGTTGACCCCTCATGTCGTCTTTCCAATGTCAAAATTAACGTTTCATTTGAAAATAGTCATAATTATTATAGTTGAAACAATATTCAGAAAATTTTCCAAATTCTTTTTTAAAAAACGAAGTGTATAATAATTATAAGTGCAAAATACGCTCAATTTTGCGGTAACACAGCATTGCGGTATTAATAAAAATATTTAGATTATGTGACGTCACATTTCTGAAACCTCCCTCTCCGTCATCACACATCATCACAAATGTTGGAACCCCCTAAGTGCATGACGTCATTTATGGATGACCCCTTACCACGCTGTCACGTGGCGGTGGCACTGCGGCGAAAGTTTCCTTTAGTCTGCTCATGATATCATTGATATGTCAGCAAAACTATAACAACTATTGCTAATTAAGCTGCCTGTTCATAATTTAATTGAGTATTTCTTTTATTTATAAAATATTAAGTTGTAATTTGCATTTATATTATTGACACCCTCTGTGGGTTTAGTCTCTTAGATGCAAAGAAATCCCGCTCTTTATAACCGAAGGTTAATAAAATAAGTCAATGCTACCATTCTCACTTTTTGAAAAAAACATTTATCATTGACCAGAAACATAGATGTGGCACCGAGAAAAAGGTTGAAAAAATCTTGAAATATTTCAAATTGCATGCCCTTGAAATATTTCAAAAATTTCACAACTACGTGAAATATTTCAAATTGAAATATTTCAACCAACATCACTACGAGGTGGTCACACTTCAGGCCCTGTCAATTTATCAGGAGGTAAGCTATATTTCCAGTTATAATTGCGAATCACGGAGAATAGCATGCGAGTGTAAATGATAGAATTTGGTGCTAATAATATATATTCTGACGGAGTAAACAGATAGTGAATGTGGGCCTTAATTTACACATAGAAATGCATGGCTTGAAGAAATATACGAGGTGGTCACACTTCAGGCCCTGTTAATTTATCAGGAGGTATGCTATATTTCTAGTTATAATTGCAGATGACGAAGAATAGAATGCGAGTGTAAACGATGGAATTTGGAGCTAAAAATATATACTCTAACGGAATAAACAGATAGTGAATGTGGGCCTTAATTTACACATAGAAATGCATGGCGTGAAGAAATATACGAGGTGGTCACACTTCAGGCCCTGTCAAATTATCATGAGATAAGTTATATTTCCAGTTATAATTGCGAATGACGCAGAATAGCATGCGAGTGTAAATGATCGAATTTGGTGCAAAAAATATATTCTGACGGAATAAACAGATAGTGAATGTGGTCGTCAATATACACATAGAAATGCATGGCGTGAAGAAATATACGAGGTGGTCACACTGCAGACCCCGTAAAAATATCAGGAGGTATGTTATATTTCCAGTTATAATTGCGAATCACGCAGAATAGCATGCGAGTGTAAATGATGGAATTTCGTGCTAATAATATATATTCTGACGGAATAAACAGATAGTGAATGTGGTCGTCAATATACACATAGAAATGCATGGCGTGAAGAAATATACGAGGTGGTCACACTGCAGGCCCTGTAAAAGTATCAGGAGGTACGTTATATTTCCAGCTAAAATTGCGAATGACGCAGAATAGCATGCGAGTGTAAATGATCGAATTTGGTGCAAAAAATATATATTCTGACGGAATAAACAGATAGTGAATGTGGTCGTCAATATACACATAGAAATGCATGGCGTGAAGAAATATACGAGGTGGTCACACTTCAGTCCCTGTCAATTTATCAGGAGGTATGCTATATTTCCATTTATAATTGCGAATGACGCAGAATAGAATGCGAGTGTAAATGATGGAATTAGGTGCTAAAATATATATTCTGACGCAATAAACAGATAGTGAATGTGGGCCTTAATTTACACATAGAAATGCATGGCGTGAAGAAATATACGAGGTGGTCACACTGCAGGTCCTGTAAAAGTATGACGAGGTATGTTATATTTCCAGTTAAAATTGCGAATGACGCAGAATAGCATGCGAGTGTAAATGATGGAATTTGGTGATAAAAATATATACTCTAACGGAATAAACAGATAGTGAATGTGGGCCTTAATTTACACATAGAAATGCATGGCGAGAAGAAATATACGAGGTGGTCACACTTCAGTCTCTGTCAAATTCTCATGAGATATCTTATATTTCCAGTTATCATTGCGAATTACGCAGAATAGAATGCGAGTGTAAATGATGGAATTTGGAGCTAAAAATATATATTCTGACGGAATAAACAGATAGTGAATGTAGTCGTCAATTTACACATAGAAATGCATGGCGTGAAGAAATATACGAGGTGGTCACACTTCAGACCCTGCCAATTTATAAGGAGGTATGTTATATTTCCATTTATAATTGCGAATGACGCAGAATAGAATGCGAGTGTAAATGATGGAATTAGGTGCTAAAATATATGTTCTAACGCAATAAACAGATAGTGAATGTGGGCCTTAATTTACACATAGAAATGCATGGCGTGAAGAAATATACGAGGTGGTCACACTGCAGGTCCTGTAAAAGTATGACGAGGTATGTTATATTTCCAGTTAAAATTGCGAATGACGCAGAATAGCATGCGAGTGTAAATGATCGAATTTGGTGCAAAAAATATATATTCTGACGGAATAAACAGATAGTGAATGTGGGCCTTAATTTACACATAGAAATGCATGGCGTGAAGAAATATACGAGGTGGTCACACTGCAGGCCCTGTAAAAGTATCAGGAGGTACGTTATATTTCCAGCTAAAATTGCGAATGACGCAGAATAGCATGCGAGTGTAAATGATGGAATTTCGTGCTAATAATATATATTCTGACGGAATAAACAGATAGTGAATGTGGTCGTCAATATACACATAGAAATGCATGGCGTGAAGAAATATACGAGGTGGTCACACTTCAGGCCCTGTAAAAGTATCAGGAGGTATGTTATATTTCCAGCTAAAATTGCGAATGACGCAGAATAGCATGCGAGTGTAAATGATGGAATTTGGTGATAAAAAAATATACTCTAACGGAATAAACAGATAGTGAATGTGGGCCTTAATTTACACATAGAAATGCATGGCGAGAAGAAATATACGAGGTGGTCACACTTCAGGCTCTGTCAAATTCTCATGAGATATGATATATTTCCAGTTATCATTGCGAATGACGCAGAATAGCATGCGAGTGTAAATGATGGAATTTGGTGCTAAAAATATATATTCTGACGGAATAAACAGATAGTGAATGTGGGCCTTAACTTTACACATAGAAATGCATGGCGTAAAGAAATATACGAGGTGGTCACACTGCAGACCCTGTAAAAGTATCACGAGGTATGTTATATTTCCAGCTAAAATTGCGAATGAAGCAGAATAGAATGCGAGTGTAAATGATCGAATTTGGTGCTAAAAAAATATATTCTGACGGAATAAACAGATAGTGAATGTGGTCGTCAATATACACATAGAAATGCATGGCGTGAAGAAATATACGAGGTGGTAGTGATGTTTAATTTCATGAAATTTTTGTCGCGTGAAATTTTCAATGAAATTTATTCAAAAATTTCAGAAATTTATGAAACTTTTGAAATAAAAAAAACCAATTGATTTCTTTTGTTTTTTAAGTATCTACTTTGTAGCCTTATCAGTGGGTAGCACTTTGATGCCATGCAAGCTTACTGCTAAACTGTGCTAGTGTTCTGCTTTGTGTTTTTAGCTGTTGTGAAACTTTAGATTTTCAAGTCACAAATTTACCTTATAAACTCAGTACTCAGTTAGTAACTTAGTAGCATCAGTAGATTAAGACTTCAGTACAGTACTACAGGCTACAGTAATGAAAGTACTGTAAGTACTTGACTCAGTTCAAGTCAGTTGTCAATGTCATTGTCCGAAACAGAGTGCATTTCAAAGGAATCATCTGAATCAGCATAATCTCGGGGAAATTCTGCATATGACGACAATGAAAAAGACTGACTAGAATGAATGGAATCGACAGATTCATTGTTTGATGGCAAAGTACAGTGTTAGAGTTGCCGGGGGTTTGGGGTTGGGAGGGGTTGGGGTTGGGGTTGGGTTGGGGTTGGGGTTGGGAGGGTTAAACCCCAGCTAACTTTGCAACCCTCACAGAAATCGCATATCAGGTACATGCAGTCTCTATGTCATTAATTGAATTTCAGTCCTCACCACCCCAGCTCACATTTCACAACTCCAACACTGGCAAAAAATGAGGTGTTTTGATGCTCTCTGTCTCTGATGACAGTGTAACCATGTTGCATGAACCACTTGTTAAATGTCTTCTTATTGGGAAAATCTGGACTTGGCAAGGGAGCCGCAGATGGAAAAAGTATGGAAACCACTGCATTACGATTAGGGGCCATCCATAAATGAGTTTTGGCACGCGATTTTGTCAGTTTTTTACCCCCTCGTCACACGTCGTCACAAAAAGTCATACCCCTCAAATATGACAATGCGTTGACCCCTCATGTCGTCTTTCCAGTGTCAAAATTAACGTTTCATTTGAAAATATGTGTCATAATTATTATAGTTGAAACAATATTCAGAAAATTTTCCAAATTCTTTTTAAAAACGAAGTGTATAATAATTATAAGTGCAAAATACGCTCAATTTTGCGGTAACACAGCATTGCGGTATTAATAAAAATATTTAGATTATGTGACGTCACATTTCTGAAACCTCCTCTCCGTCATCACACATCATCACAAATGTTGGAACCCCTAAGTGCATGACGTCATTTATGGATGACCCCTTACCACGCTGTCACGTGGCGGTGGCACTGCGGCGAAAGTTTCCTTTAGTCTGCTCATGATATCATTGATATGTCAGCAAAACTATAACAACTATTGCTAATTAAGCTGCCTGTTCATAATTTAATTGAGTATTTCTTTTATTTATAAAATATTAAGTTGTAATTTGCATTTATATTATTGACACCCTCTGTGGGTTTAGTCTCTTAGATGCAAAGAAATCCCGCTCTTTATAACCGAAGGTTAATAAAATAAGTCAATGCTACCATTCTCACTTTTTGAAAAAAACATTTATCATTGACCAGAAACATAGATGTGGCACCGAGAAAAAAGGTTGAAATAATCTTGAAATATTTCAAATTGCATGCCCTTGAAATATTTCAAAAATTTCACAACTACGTGAAATATTTCAAATTGAAATATTTCAACCAACATCACTACCAACAGCTATTGGACACCTCCTTGGTTCGAACCTGAGGTGTCCCGACACCCCCGACACCCCCCATTATCGCCGCCTAGCCAATAATTCTTGCTTTTCATATATAGGCGGAGAAAAATAACGGAAATCGACCAGGGGCGTGGCGACGGGAGCGTGGTATATCGGTATATATACCCCCCCAATCAGTCTACCTTAAAGTTTTTTATATGATTTATATGTGGTTTATGTGGTTTATAGTTAAGATTTATACCCACCCAAAATATTTATACCCTCCCAATTTCCCAAATCAAATTCCTGCCTACGCCCCTGAAATCGATGCATTGTTTATATGGCTGTAGAATGGCCTTAAATCAACAGCGTAACAGCACATTCTTCACACTGACCCTCCTCGAGCAAGATTGAACAGTAACGCCTTTATGTGGGAGTTGTTTTTTTCGGATACTGTGTATCGAACCCTGTGAAAGGCAAAAGACATTACAGACACTATTCACCAACATGTATTTAATACATTTAACTTAAACATATAGACTTACATAGTTGTAGCTGGTTGAGACACTTTTGCGTCGAGGTCATTACAGCCTTAAAACTGCCAAAACTGCATGGTCTCTTCCTCCCACCCCACCCCTCAGACGTTTTTCTAGTCTAAAAGCCTTCGTCCCGCTATAATTATTTGCAGTTGGTTCAACAACGAATATCGACTTATAAGTGGATTGGCGTCAAGGGCTTTCCAAGTACAATAATTAATTAGAATAGCTTTCGATGTTGTACAGTAGGTCCCTAGTGTGTTGACATTGCTAAATCGGTCTCCTCTTGAACAAGCAAATAAGCCTTTGTTTACTCTTTTAATAAAATTAATATCAGCTCCGATTGCCCGGTCTTGAGTGATTGTGCTTTAGTGTGCCATTGGGCGATGCTTCTATGCGCGTCACCAAGTGGCGCTATAGAAATTTGAGATTAGATTGGATTAGATTGGATTGTCGGAAGTTTTCTCGGCCTAAGATTTTCCAATTGTGCCTAGTTTTAATCGAGTTAAGATTTTTAAAAGGACATTTCTTATCTGTCTATATATGTCGTATGTGTATCATTCTGTCTACCGACTGGGCCCCTCGTACATCCGTCCCTAGTAAATAACCAATTATCCACTAGGTTGTCGCCACCTCCCCACCCCACCCTACCCTCACCCAAGGACTACTAGTAGTCCATGCCTCACCCCTCCAATGCCCGCTCACGATTAGCTCTCGCGAAAGCCATATAGAGCGCTTGGCCCAGAATTACGACTGTCGAGCATTTTACGGAGCCTCGCGGGGCGCTCGAACGCCACGTGTTAAATTTGCCGTGCCCTCCCATATTGCCCCCTCCCTCCCTCGCACCACGCTCACTTATCATCACAGTCCATATTCGACGGCGATGTAAATAATTGTAATGCTACATAAGTGGCTTATCGGCCGCGCAGCGCGCTGTGGCCCAGTTGCGCGCGAACGCTACAGCGTCTTCTTCTTCTTCTTCGTTTATGGAAACACGGGCTTCTTGGGCCGCCGTCCTCTCCTCTCTCCCGCCCGCCCGCCCGCCCAAAGGGACTCCCCCCGCGGTCCCTGAAACGAGAACGTGTATATTGGAGCTGGGCTTCCGGCGCATATGCTGCGCGTTGAAACCAGCGACGTGGCGATATCGTATGTCCATATGCGACCATCATTTGGAGGCCTACAGTATATACTATTGCGTTACGATCGGACGATTTGATAATAATAATAATATTCGCCAAAGAATCTCAGAGAATTCAACTGATTTTAAGGGGAAAAACAGTGGCAACCCTTTCCTTCGCTAGAAAGAAAGGGTTCGATTCGAGTAAGTACTAACGTTTTCATCCGAAAATTTCCGACGAAATTGCATATTATTTTTACAGTTCGGTGGCCTTTTTACTGGTTTATTGTGTGAGTAGGTCTATAGTCTTGGAATGTATCAACAAACCAGATATATTTTTACACCCCACTAACACTCCTCCCAGCACCCCAATCTGAAACTGACAGCAACACCCCCTAAGTTGCTATCGCTCGCCATAAGGGGAGGGAGGGAACACCAGAATTTATCAACACCCCCTCAAATTGATAATCCTAGAAATACCCCTGCTACAAACCTATCTCACCAAAGCCCATCAACAAAAGAGCGCCGCTAAGCACGATCCCCCAATTTTTAAGAGGCTAGGGGAAACGTGTATGGGTTGGTCACCCCTACTTTTTCATCCAAGTTTGCGCCTATGCTACTGTTGGCCATACTGGGTGCTGCTACCATAAAAAATTTGGTCGAAAAATCAAGTAAGCGCTTAATAAATCGGTCTCTATGGCAGAGTCTATGCTATGCATAGGCGCTGGCTTTGTTCATTGTTCCGCGTTAGCTGTAGGCCTATCGAATGTTGTCGTTAGTTGGTTAGATTTAAACGCCACATTTTCCCTTCCCCTCGTCCATTTCATGTCGATTAGGGTGACTACTCCGTACGCAGCTCATGCTGTAGTCCAGGGCGTAGCGACGGGGGGGTATATCGGTATATATACCCCCCAATCAGGCTACCTTAAAATTTTTTAACTTGTTTTTAAGATTTTCAAACTTTTTAAAGATTTATACCCCCACCCAAATCACATTAAACCCGCCCCAATCAAATTTCTTGTTACGCCCCTGCTGATGTCTATGAGTAAAATATGCTTTTACGGTTGTGGTGGGAGGGAGTTGGCAAAATAAGAGTTGGGGGGGGAGAGCGCATTCTTGCGTTGACTGAATCTAAACGGTTATTCGGACAATGACCGATTTATTGCTCCTATAGGCCCTACGCAACCTTCATACATGCTTTGCTTTGGCAAATATGTGCTCTTGACTGTATGCGTGCATTAACGCTAAGACATGTTCTTGTTTGTCACTAGTTTTTAAAGATCTGGTGTCGAGTCTGGACAGCGCAAATTAAAGATTCAATATATCTTAACTGTTTGTTGTGTCTCGAGCCCTTGACATTTTATATACGGTACACTTTCTCCTGTATACCATAGCGTCTCTCTCTCTCTCTCTCTCTCTCTCTCTCTCTCTCTCTCTCTCTCTCTCTCTCTCTCTCTCTCTCTCTGTCAGTGGCTGTTCCACCATGTTGATGACTGGGGATCCATCCCCCCACCGGGGTTCCGGATGACCTTTTTTTGCTTGCCGACCTATTTTCCGATGAGTTTTAAAAAAATTTAGTGAAAAATACTGCAAATTACCTTATTTTTCTTGCTTGTGGGCCCTTTTTGGCAAGGTTTCTTAGCATTTAGTGAGCAAAACACTACTAACAATGACCTTTTTTCTCTTTTTCTTGTTTTTCTTCTTCACTTTGCATCCCCCCACCAACTTCCTCAAACAATTTTTTTCATCCCCCCCCCACCAAGCATTTCTGGAACCGCCACTGCTCACTGTACGTCGCTGTTGATTGTGCTAGGTAGCTATGGCTTTCAATATGGACAAGCCCTATTGCTCTGTGAGAAATTTTCTTGAAATCTCACAAGCTCGCTTGAAATCTTAATATCAATGACATATTGATATTTTTTGGAACGAAGTGGTTTAACTGGACCGATGTCTATGTGCAATAATTTATCAGTGACAAGCGACAACAACTCTGACAATCATAAATGACGGCAGATGTTGCAGCTTTCTTTATGCGTTCAGTCACTCAGTCACTCGTCCAATGGATGTCTATATGTAGACCTTGGATGGAATGACGCTGGTGACGAAATTTCTCGTAATCTCCAGTCGATGAAACTAGTTTCAGAAATTGCTAACATCCGCCATGCAGATGCAACCGTGAAAACAGAGAGTTGGGATCCTAGCTTTTCCTATGTGAAATTGGGGGGGGGGGAAGAGAATGCAGTCCTCGGGAAGGGAACGAGGTTTTTGGGCATTGACTGCATTACTCGGTAAAGCACAGTGTTGGTCCCTGTCAGTGGCGGCTCCACCCACTTGCCAAATCCTAGAGCCGCCACTGGTCCCTGTTCACTTTTGCTCCTCCTCGTGTAGGCTTTGCAGCTGCCTGTATCTGTCTGTCTGTCCGTCTCTCTGTCTCTCTGTCTTTCTGTCTGTCTGTCTGTCTTCCTGTCTTCCTGTCTGTCTGTATGTCTGTCTGTCTTGCCTGCAGGGTTTAATCTAGGCCGTTTCAGGAAAAAAATTACCTCTTTTTTCCCCGGAAATTTTGGCATACTACTACTACTAACAGCAGTCCCCTAGCAGAATTCCCCGGCTGTCAGTTCCCCCGGCTTTTTCAGTTTCCTCCCGGAGTCCAGGAGTCTAGATTAAACACTGCTTGTCTGTCTGTCTGTCTGTCTGTCTGTCTGTCTGTCTGTCTGTCTGTCTGTCTGTCTGTCTGTCTGTCTGTCTGTCTGTCTGTCTGTCTGTCTGTCTGTCTGTCTGTCTGTCTGTCTGTCTGTCTGTCTGTCTGTCTGTCTGTCTGTCTGTCTGTCTGTCTGTCTGTCTGTCTGTCTGTCTGTCTGTCTGTCTGTCTGTCTGTCTGTCTGTCTGTCTGTCTGTCTGTCTGTCTGTCTGTCTGTCTGTCTGCATCCATTAGGCAGCTATGACAGCCTGATATATCAGCTGTTAATGAATTCAGATCTACTTACACGTGTGCAACTGTGCATAGTGACTATTAGGTGAATGAAGAGTTCATTTGTGTTTTGCGTGCGTTGATATGACCTAGCGTGGCTTTCTATAGCGTAGCGCGCCTTGCCACTGGACTGTGTGACAGTGTGTGTGTGTGTGACAAAGAGATAGAGACAGACAGACACTGACAGAGAAAGACAGAGAGAGAGAGAGACTGTGCGTGTGTGTGTGTGTGTGTGTGGGGGGGGGGGGTGAGTAGTAAGAGCATAAAAGTTTTTATGAAGTCGTTAGCTTAATGGTTATTTCTCGTTGACTTTTATGACACAGCTTCTGAATTGAACTTGTCTTTTGGAAAGAGATTGTTTGAGGACACCAACAATTAGTTGGTCACTGTTGCAAGAAATTGCAGAGAGATGCTATAATGTTCCCGAAAACTGTTTCAAATTCAATTTGCTTTCGTTTGAACGTTATTCGATTTTCAATGTACTATGTCGGTGCTAATATCGGAGCTTTGCAGGAACTAGATAGGAATTTTAGTTGATACAATATAGTATCAACTATAAAAGTACAAGTCACTATCATTCTGACAGTTGTACGGTGATGACTTTGGATATCTTGTGCATATTACGCCTACTTATATTTGCTGTACAAAATCTAAGATTTCACTGATATGTGCAAGACTTTAAATTCCCTTTTTAACCCCTTAACTGGGTGCCCCGAGTAACGCTCGTCCGTTTTACACTGAGTTACAAATAGTTGCCCAGTTAAAGGGTTAATTGACGGTGGAACTATGGATGGTTGAACGAACGGATAGAGTTTAGACCAGGGTTACTCAAATGGCGGACCGCGGTCCGCAGTCCGGCCCGCCGAGGCTTCTTGAACGGACCGCGGAGAAGTAAAAACTGTCGCGTTTAGCGAATTAATGCTAACGAATTTCATACATCACACTGAAATAATCTGCATTGCTGGAAATGCTATGGATTTGGTCGGACCAGACCTCCAGTCGTGTCTCGGTACAAATTTCCGGACCGCGACGTGAAAAAATCTGAGTAGCCCTGCATGGGGCAGATGGTTTAGACCGATAACTCCAGATGGCGTGAGTAGCGGCTGGAAGTGATGAATCCGGTTCCTGTTTGATCCACCGATTCCACCTGGAAAAGCGAGATAGTTGGAAGATTGATTAATTAAGGGGCTTCTGGTTGGTGACAAGCATCGGTCCTGGCCTGTAAAAACACTGATCCTGGCCAGAAAACCTATTCATCATCATCATATTTAGACGTGATTCGACTTCTGATGCTCGAATACTGGTACAAAATCACGTATCGCAAAAGCTGCGACGCGCAATTATTATGATTACCAAAAGGCAGACCATGCAGGTGGAGTCTTCTTCCAGGTGGCCGTTATGGCCACAATTTCTGCCAGGCAGTGGCGTACCTAGGATGTGGCCTGACGGGCAGATGGCCGTGGGCGCCAGAAAACTCGGTGATCTTAATTGCTCTACTCAGCGTAGAAAGAGAAGGAACTGAGAAACCGACTTCGAGGGGCACATCGTAGACCAGTTCGCATCAGTAACAGCAAGGAAAGTGCATCTGTAGTTTTAATCTTGCGTCAGTAAAATGTAATGATTTGTTATTCGAAGATCTGTTAACCTGCGGATTTAATTTTCTGACAACCGTCTTGCCACGGGCATCAAATAACCTAGGTACGCCCACTACTGCATAGGTAGCCTACTGGCAAAACGTTTTGTAGTGTTGTACAAAGCACCCGATAAACTGTTCTGAAACATTGAAACATCAGACCATAATAAAGGAAGCCAATTTGCTCGCTGCTTGATAGTAATTATAATATATAGGCATATCTATAATATTAAAATCCTTATCTGTATGTCTCTCTGTCTGTTACCTTCAAGCGTTCTGATTGGTTGACTATTGGTAGACGGTTTAGACCGTTTAGTCCTTACGTCGCGATGCGTTGGTAGGCGAGCGTTGACTATTGGTAGACGGTTTAGTCCTTACGTCGCGATGCGTTGGTGGGCGAGCGTTGACTATTGGTAGACCGTTTAGTCCTTACGTCGCGATGCGTTGGTGGGCGAGCGTTGACTATTGGTATACCGTTTAGTCCTTACGTCGCGATGCGTTGGTGGGCGAGCGTTGACTATTGGTAGACCGTTTAGTCCTTACGTCGCGATGCGTTGGTGGGCGAGCGTTGACTATTGGTAGACCGTTTAGTCCTTACGTCGCGATGCGTTGGTGGACGATGTTCGAAGACGACGTTGCTATTGGTAACAATTGTTCGTAGAACCGGTTTAGTCGAGTCATTGCAGCGTCAGAGGGCTGGGCGTGCGACGACGTTGCTATTGGTAGCAATTGTTCGTAGAACCGGTTTAGTCGAGTCATTGCAGCGTCAGAGGGGTGGGCGTGCGACGACGTTGCTATTGGTAACAATTGTTCGCAGCCTGAGGTTGTTGCGCAATTTTAACGTACATTTTAACGTACACAATAAATACGTGTACAGCGTCACAAATGGTCACAGTTGCGTGATTTTAACGTACATAGGCCTAATTATTACGTGGTGCAGAGCTTGGCTAGGTGGCGATCATTGAAATGTTGTTCAGTATGAATTCAATGATTGGGTATTAGGTATAGATATTGGATTAGTATTATCCTGCACTGCGAGCGAAGCGAGCGCGAGCGAAGCGAGCATCTTTCTAGTATATATATAATATTGCTTATTATTGTTGCTTATGATTAATATTGCTTATTATTGTTGCGTTGGAGCAATATTATATTGCTCCAACGCATTTCCATGACTTTACAACGATTCAATGCGATTGCTTTCCAAGGGACTTTCTCTGCTTCTGATCCGGGTAAAGACGAGAGCTGAAACCTATATATTTATCTGTCTCCGGCGTTTTTTTTGTAATAAGTCCTCGGGAACTAAGTACCGAAGGCATATATATATATATATATATATATATATATATATATATATATATATATATATATATATATATATATATATATATATATATATATATATATATATAGAGTCTGTAGCTGCCAATGCCTTTGTGGTTGTCTATGGCAAATTAGTTCAGTTTACCCGCATTGTGGTAACACTTTTCGGCGCTGGCGGCTGCTTAATACAAATCAGTTTTGGCACCGTTGAGGAGAAATAGAAGTCGGAAGTCGTCCTCGTGATGCTAAACGACCGGATAATAACGCCCGTTGCCAATAATTATCACGAATAGACCGCGTGGTCACGTGACCGGCCACACGACCGCTGTGCTCTGGACATCTGACGACATTATCGTATTTTATCTGTGGAAAGACTTTCCAACAGCTGCGCGGTCGCGACAAAGATGCAGAAAACACACATCAATGATATAGCGCTAAATTCGCTCTTCAGATACGAAGTCAACAACAGCTAGAGACGACATAACCAATGTAGCGTGAAAGAAGCCCAGGACGATCGATTGTCTCTCAAGTCTTCGCGTTGTGCGCATGAAACTCTGGACAAATCTTTGTGCTCTATTCGCAACGCCGATTTAATATTAAATAATTATTTTGGGTTATTTTTATATAACGGAAAACATTGCATTGTGCTACGTTTAGATAACGCATTTGTTTCTTTTTTCGTTTGTGAATATCTTGTCGGCCAGGATATGGACGATCCAAAAGGGGTGAAGGGAAATATAGGTATACCCTCAGTTGACGCAGTTTTATAGTAGGCTATTTTTATGCAGCGAACCAGCAGTTTGTGACATTTATTTGTTCAGTGCGAGAGTTTACGAAAAGGGTTTTCTAAATTCACTGGAATAAACTAAAATTAACATGTTGTTCTTTGCATAATTCTTATGCCCTGTTATGGTGAGGTGACATATTTATTCTTGTTTTAACTACGGCTGTTTTCACTCATATTCTTAGAGATTTCTAATGTTTATTGTTATACTGGACAGTCAGTGCTGTTTTAAGAAGTTTGAGGGCCCTTAGCATTTAAAAAGAATAGTAATAGTGATGACCTGTTCTCTTATTCTAGTGTATCGAGGAAAAAATTACTAAAAAAATTCAATCGAGATAAAGCGGCGATTACCTTTTTCTTTTTTGCGGAAATCGCAAAATCAACCAAAAAACAGACAAACAACTAATTTTTTCATCTCCCGCCAGGGCCCCTCATATATCTCGGGGCCCTAGGCACGCGCCTACCGTGCCTATGCCTAAAACGGCCGTGTGACGCACTGGGTTACATGACGCCCTGGAAATCGGTGACCTCGAAGGCCCATCGGCCACAGTTGCTGAGCAGTTTTGGTCAAGTCGATTTGTCATTAAGTTCAATTTTGATACATTTCATTAGACAAACTAATATATTATGACAGGCTACTGAAGCAGTAACACATGCGCACTGCACAGTTTATGGCCCGGGGCAGGAAGAATAGGTCCCGCTGAATAGGTCCCGGGCAAATAGGTCCGACCATTTAGGTCCCGAGACATTTAGGTCCCGGGTCAAATGGGTACTGGGCGTATAGGCCCTGGCTAGGATTAGGGTTAGGATTATGGTTAGGGTTAGTTATGCTTAATCCCTACCCAACCCTAATCTATGCCTAGTATTATTTGTTTGACTTGGTTATCATTATATTGCTAATGTTTATGTATGGTTGTTTGTATGGAGATCGGTAAAGAACTTTAATCCATTCTCTCTTCCTGAATGGTGCGGGACATAGACGTCCATAACCCATTTGACCCGGGACCTAAATGGTCGGACCTATTTGTCCGGGGCCTATTCGGCGGGACCTATTTGTCGCGTACCGTTAAGGCCATCAAGTTTATCTACTCTGGAGGGGCCCTGGAAATTGCGCATGCCCTGGTTAAGTGCGTCCCTGATTTTGGGGATTCAAAGAGCGTCTGCAGTTGAGTCATGTTAATGGATCGAATACAAGCAATCAATATAAGAAAAATTGACGCTGGTCCTGGTTGTGCGGGTCGTTTGTCGACCCATATAGGCTATGCACAGTAGCAACAGCTGGCGAGCTCTCGATCAGCACAGAAATAGAGGGTCAGGAGATGAAAGATAGAAGGGCTAGGCCTATAGTCAATACCAGTATCATGCAGTTAGGCGTTACTGATCTGGTGTCTATGTCAAATTTGAAGTTGCCTATAACTCGTTTGCTACAAAGAGCCTATACAAACTGTTTGTAGGCTTTTTGTAGCAAACGAGATGTACAGAAATCAATCATACGATTAGTACCCGAGTATGATGTACTCGTGCATTGATTCTGCATTATCTGTCTATATATAATTGTATATGTATATGTATATATATCTGTCTGTTCATCTGTATTTCTGTGTCTGTCTGTCTGTTCGTCTGTAACTCCGTGTCTATGTAGCCTATGAATGCCCCTCTGTGTACTTGTTTATGCATATCTGTTTGTCTCTATGCATGTACTTCCGTATGCACGTATGTATGTATGCACTGTATTTATGTATACATATATATATATATATAGTGTCTGTCTGTCTGTCTGTCTGTCTGTCTGTCTGTCTGTCTGTCTGTCTGTCTGTCTGTCTGTCTGTCTGTCTGTCTGTCTGTCTGTCTGTCTGTCTGTCTGTCTGTCTGTCTGTCTGTCAGTCTGTCTGTCTGTCTGTCTGTCTGTCGTCTGTATTTTGTGTCGGCATTTCTTTGCCCGTCTTCTCGGTTAAAGTCAGTAATTTTAAAACTATCGATTACATTGAGAAGAATAATTCGTCTCGTATCGAGCGCTCTCAATAGGCCGCCGTAGGCCTTTGGAGCCCGCGGTGGTTGTCCTCGGCAGAGCATCGGCCAGCGACTGCACAGGGCAGACTCCGGCGTTATCTATTGCCCTGCACGTGTTTTTACGTCGTTCTACGTCGTTCATCTTGCTACTGTCAGTTGGAAAATTATATTCGCTTAGATGCAAAATCTGTAGCAGTAAAAAAATATTAACAAGGTTTAGAGTGGTTCAGTAGGATCTGCCCTGTGGGAGTTCCACCTCTGATTCCGCTAATTTCCATACGGTATAGGTCTACATTACCTGTAGGGCCTACGTTACGTGCATTACAGACGACTGTAAGGCCTTTGTGTTATCTTTACCCGTGGTGGAACGTAATTGGGTCATTCGTTGTCCAATCCGCAGGGCCGTAACTAGGTGGGGGCAGGGGTAAGCTACCCCGGGCGCCGTATCGGGTGACGGGGGGAAGCCACACCATCCACACCATCCATGCCATCCAAGCAAAAAAGTCTGAAAAGCAAAAAAGGTCATCACCAGTTTTCCAGTTTTA
Source organism: Metaphire vulgaris (assembly GCA_018105865.1). Lineage (NCBI taxonomy): Eukaryota > Metazoa > Annelida > Clitellata > Crassiclitellata > Megascolecidae > Metaphire > Metaphire vulgaris. The sequence continues at coordinate 2,491,970 of CM030833.1, read as the reverse complement.
AAACTATATTGGGGTGAAAATGTTATACCTTGGCCCGGGCGCCAAATTGTGGTCGTACAAAATGTCCGCGGACAAAATGTCATGGGGACAAAATGTCACGGTTTAGGGTTACGGTTAGAGTTAGGGTTACATTTTGTCCGTGATATTTTGTCCGCGGACATTTTGCCCTAGCACCCGCCAAATACTCTCGCTACGGCTCTACTAATCCGATCCTGTCTATTTCTATAGCGCCATGTCATAATACATTTTCTGTAATTAGTTGCATTCCTCTAAGTACAGCATTTAGAGTAATACTTACTGAAAGTAGTCTTTCTATGTTTGTAAAGACGGCAGAAAGTTGAAGAAAGTTTGCCGCCATCTCTGCTAAGTTTTTAGTTCAATGGTTACCATGGGCTATTGTAGTAATTACCGTAAAACTTCTAATGCATGCTCCGGCGTCTGTTAAAGCAAATGACTTTTACCCGACTGCATTAGAGACCCAAGACTTCTATTATGAGTTTTACGGTAATGCAGTGGCGTAGTCAGGATTCCCCGAAGGGCCGGGGAGGTTTATGATTTCCAACTTCGAAAAATTCTGACAAGCAAAACAAGGTCGTCAGCTAATATCTTGCGCTTGATTAAGTGAATAATAATACGCAATAAAATTGCTTGGGTCGGATAACCAAGGAGTTTACGCCCCACCCCCAACCTCCCTGGCTACGCCACTGCGGTAGTATGATCATACTTAGCAAGTTGGCGGAAACCTGGCTTCACTTTCAGTACACCATAGAGACTCGTTCTTTAGTGATAATTTAATTCTATGGGTTACAGGTTTCGAAAGAGGGAAAGAGTCTTGTTAGCAGTTCTTTCACCGCCATTCGACCTGAGCCGGTGACTCTCCGTGTAGTGGGAAGGGCGGTCGATAGATGGCGTCGGCGGCGGCGACGGGTGCCCTGGAGCCCGTGGACAAGGAACAGCGACTGATCGAGCAGCTGAGAAGCAACATGAAAGACGTTCCTCCGCTAGTGGGCGACGCAGAATTTTTCACCTCCACGGAAACGTAAGTTAATAGTTAGTTAGTTAGTTAGATAGTTAATATGCCAACTTATATAGCGCTATAGTCACAGCAGGCCAAGATCAAGAGCGCTTAAGATACGATTCTTTGGTTCGATTTACCGACGAGCGCGACCGACCTCTGGCCCGGTTTTCGCTAGGTGGCGCCGCTGCACTTTGGAACTAGGAAGAAGAACTTAAATGGCTGCGTGCAGGATATCATACTCCAGAGGTGCACCAAATTTTATGCATCTTTACCCAGGGGCTGTGAAAACATTTACACTGAAATAAAGTGGCGCCAGTTTTATTGCACACCCTGTAGGGGCCTATATACTCTATAAGCCAGTGTTCCCCAAACTGCAAACTGTGGGTCCCGACCCATAATTGGGTCGCAGGGCTCAGTCTAGTGGGTCGCAGGGTAGCGCGAAATTAGATTCAAAAGTGTCATTTTCTAACCAATGCCACAATGTCACAGGCCTTGAAAGTTGTAAGTAGGCTTAGGTTTTAAGAAATTTATCTGCCTGTAATCCTCCATACACGCCTTATATTAAAACGTTTAGTGTTCTATCCAATTTTAGTTGCCAATAAGTTTACACTCTCTAACACCCCAACACCCCCAATTTGAGGCCGACACCCCAGGGCCGTCGAGAGGTGGGCAGGGAAGCAAATGCACAGAGACCCGGCGTCTTGGCGGTCTTGAGGGGGCCCGGGCCGATGATGACTATGTATAATTTAAAAAATACCAATAATTATGTTGTGCATGGGGGCCCGGCGAGAAAAAGGGGCCCGGAACCGGAGGTCATCAAAAGAAGCGTGAAAAAAGCGACAAGCAAAAAAGGTCATCCCTAGTTTTTGAGAGTTGCAACAGTAAAGTCTGTCATTTCGGCGCTTCGGTGAAAGCAAGGACGAGCAAAAAAAGGTCGTCAGCTATTTTTTTGTCAGGGGCCCGCCGGCCATTCTGCACAGGGGCCCGGAATTTCTATCGGCGGGCCTGTCCCCCAATACCGACACCAAACAAATATATAATCCTAATGCATTAAGAAATAGCGCTATAGAAGTGTAAGATTAGAGATGTGATTCAAAGTGGTTTAGGAGGTTAAGTAAGCGTGTGTGAAAACCCCTGAAGTAACTCGCCGCATTCAATAACCTAGTTTTCCCAGATAACCTTTGAATCCGTTTACTGTTTCAACTAGATTATAGATTAGAAACCCAGTCTGGACGTAGGAGAAGTTCTTCTGATGTTGAGATTGTTAGCGTCGATATTTGCCTTCATCTTGAGCGTCGGACTTAACCAAGGCCTCCATCTGAAATCATCATCAGATGCGTCTAGGCCTAATTAGACTGGACCCTGCTGCTGTAACCGACTTTGATTGTGCTTCTTCCGTTCACAGCCTTGTCAGGTTCTTGAAGGCACGTGACTGGGACATCGACGAATCAGAGAAGATGCTGAAGTCGACGGTCGAATGGAGACGCAAGAACAACCCCCTCCACATGGACTGCCGGTGGTGCCACGACAGTCCAGGATACCACGGGATAGTACGATCGGACTCATACTAATAAACATCATCGTCATCATCGTCATCATCATCATCATCATCATCATCATCATCATCATCATTATCATCATAACGTGATTTTCAGGTGTTTTAGGACAGTGGCGTCGCCAGGAATTTTTGGTTGGGGGGGAGGGCAATAGGGGCTAGCGTGTTAGATTCCTTACCCACCCCTCACCTTCCCCTCCACAGAAAACTTTCTCACCGGATTTGCGCGAATCTGGTAGGTGGTCTGGGGGCAGGTTGGGGGGCAGTTGCCCCTATTTGCCTCCCCCGTGGCGACGCTAATGGGTTTAGGAAGCTAAATATGCCTGTATGAAAACCACTGTGAATGCCCACCGCGTTCAAATGCTCATCGCGTTCAAATGCCCACCGTGACCAAATGCTCACCGCGTCCATATAATAATAATAATAATAATAATAATAATAATAATAATAATAATAATAATAATAATAATAATAATAATAACAACAATAATGTGATTTTCAGTGGTTTAGGAGGCTAAATATGCCTGTATGAAAACCACTGTGAATGCCCACCGCGTTCAAATGCTCACCGCGTCCAAATGCCCCCGCGTCCAAATAATAATAATAATAATAATAATAATAATAATAATAATAATTATTATTATTATTATTATTATTATTATTATTATTATTATTATTATTATTATTATTATGTGATTTTAAGTGGTTAACTTTAGGAGGAGCTAAGTTAGCCTTTGTGAAGTTCAGTAAAATCTCTACAATTACTCGCCCCCACCGCCCCCTCTGCACGCCACTTATGTGCGGTCTCTTGTGCTGTTCTAGTTCACGTGGCACATCTACTCTCCCAGTCATTATTTTGTAAGTTTCTGCATGTCTTTAAATGCCGATTTTTTTGTCTGATGACGGAAAAGATTTCCAGGACTTAGTAGAGAGGTTCCCACTTAGTCCGTGTTATGCAAATACACGTAAAATTACCAGCACTGATTTAAATCATGTCGAGAACCAGATTATCAACCGTCTCAGGTACAGTGGGTTGGTCCGCAGCGGGGGGTACAGGGGGGCGTGCTTCCTTTATTGAGTGCCTGCCCCCAGTGCCTCCCCAGTTGGGACCATATACTTAATGTTACATACATTAAACAACAAATGGTTGGCCCCCACGATTAGAAGTTGCCACCCCAACGCCCCACTTGCCAAATCCTAGAGCCGCCACTGTTGGTCCGGTCACTCCGGTGACTATTCTGTTTTGTGTTTATTTAGCGCCAAGTTGGATTCGACGAAATGGGTCGACCGGTCATCTACGCGTGCTTCAACCAAGCGACGGCCTCTAAACCAACGGCCGAAGACTCAGTCGCCCACTGCACTTATCTAATAGAGAACGCCAAACGAACCATGGTCCCAGGAGTATCCACCTGGGTGTTCATCATGGACTGCTCAGGTAATCATACACCACCACCACCACCACTGGCACCCACTACTATTACTGTACTACTACTACTACTACTACTACTACTACTACTACTACTACTACTACTACTACTACTACTACTACTACTACTACTACTACTACTACTACTACTACTACTACTACTACTACTACTATTACTATTACTGCTACTACTATTACTACATCTACTACTATTACTATTACTATTACTACTACTATTACTATTACTGCTACTAGTGTAGATGTTTTTAAAATAACCCTAAATGCTAAAAATGCTAGATTGGTCTTGTTGAGCAAAAGAATGTAGAGCAATTAACGAATGGATCGGTGAGAGACATAGTGGTTCCTACACAGGACAGGCGCTACTGAACCACTTTAAATTGTCGTTGTTGTTGTTATTATTATTACTAACATTGGCATTAGTAATAATAATTAGCCTAGACCTATTATTACAAACAAAAATTTCATCATCATCATTATTATTCCGACTACTGCTACTCCTACTGCTGCTGCTACTGCTGCCCTCCGATCTTTTAAAATTCTGATTCACGTTTTGCCGTCGAAGTTTTCTGTTTAGACTTAGACACGTATGTCCATTCAGTTTAACTATGGGGTTCTTTTGTGGTGAATGTTATCACATTTGTTACCTATAAATAATCTGTTGAATTTTATTGGCGATTTTAAAAATACCACTTCTCAGAGTCCAACCTTCATGGTCGCACAGTAAATGTCAGCCCATGACATTAATAACATGTGGTTGAGACTACTTTTAAAGGTCAAGAATTCTCCATAATACCGACTTGTATTAAAACACTAGTGGGGCAACTGGCATTCGACAGCGTATACAATATATTATTCAGTAATGATTCAATCATATGGATTTGCGGAGGGGAGAGTGAATTAAGTACTTTTGTAAACAAAAATTTCGACATCTGTGTTGACATTTTAACAAATAATTATGTTCAACTTTTTCCTTTCCTCAACTACTGGGAAAGTAGTCGAAAGGCATACAATCAAGAAATTGATTGCAGTTATAGTCAGATACGATCAAGATATCAATTTTGTCTAGACATGTCGATATGGCGCAGTTACGTTTGATGTTCTTAGCGCTATTTCGAATGCATTTGGCTACAGCCAGAAACGTAAACTAAGTTTAAATTGTAATACTGTATATGTTATTTGGGGAATAAATTCCAAATCGTAAAACCCGGGTATTTAGATTGAATTTCGTGCACAGAACAAAAAGTCTTTAGCCAAGAATTTGGAGCGTTACATTTGCTATTTCGCATTGCATTTCTGTTCAAAAATCATTTTCTCCATGGTCATAGCGTCCAAACCATGATGACCCTGTGGATAAATTGACGCTGTTGGCCGACATTTTGTCTAGAGCATTAGCGTCGCCACGGGGGCAAATGGGGCAACTGCCCCCCCCAACCTGCCCCAGAACACCTACCAGATTCGCGAAAATCCAGTGAAAAAGTTATTTATGAAGGGGAAGGTGGGAAAGGAATCTGACACGCCAGCCCTCTTTTGCCTACCCTCTACCAAAAATTCGGGTCCAAATGCCCTCCGCGTCCAAATGTCTTCCGCGTCCAAATGCCCTCCGCATTCAAAAGCTCACCGCGTCCAAATGCCCTCCGCGTCCAAATGCTCTTCGCGTTCAAATGCTCACCGCGTTCAAATGCTCACCGCGTTCAGATGCACATATTTCGGAACCATTAGCGTCGCCACGGGGGCAAATGGGGGAAACCCCCAACCTGCCCTAGACCACCTACCACATTCGCGCAAAGCCGGTGAGAAAGTTTTTGTGGAGGTGGTGGGTAAGGAATCTGACACGCCAGCCTCCTTTTGCCTCCCCACCAAAAACTCCTGGCGACGCCACTGGTCTAGAGGCATTTCAAATTTCTACTAAACGCATAAGAATAGGCCTATGCAGCTGCTGCGGTACTGCCTTCTAAAGCGCTACATAAATTCACGAGATTTCACTTGCCTGTATTCTAAAATTCGGATTTATGCTCTATCTGGAGAAGTCCTTCTCATATTCCGTGAAAAACGCCACCCTACTGGGACTTTTGATGAAATGACAATAGCAATGCATGTGTCCCTGATGAGATACGTGTTGATGGTTTCCTTTTCAGGGCGATTATAATTATTATCATATCGCCAAGTGTTGCAATAATAGCGAATTTTACGGAAATAGGCTAATCCAGAATTTTTCAATTTCTATCGACATGCATGCCCAACATCAAATTCGTTCCGAACCTCGCTAGTTTGAATGGTTTGTTGCACGATAAGGGACATCACTATTGCCCCAGTCACCTTATGCATTCTACCACACGCGAGAAGTTTTATTGCATAGTGTAGGGGGAGGGCAAACTACAACCCGCGGGCCACATGCGGCCCGCCACCGGATTTCACGCGGCCCGCGAGATCATTTAGAAATATGCATATGATCAGCAGAAAGTAAGATAATTTGAAATTTATTTTATGGAAACGTTGCACTTTATTATTTTAAAATCTTTGAAAGGGTTGGCAGCTCCGGGTAAAGAGAAGGATCGCGCCTTCAAATTCTCCCCCAGAATGCCGTGACAAGGAAAAAGTTATCACAGTTTTTGCACCGCATTACGGCATTGCTACAATGGATTCAGAAAAAGTACTTAAAATTCATCATTTTCCACTCGAAATTACAAGCATTTTGGCTTCTTCTATGTTCGGTCCGCCTAATGTAGTATTAGTCTAGGTATCACGCGACCCTTTAAAGAAAGAAGTTTGCCCGCCTCTAGCATAGTTATTTCGTTGTTTGATAGAATCATTTTCACAGCTCTAAACGCTAGTTTCAATGTCTTAACAGTTTGCGGCATCGATGTGGAAGTTGACAAGACGTGTTATATATATATATATATATATATATATATATATATATATATATATATATATATATATATATGTAAAATATTTTCCGGAACGCAATAGCAAGAAGTCAATAACCCAGTTGCTATAATGAGTATAATCAATACGACGTTAGATTCATACATAGAAATGTTTGAACTATATCATTTCTAAATTTTCTATTTATGAATTTAATGCTGCCAAAAATACCAGTCTTCAGATTTTCCGGAACGCCGTTCCGCCTCGTTCCGCACAAAAAGCCCTGGTATATATCTGCCAGTTGAACTTTAGGGAGATAAAGAGAAAGCATTTGAAACAATTATTCCTGTCGTTAGCGATGGGCAAGTCGTGAAGTCGCAATATCTTTAGAGTAGGCGTCTCTTTAAATTGCACTTTAATAATGCGTGAGTAGACAAGAAATAACAGGTTAATGGCTAATTCCGCCAATGATTCCATTTTTACTAATATGCGACACCTATTGGCCACAAATCCTTCTGTAGGCAATGTCGCGCGTAACTACAGCGAGTAATACAGATTTTATTATGATATTCAGATTGGAGGATGGTAATACTTTAGATGGTAATAAAGGGAGGAGTTTTGGTAAAATGTTGTCATCACTGCGTTGTCAGGGGCGTAGCGACGGGGGGGATATCGGTATATATATACCCCCCCAATCAGTCTATCTTAAAGTTTTTTATGTGATTTACATGTGGTTATATGTGTTTTTGTGGTTTATGTGGGTTATAGTTCAGATTTATACTCGCCCAAAATATTTATACCATCTCAAATCAAATTCCTGACTACGCCCCTTTGCGTTGTTAATGATACATTAAGTATTGATTCTTGGCAGTTGGTCAGGGAAAGCTACTACAAGATAGACTACGAATAAGCAGCTGCTACGGTGCTACTCTTGAATGCGCTATATAAATCCAGGCATGGGCGCCCGCACATTATGACAAGAGGGGCACTTTTCCCCTGGAAAATGCAAATGCCAATGTTTCACAGTGAAATTTGTGAAAGCCTTGCTGAAATATTAACCGTGACCCTTGTGTTAAAATGTGTTTTACCCCTTCCTGGAAAACTGTTTGTGGCGTAACCGCGACCATTTTGTTTTGCCCCCTCCTGGAAAAAATTTCAGTGGGCGCTCGTGAATCCAAGAGAGTTTACGTACCTACTTGCTAGCTTGCTTATCTACAGGTATGTCGTTACCTGCGTGCAATCCGAGGCTCGGGTACGGAGTGACGCAGGTATTTGCCAACTACTACCCGGAACGACTCGGCCTCGTCATCTGCATTCACCACAACGCCCTCTTCCAGGGCGTCTGGAACGCCTTCAAGATATTCCTTCACCCGAACACCGTGGCCAAGATGCACCTGATACGAAACAAGAAGAAGGTCAAGGAGGAGTTCGAGAAGCTGTTCAGTCGCGAGCTCTACGACTGGCTGCTGGCCGAGATCAAGCTGAACAAGAAGAAACCGCTCGTCCAGTCGCAGAGGGAGTTCTGGAAGGCACCCGGGGCCGACGCGCCCCACGACCCGCGCGGCTGCCCGTCGTACGTGGCCCAGCACGTCGACCGGTTCCTCGAGAACGTCGCCAGAAGCCCGGAAGGCACGCACCGACCGCACCCCAATATCATCGATTCTCTCAACGGGGTACTAAGGTCGGAGGTGCTGTCCCCTGGCGATTCCTCCTCCTCGTCGGTCAACGGTGGTAGTGGGCCTAGTTGTCTGTCGAACAGCGCCGGGGCGGGGGCTTGTGTCGAAGAAGGGGACAGCAGTGAAGGCGAGGAGCACCCCGCCGTGCAGAACTCCCTGGGCGCCACTCTCGAAATCGACGAGGAATTTCAAATACCGAAAAATGCGTACACGAAGTAGTAGTAGGGTCTCTACCGAATAGGACAGAGACTCATCCTAGAATTTGAAGAAATCTCCGCTGGTTTTTCTCAGCGTTCTCACTGTCTTGGACCAAGGTACTTATTTCAACTGCTGAATTTAGTTTAGTGAATGGAGTTAACTAACGCAGATTTTTCCAATGATAGCTATCCAAACCACGCGTATAGTGAATCCTTAATTTCATCTAGAATTATTTCTATAAGTTGTATCCAGTATCTGTTATAAAAACGAGCACAGTGTTAGTCAGCTGTTAGTCACAAATGATTGACGCAATATTAGAATAATTACAAGTTTTAAAGTCGCGTATTGTAGACGCTGTAATATAAGTATCACCCGGTGCTGGCATTATTATTTATTTGTTAATTTTACAACCATGTGTATTCGTTACCGTGTTGACAACTCTTAAGATTACTGGTTAATTTGAGGTTTCTTGAACAGTGACTTTTTCTGTTTTTCGCCATCTTGTTAGTTAAAGGCAATAATGATATTTGCGTAATTGATTTTCCGTTATGATTCAAAGCAGTGTTTTTTCCATTTCCAGGCCTGTTAGGGGGAGATTCTCCCCCCCCCAAAGCCTCAACATTTACCCCCCAAAAATCTCAGCACTTACACAAATTTTGCATTAAACTGTTAATGGGCAATGTGTCTTTTCCCCTCCAGCCAAGTCAATCCCCCTCAATGGCCTCAATCCCCCCCAAAGGCCTGGAGTCTCGATAAAACACTGGTTCAAAGTGTTCCTCTTTAACGATAATTCAAAGCGAACTTTCGACCAGGCAGATGCAACGAAATCCATCACGTTGCGGTACAGAACAGCCCATACCAAGAAGCAGTGTCGGGAGTATCAAAGATAGAAGTATCTAAGATACGTATCTAGATACAAACAAGTATCTTGTATCTACAGGGTGTCTCAGAAAAAACCCAGCACAAAAACTATGATTTCTTAAAAATTCCTAAATATATTTCTATCAAATTTACAACGCATGTACAGCACATATTTCCCACCTTCCTATGTATTTTCATCTCATTTGCATGTAATTTGGCCATATTGTGAGATATAAAACTCACTCAGAGTTTTTCTGCTGGTTTTTTTCTCTGGGACACCCTGTAAATGCATTTTAGGAACAAGTAACTAGTATCAATATCTTTGATACATTTCACGTAGGGTACCAATATCAGTGTCTACGAAACGTTGTATATGTATTGTAGCTTACCCAACACTGTTACCAGGTCTGCCCCCAAAAGGTGTCTAACGTTCTAAACTCGCTTGAGCGTATGCTTACAAATGACATCAATGCAGACTTGGTGCTTCGGAATAATTATTATTAAGAAGAGCATAGTGGCACAGTCTGTCAGGGAAATTACCCGGATTTTGTTTATATTTTAAATCATTTACGAATCTTGGCGTAACTTCTGAATAGAGCTTAACATTTGACACCAAGAACTACAGTCAACAGTGCGGCCATAACGGAAAGAGCTGGCCCTCCGGTTGGGACTGGGACTCAAATTTCGAAAAAAACCCTGGACCATGAAAAATTTTCGGGCGACCCAAAAATTCATGTCGATATTTCACCCAAATTTCTCTTTAGAACCCTCAAACGCCTTGCAGTGATGTCAGTGGACTAGAAAAATCCGTCACTTTCCACCCTACTAATGTGTCTATATTGCAAAATATAGTAATGGTGGCTATACATTGTATAGATTTTTAACCCTTTAAAAAGCCAGACACCTGATAGATATCCAAAATGCGGGTCCAGATTCCTTGCAGGCATCGACTGGGCTTCAATCGGTGCAAATATGAAAGCCCTACGACACCACAAATTTTCGCTCAAATTTCGAAAAAAACCCTGGACTATAGTCCATGAAAAATTTTCGGGCGACCCAAAAATTCATGTCGACATTTCACCCAAATTTCTCTTTAGAACCCTCAAACGCCTTGCAGTGATGTCAGTGGACTAGAAAAATCCGTCACTTTCCACCCTACTAATGTGTCAATATTGCAAAATATAATAATGGTGGCTATACATTCTATAGATTTTAACAATTTAAAAAAGTTAGACACCTGATAGATATCCAAAATGCGGGTCCAGATTCCTTGTAGGCATCGACTGGGCTTCAATCGGTGCAAATATGAAAGCCCTACGACACCACAAATTTTCGCTCAAATCTCGAAAAAAACCCTGGACCATGAAAAATTTTCGGTCGACCCAAAAATCATGTCGATATTTCACCCAAATTTCTCTTTAGAACCCCCACACGCCTTGCTGTGATGTCAGTGGACTAGAAAAATCCGTCACTTTCCACCCTACTAATGTGTCTATATTGCAAAATATAATAATGGTGGCTATACATTGTATAGATTTTTAACCCTTGAAAAAAGTCAGACACCTGATAGATATCCAAAATGCGGGTCCAGATTCCCTAACCCTTATTCCTTATAGTCATCGAATAGACTTCAATTGGCGCGAATTTTCAAGAGAATCGGAGGTCAACAATTTTGACGATGAAAAAACATCTGACCTGACCATCGTTAAAATTTCAAGAAGTCTGACGAAAAATTAATGTCAAGTCGGAAGACACTTTTTAGTTCAACGCTTTTACCCGAAATGTCGACGTGCCTCTCTCGTGGTTCTAGGATTTGGCAAGTGGTGGTGTTCCTGCGGCAACTTCTAAGCATGAGACAAACTAATTTTTATAAGCCTGGGCTAGTCTACTTGCATAGTGTGAATGCACTTAAATATGTCATAGCTAAGGGTGTGTGTTTGTGTGCAGGCATTCAATAGGGGCACGGCCCCCTGTTTTCTCTGTATAGCCGCCTCTGCTGACCCCACCCCCCCCAAATAGATGCCATACACTGGCATGTATGGCAGCCATGCATGTCTTTGGATGTCATACAATTTTTTCAGTTGGAGGTTGCCATCTGAGATGGACAGATAGTAAATAAATTTGGTTATCATGACGTACATGTGTTATATTATAAAGTTATACGCTAATTAATATTGGGAACATTCTGTAGAATATGATTTGCAATAACATACCGACCGAAATTCAACTCTCAATACACTATGCTGTGCCTTAACCCCTTAACTGGGGATCCCGGATATATCCGTCCATTTTACATTGAGTTAGTTAAATACACGGTTAAGGGGTTAACAGGGATGGTGGACACCTGGGGTTCCCATAATGTACTTGCTCAGGGCCTCCCACTTTGGGGTAGAGGTTTGGTGCATTGAATTTGTGCCTTTTTGTGGGGTCTCAAACAAATATATATATATATATATATATATATATATATATATATATATATATATAGCTCTGTGAGCATGAATAGGATGTGCGTGGTCATTTATTTTGCTGATTTCTTACCAACTATTAAGACTGAAAATCTCCAACTATTAAGACTGAAAATCTGCTAAATCATGACCAAGATCTTTGTTTCATATAAGTTAAATATGGAATATCAAATACCTAATTCAACTTTCTTCATCAACATCATCATCATCATCATCATCATCATCATCATCATCATCATCATCATCATCATCATCATCATCATCATCATCATCATCATCATCATCATCATTTTGAAACAAATCCAACAGAGGAAAGAACGATACGAACAACCGAAGTAACTTACAACGCTTCACCAACAACAGTGAAGACTGTCTGTCACAGAGTTCAGTAAACAGTTGACTAACGAGACTTTCTCTATGAGAAAATGAAGTCTTTTGAACCAATTATATGATAAATGAACACACACACACACAACCACACACACCCACGACCCTCAAGAATTAAGTAATTAAGTACTAAGGGCATAAGGCATATATTTTATTCAAACTCCATTGCTTTTTAAGTAACTTTTCCAAACCTCGAATCAGACAACAGTTAGCCACACAATTTTTACGTCTTCGGACACATTTTTAATAAGTCCTTCGGGAACTAAGCATCGAGAGCACACACACACACACACATGCATGCATACACGCACACACACAATCAAAACACATTTAATCTAGATGCATTCCATCTGTAACCAAAGAAATATCTTACATTTCAGGTGTACCTCATACAAATATTTAAGGGGCTGTCCATTAATTACGTAAACAAAATATGGGAAGGGGTTTGAAAAAGTTTGACAGTTGTTGACAGGGGGAGATGGTCAAGAGAAGTTGATGTAAACAATTGCATTTTTTACAAATGATAAAAAATAGGAAATTTCATGGAATACTATTTATTACAATGGAAAAAAGCCTGACAAGCAAAAAACAGGGTCATCACCACCACATTATGACACTTGATGAACAAAATAAAGGGAAAACTGGTCATCGCCGCAAAAAAAATAACCTTCTAAACTTTCTAGGGAGACCTGTCACTTTAGTTTAGTTTGTCACCTTAGTTCGGGGGTCAAAAGTTTTTTGACATAATTATATGGGGTGTCACTAAAGTTTGACAGTTGTTGACAAGGGGAGGGGGTCAAAAATTGCCCAAAAATTGACATAATTAATGGACAGCCCCTAAAGCACTCCTCACAACCCAATTTCCACAGAGGAAAGGTTTTCATCCAATGTTGTACAACACCAGAAACATTGCATACATGAAGGCACACTTTGACTAGGAAGATAAAGCACAACATGCATTCATCAAATATACATACAGTACCTACTAGTACCAGTACCAGTACCAGTATCAGTGCTAAAAGACGCCCAGAAAAAGTCTACAGAATACTACGATAAAATGCATAATATATGCATAAAAATATATTATTGACGAAAGAAATACTAATTCATCATAAAGAGAAAAATCAAGTTACAATTTTTAAAAGAAGAAAAAAGAGTCCTACATAAAATTTTCAACATAGGCCAAAAATCGCTATTAAGTATTAAATTATTTTGAAAACAAGAAGTCATTTTCCAATATAATGTCACATGCATTAATCGATTTGATTAATCAAAGAATTTATCTACATGACAAACAATCATATAGTCAACTGAATAAGATTTTTATAGCTTCTTTACAGGCTTCACTAAATGCAAATTGTATTTTTTTACCAGTATTTAGATTACTCAAAAAAGTAAACCAAAGTTATCAACCCCATTAATGGAGATGGATAAAAAAACAAAATTTTAGCCCATTGGCAAACATCCTGAACCAGTAGGGGGTTAAAGACCCCCACCACCATCCCCCAGCAAATAGAACACCGGTAGTAATAGGAATTTTAGCAAGCTTATTGCTTCGTTCCTTTATTTATTTTGTGAGTTTATACATCCGTGTTATTCATTTTGTATTTCTTCACGAGGCATAAATAGCTTTTATACACGAAACGATGGAAATACAAAACATTACAACTGACAAGGCACAAGTCGCAAAGATTTAAACCACGTCTTTGTCAAAATAAAGAAATGCTTAAAGCAAAAAAATCAGCTTCAAAGACAATTTTAGAGCATTAGAACAAAATTAAACTGAAAAAAAATGACTCATAAATCGTAGCTGCTCGAAGAGTAGATGTGCAAAACCATGGTCAATTCACGGAACATGTTAGCTCCTCATGGTCGAAATGATTAAACATCAAACCTTCAAATTTACAGCATCTGACTACATTAAAAACAGCTAAATTTCTATGAAATTTGTTGTCAATAAACAATGAATCATTGCTTAAAATCTAATCTTCTACTGAAATCTACTTTTCAAGAAGCTATGCTATACAGTAAAAGATAAACCAATTATATTGTAAATAAGATTTTTAAAATTATGAAGAAATCTACAACCATTCTAAATCACCAATCAAGTGTTGAAACACCAAATAAATCTAATTTTTCTCATTCAATACGTAACTACTTGAGCTTCAATGTTTGACCACTTCACCCCAGCAATCTGTATGTACAGCCAAAAATATCGACCTTACAGCGCCAAAGGGTTAACTATTTCTATTGGTCGATCCAAGATCAGACGTCGTCATTTCAGGTCGAGAATTTCCAGCATTATAGGTTCGATCTCGCGCGGGTTGATGTCGACAAGACAGCGGCCGTGGACCTCGGCAAAGTCTTTCAGTTCCTTGATTTTCGACATGAGCTGCGGGAACATTTCGGCCGACTGAACGAAGCCGTACCTCGACTCGAGATGGTGCTTCAGCAGCACCAGATAGCGGTCCTGTATGTCCGAAATCAGCTGGCGCATGATGACGTGCGGCCCCTCTGGCGAGAAAAGGACGATGACGAGCAGCATTATCACCACCGCCAGGTCGTCGCCGATGATCGACTTGATCGACTTGCAGTAGCGGGCGTGGTCGTCGTGCAGCTGGACGAACCCGGTGGCGTTCTTCAGGATCTCGGTCGGAATGTCGCCGCGCGGCGTCACCCAGACGTCGCGCTCGCCGTCGTAGACGGACACCGAGCGGAGGATGAGTATGTGGATCCAACAGCCCTTCAGAACTCCGATCTGGCACGACTGCGGAAGATGGACGAACTCCTCCAGGCGCTTCGCGAATTTGATGAGACGCAGGATGGTGATGGATGATTGGTTGATCAGTTGGTTCAGCGACGGGTCGAGCTTGTTAATATGAACCAACGGTTCCAAGTCAACGGTAAACGACAGGTTGTAAACATGGAGAAGCTCTTTCAGCTGACGATCTTCTTCGGGTGTCAGGATACGAACGAGCGGTGATATGTTGGAGATATCTGACTGGGTCGTCGGTTGGATTGTCGCAGAAGCCGGGTGGGCATTCGCGGAAATGTTGTCAACGGAGAATTTGGAAAGGCTAAGGATGTTGGTGCTACCTGGAAGAAATTCAGCGTCATGGTGCACCTGCTGAACTGTCGCGGTGGTTGAAATTACAGGTGATATCACAACAGGTTTTGCCATCGAAGGCGACTCAGTTGGTACGGAAGCTGGTGGTTCATCTTTCCCAGATTTCTTGTTTTTCATCACTTTTTCCATCCTCTTCTTCTTTGCCTCATCTCCTGCATAAGACAACATCCAATACAGTCAGAAGTACACATAAACTGTAAAATACTACCAAAGAACAATCCTTATTCTATAAAAAAACAAGTAAGAATTTCTAGCAAAAGTCAAAATTGAAAGATCATCGGATAACAGGCACGGTGCATTTTGAGTGGCCAAAAACTCCAAATCCCTGTGCATAAAAATTTGAAGAAAGTGAAACTAAAGAATTACTTAACTGACCTGTGCAATCTACCATAATCTACGATGACCAAAGATGAAAAATAACAAACACCAAGGAAGTCTTTCCAGGATCAATAAATGATGGGCAGGAAAAACATTACAGCCCTCAAGTGTATCAAGACAAAATCAGAACGAATTGTCACAATGTCATGTAAATTGTCACAATGTCATGTAAATTGTCACAATGTCATGTAAATTGTCACAACGTCATGTAAATTGTCACAATGTCATGTAAATTGTCACAATGTCATGTAAATTGTCACAAGGCATTCCTCAGGCAGACGATTGGAACCTTCTGTAGGCTTACAGCTATAATTATGTTGATAAAAATAATATATGCTGCCGAGGTAGGTTTTATAAATGTACAAACTGGAACTCACCAAGTATTAGGTCCTTGCGCATACCGACAGCAAGGCACTTTTCCAGGCGACAGTAGGGACAGAAACGGCGTGTGTTTACGTCGATTCGGCATTTCCCTTCAAAAATGCACTTTCCCTGCTGCAAACAAACAAAATGGCCGCAAAAAGTCATTACGAAAAACAAAGCCCGCACTGAATGAAACTCCAAAGTCCTGGCAGTTGCCAAAAAGATGCAACACACAAGCCAGAGATAATCAGCATGCCTTCTGCTCAAGACTATAAATCTTATAATGCTGATAAAATCAAAGGGCATATATGCAATGTAGCATTTATATAGCGCCCCTTAAATTCTACTCAGAGGCACTCAGAGGCATAGCTGTAACAACCTAGCCTCACTGCCCTTCAGATGTTGACTATTGCCTAGCTGATCATATACCTTCCCCATAGCTATTTTATGAGAGACTGAGCGCCTAAGAATAAGCAGCTACTGTTGTGCTGCTTTCCAAGGCGCTATAGAAATCCACGATATTTTAGTTACTTACTTACTTACTCACTCCTGGCATTGGATATACAACACTATCAGCACTCCCTGCCACTCACTCCAACTCGTTCAGACATGATTCGGTCACGTCACATTTGGTGATTATCAAGTAAAAATAGACGCTTAAACTTGCCTTCTCTTTAAGGGCATTCCTTCTAAAGAAAGCCTTGCACGATTCACAAGAAATTGCATCGAAATTGCAGCCGAGAGCGCGATCGCCGCACACACGGCACAGTTTGTCATCCTTCAGTGAAGCGTTTGGTGAGAGAGCGGTCTTGGTTTTCAGTTTCCCGCCCCCTAGAGGGCGGTCGTCGGCCGGAATGACGCAAACGTCTGACGGAATGGTGTTCCCATTGGCAAACTCAAAGAAACAGAAATTGAGAAAATATACACTAATATATGCTTTTAAGTAATGGCTTTTCTCACATCGCAAACGATTACTGCAGTACTATGTTGTAATGTACTTAGCAGGCCAGTAAAATTTAGTATGCTATATCCAAGGTAGGTTATATCCAATACCATCCAATACGGTAGCGCATCACACGGGACCGTACATTGTAGTACTTTGCAATCGAGTATACCTTATAACTGAGCCAGTTATAACGAAATTCTACTGTACCGTGCATTTTACAAGATCACTTCGAAATTAGATCACTGCCTATGAATAAGATAATATAATCCACACTATTTTATATCTAAAATCAGTGTTTACTAAACCCAGGGAACATTCAGGAATATCTTAGGGAGGTCTTCAGGCATTGCCTCCATGTGACAAATAATGTCATAAATCGACAAACTTATTTAAGCAACTCCGATTTTCTCATCGCGTAGCAAAAGCATCAGAATTTGTGAGTTTCAACATGGCTCAGTAACCAGAGGCGTCATTTGGGAGGGACTTGGGGGGCCGTGGCCCCCCCCAAGGAAATGAAAATATTAATTTATAATGTATTAATGTGCAAAAAATGACAAAAAATATCAAAAAATTGCAAATTTTCCAACATTGGCCCTAAAATTTGCCAAAATTGCTCAAAATTTGCAAAAAAATTGCCAAAAATGTCTAAAATTTGCCAAAATTTGTCAAAAATTTTTCTCAGCCCCCCCCCCCAAGAAAAGTGTGAAATGATGCCACTGTCAGTAACATGCAATTCTTATTGGCGATTCTGCAGCCGTGCCTTTAATGCAGCTACATATACACAATGTTCAAATTGGTCACTGTGACAAGTGTTGAAAAGCAAACTATTGATCGGGCATCATGCACTTAATTATGTTCCTACGCAAAGTTCATAATTAAAGAAATTATTGAAAAAATACTGTTTTAGATAAGCAAATTCCTGTTGAAACTTTGCCCCAAATGCCCCCAAAATTTGACCAAATTTATATTCTATTGATACATTTTCTAACATCGTGTGTGAGTTATCCATAAAGCCAACAAGTTTTTTTGAACACATGCACACTGTAGACCCATGAAAACATTTGCCTAGCTAAACCATGTCTAAAACTATATAAATCAGGCAGAAATCTTTTAAATACACTAAATTCAGAAATGCAGAATGTAAACTAATACCACAATAGCTGATGCTTCATTTTTTATATCCAATGTAACGTATGGGCCGAATTCACCTGAATTTTCTGGCGAAGAAAAGCTTTGACATGAATTAGATTCACCATCCGAAACCTGCATCATAAGAATTACTGGGTAGTTAAATTCAGCAAAGCTTCAGAATTCTGCAGCATATGTATTCTATTCAACTTCCCATGTACTACATTACTCTTAACACTTAATAACCCGGTTTCATAGATAACTTTTGAGTTGACTTATTGCTTCAACTGTTACTGCCTTTTTCATCCAAATTGTTCCATAAATCCACTACTCCAGCACTAGAAAAAGATTTTCTTTGGTCTCACCATTTTCTTGTAGAATTTTAATTTGTGACCTATGGTGCTGCTATAGCGTGCCAATGCAAAGAATTTGGAGCATTGTCTTTCTATGTTTAGCTTAAATTGAAACAGCCGTTATGGTAAACTGTAACAAAAGAGCTTATTGTCATATCAGCAAATTCTTCTGGAACGCTATCTATGTACTATAAATGCATTTTGTTCTGAATAAATCATGACTCGTACACAGATTACATAATAAAACAAAATCCAATTAGGTTATAATTTAGGGTTACATTTTCCAGACTGAATGTGAATAATGAAGTAAATCTCATAAGTAAATATGTAATAACACTCCTCTTGTGTCTTGTTGACGGGTGTCGCGCCTTAACCTAACCTTAACTGCGGACACCCGCCCGGGCCACCTACAGATCGCTGGGGCCCAGGGCATGTGCCCCTCTCCTCGGCTGGCCTGCCAATCCTGTCCATATAATCCAACAACTAGCACGATTGAATATAAGAACTCTCGGCAAGAAATAGCCACCTGCCCACCCCCAAATTTCTCAGCGGCTTCGGAAAATCCCACGACCGGTCCCAGCCTGAATAAGGTACTACGCCGCCCGCCACCCCACCCCATGGCTAAGCCAATACCGGTAATCTAGTAGATCTTGTCCGGCATTATGATAGTGGCGCAATAGAAGTAGATTGATTGGCTATTTGGTTGAAAAGGTGCGTACACTCGTCATTCTGGGCGTCTACCGAGCGCTGCACTCCGACCGATCGATCGGTTACGACTCATGAAGACGACCGGACGCCGTTTCTCCGTCGAATCCCAGTTATTAGCCGAGGAATTTTTTGCCATAAAAATCGCAAAAAACCGTTCAAAGTTCTCCGACTAAAACCGGTTTCCGGCATTTAACACAGCAGCTGGTCAACAGGCCACGATTTGCGTAGCGCCTTTATAGGGACAGTGTAAGTAAGTAAAATCTCGTGGACTTCTATAGCGCCTTGAAAAGCAGTGTGGAAATATAAATGCGTCTCTATATTTATATAGTGACCACTGATGACTGCATGTGTTGCATTATTACTGTATATCATGAGTACGATTGTCTTGTACATTGCTAAAGTAGGCTTACTTTACCATCTGAAATTATGCATAAAAACCATATACAGGGAATTTTATTGTGAATATTTGATTTGCTGTGGAAATGTTAGTCAGATTTACTCAGCCTGCAAATAGTAAGGAAAGCTTAAAGTAATATGAATAAAGTAAGTAACAAGTAGGCCTATTTTGTTTTAGGAGAGTATCATAAAAATATGTCAGATAATAAGTGTGCTGTGTAAGCAACTGCGATGAAAACTGTGACCTGCATTATAAGACTGTGAAGCTGGTAATATTGCAAACAATATTTTAAACAATTACTATTCTGCATTATCTTGTTTCATTGCCTTCATGATGATCACTGTGACAGGTACGGGTACGTACAGTACTGTACGTGTAGGTGGAATGGGGAGAGATGTAGAGATTTAAAAGTTCTTCTCCAAAATCAGCACTCCATTCAGCACTCCATAGTTTTACTTTGTTATTTTTGCTAAATCATTAACATAAGCACATTTTGCTATAGTTCAACTTTTTTACTAAAATAAAACAGTCAACCTGTACAATACAGATTTACAACACATACACAGTTTACACTCAACAACAGAAAATTTTAACCCAGGCAGGAGAACCATCAAAATCTAGCATCAAAAGCACACACACACACAAACACACACACATAGACTTGAAAGACCTTGTCACTGAAAATGCCACCAAACTCAAATCACTTTGGAAACGCCCAAGCCAGACCCTTCACCTAAATTTAGCAGAAATTAACCATTGAGTGCAGCTACTTCTCTTGCCTCTCCATTTATCAACTTCTTTGGCAACAAAATGGCCAAGATCAGTTATGGTGTGCCTCATGGCTTCATCCTGGGCCCACTCTTTTTCACTCTGCATAGTACCTCTTGGCTCCCTGCTAGCTCAAAACAGCACTGGATACCACCTTTATGCTGATAATACTTGCATCTCATCAATTTTGATCCAACTTCAACTTGCCACACCAATCTTTGTCTTGACTATAAATTACTTCTCAGTCCATTTAAAACTGAATTTTTACTGCTGGGAATGCCACTGCAACTAAAAAAAATTCAAATCTCTGTTTCCGTTCTCTTTTCAAAAATCTTCTATTCAAATATCTAAGTCTACAAAAAATCTTTGCACGAAGAATTTGACTCCAATATGTCATTTCACAAGCACATCAATGCTGTAAGCAGGTCTGCACATTATCATATTTATTACTAATCCAGAAGCAGGCACCTTGCTCCATCTAATATATTTATTCCACTCGCCTGGGCTACTACTGTAACTCTCTCCTTGCAGGTATCTCTAAATCATCTCAACGTCATCAAATAACTCAAAACTCTCTAACTCGAGCCATAATGAGCACCTCACTTCAAATCACTTCACTGGTTACCAGTCAGGCAATGAAATGACTTTAAAATCTGCTCAATGGCATACAATGTGCTGCTTACATTCAAATCAGTCATTGTATCTCCTTGCCCACTGTCCAGGTCTCCAGTTACATTAACTTTGCAGTTACCACTCTCGGTAAGCGCGCATTTTCAGTGGCTGGGCCGAGAATATGGAATCCACTCCGAGCATTGGTCCGCTCTGCTGAGTCTCTTACGACCTCTCAATAACTGAGACTCATAATTCACCTCTATTGCCTATATGCTGTAACTGGGACCAAAAATTTGGACTGACTCATTGGATTTGACAAAGGGGGCTTATGATTAAAAATTCAGAACAACCATTGACGGGCACCAAGTGCATTACTAAAATGACACTATTGAAGTCAACTAATAATAATAATAATAATAATAAAACAGACTGTGTACTTTCTGAGAGAATAAGCACCCATGTGTGCACAAGCGGTCAATTCCATCGGCTTTTGTCAATAGAAGGCATTGGCCATGATGATGCAACTGTTCACGAGAACTGACAAAACATGACCATTTCCTAATTACTTTTAATACTAAGAAAGTATTTGTTATAAGTAGGTGTATATCAGAAAGTATTTCCCCTCTCTCTCTCCTCTCCTCTCTCTCTCTCTCTCTCTCTCTCTCTCTCTCACACACACACCAGAGTTCAAACCAATCATAACTTGAAGGAAACAAATTTGAAATAAGCTACTACTGAATCTACACCAGTATTAATTAACACAAAATAGAACACTTTTACCTTGTGATAACCTTCATCAGTAATAATATTAGTGTCAGCATCATGTCATGGACGGAAAAAACAATGCCAAGAGACGAGTAGGTAAGTTACAGCAGTATTCATGCGTTTTTCAGCTAATAAATAAAAATAAATTGCTTCACCTGACTGACTACAGATAGCAAAGAGATCATACAAGTTAAACTGAACAGCATAGAAATTTATTCACATCCTGTTCTAGTGTCTATTTACTGAGAATGTGCCACTAATAACATATAAGCACTACCCAACTCAAGACTTTTACAGTTGTCCTTGTACTAGTCGATGAATCTATTGACTGCACAAGGACACCTACTTATAACAAAGCCTTCATAATCGCAATACATTACCCGGTAGTCATTAAGATTTTGAAACCCCCAAAAAGAACATGCCTAGAAGTTGTTAAAAAGAAAAAAATCTTTACAATACAATTCATCTGATGATGAAAATACATTTGTTTACACCCTGCAGAAGAGCATAAATTCACTAAATCTGCTATCCTGCAAAACACAACATGCAACTGTTCACCATTAAAACATACATACGTAGTACATACTACAATTAGCATTAGCACAGTACAACTGTACCTTAGTAACTGAGGTGTCTAAAATCTGCCAATTAAAATCTTTCCACTGTGATAATCAACTTTCAAAAAACATACAGCTGGATAAAATCTACCAAAAAAACAACCTCTATTCTAACTAATACAGGGTGGCACAAAAAACCAGACTAGTCACATTTAAGTTTGCATTTAATCTAGTCAGGTTTTTTTGCACCACCCTGTACAAAAGAACCAAAATTTTTCTTCAATATATATATAATATATATATTACTATTACTAACAATTCAGAAAAATGTCCTTACAATCAAAACTGAATCGTACAAAATGCTCTATAACAAATTCTCTAACAAATAAAAGTTACAAATCTACAGTACCGGTAATGCTTACAAAAGATGCCCCCCAAACACAATCTTTCCAAATGCACTCAAATAATAATTAGCAGTTTTTGCCAAGTTCTCTAACTCTACTGAAAATATTAAACAACTATATTTCTGAAACTATCTGTTAGCATTGTGTGCAGTACAGCAATGATATCAGCGCATGAAATCTGAGGCAAAAAAGCAAATATTGAGGCCAGAAGTCAAGAATGTAAATACATGACACCAGATGTATCATAGCTTAAAAATAAAATTATTATTATTATTAGTAGTAGTAGTAGTAGTAGTCAGTGGCATAGCCAGGATTTCCGGAAGGGGGGTTGAAAAAAATTTCGTCGATAACCACCAGGGGGTTTCACGCCAAAAATCGCCTAAAAAAATAAAAATTGCATGGAAATACATAAAAAAATTGTTTTTGCCGTCCAAGGGGGGGGGTTTAACCCCCAACCCCCCCCCCCGTGACTACGCCACTGTTAGACTGTTAGTAGTAGTAGTAGTGGTGGTGGTAGTAGTATTATTATTAGTAGTAGTAGTAGTGTAGTAGTAGTATTAGGAACTGAAAGGTACAATTATGTGTTCAATTCTTCCTCCTACTACAAGCAATTATCACAACATTAAACCTGTCGACTGGTGTACAGAGATTACAACTTAACAACATTCACCACCTCACTGTTACAATATGGCTTCCACACTGGCTAATCACGTAACTAAATCATGAAACACATAAACACACATACATCGGGGATGATGAATACGATTATACATGCTCAGTTATTTGGACCCACCACAGCGAATGACAAGAAACACCTAGTAACAAGGTAATAACCATATTAAAACTTTCGTAATAATAAAAATAAAATAAAACGGTGCGCGATTCGCACACAATTAAAAGCATACAAATCAAACAGGAGGCAGTTCATGAAGAGGTCTAGCAATAACATTCGCATGTCAGACACTGTTGCTATCTAGAAATACTAATTCTCCTGTTACCGTACGGATCCGAACCGCCACTAGGAAAAACAGCGCGAGTGCACAAAACCAGTTTCGGCACTGCGGAGTTCAGCAGTATAAGCACGTCTCCCGGCGCAAGAACGCGCCGCACTCAGCTCAGCAGTGTCCAGGCAAAATCACAGACAAGAAGCGTCCAAAGATATGAGACAATAACGACGCGGCCTCGCCACAAATCTCGGGGTGTTGACGCAGGCTTTTGGAATGGAATGGAAACCAGAAGAGGCTTAGATTCTACGTTCCGGGAAGGTCCAAGTTGTCGCCGACGGTAACCGTTGGGACGAGCAGTTCGTCGATAGCAGGCGTTGAATGATAGTCACATGAGCCAACCTCCTTCATCTTCCACTCCCAGTCGAGTTTCTGGACCGAGTGCAAAATGTCGGCTTCAAGACGGTGTCGTGAAAGCAGCTCTGTCTGAGTTTTTTAAACAACAAATAACAACGCAAGTACAGTAACCGCTAGCTTCCATCGATAAACTAACTACTAACTATAAAAGTGCTTGACAATCTTACTAAATACTAATATATTATTATTATTATTATTATTATTATTATTATTAGAATTGAAAAGAAAAGTGCTATACAACCTTATCCTATCCCCGATCTTTTATCAACACGCAGTCCAATCAGTCAACTGTTCTAGAAATTGTGATCTCTGATTTCCATAACAATTCAGATACCGACCTTCATGTTTGTAAACTTTGCCTGGATTTCATCCATCCAAGACTTCAGTTGACGCCCGTTGTAGCGCGACCGCTGGTCTTTATCATCCTGATCGAAATCCAAGCAGCAGTGCGTCTCTTCGGCGCAGAGAAGCGCAGAAGCACTGAGTGCAATACCGTGACCGTTGACCGCCCGGGCGGCCCGGCCCTGCACCCGCAACGTTTCCTGTTCTGCCAGAATGACAAGCTGCTCCTGCAAGGGACACAACCAGAATTGAACAAATAATATGCCAAGACTTTGTGAAGTTGATATTATTTGTTGATATTAATTGTCTTAATTATAAATTAATTAATTAATTATAATATTTGTTGATATTAATTGTCTTTTTTACAGGAACACCAACTTTTTGAGGCATAGGATAGCCTACATGAAATGTGCATAATATTGTAATTGATGGCAACAGTTCAAACACGAACAAACTCACATAGTAACTTAAAATGTTGACCTGATCCTTAAAAGAATTAAAATGTAAAATACAAATTTCAGTTACTGGGAAAGGGGCGACCGAGAAGAAGCTGGGTGGACGACATCTTTGAATGGACAAATACATACAACTATGGAGCCCTAAAAAGAGATAAAGAGAAATGGAGGAAAATGACTGTCAACCCTCTGACAGAGGATGACACATAAAGAAGAAGTCTCTTTTCTCTTTCATTGGTCCACCCCCTTCTACACTTCTTACAAAACCAAGCAAAGCTATGCCAACTAAATACCACCCACACCATTATTATTATTATTATTATTATTATTATTATTATTATTATTATTATTATTATTTGACGATTTGTGAACTGCCGTAACATAACCATCAGCCAAAACCAAAAGCGCTGTACAGTCAACAGTCAACTATACGATCTGGTGAACAAATACTATCCATGCATTCTAGACATGGACGTTCGGTATACAACACTTCAGCTACAGAGTTGTCTCAGACGAAAAGGATGAATCATGGGGCCGTCTAAAAGCCCACTTACCCGCTCTTTCATGTGCTGCATCCGAATCTGATGCCGCTTATGTTCCTGTTCCTCGAATAAACTCTTCAAGGCTTCTGGTAAGTCACTCGGTGAAGCCAGCTGCAACGCAAAACCAGGCCACTGTTGTTTCGGGAGAATGTTTAGACGTTGAAAAGATCAAATAACGGACACCGTTTATAAACAACGCTACGTCCGTCCGTCTGTCGGGAAGAAGACACGTATAATTTTGCCTCCGAAAAGCTTAATTTTATAACAAATATTACACTCAGTTGTTTTACTGTATCGGTGGCATAGTATTGGGGTTTTGGAATGGGGGGGGGGGCGGAAGAGGCATACATCAACATTTTTTTGGCTAAAAACGTTTCCAATGAACAAAGAAGGCTGTCATAAAGAAGTTTTTTGCACGTTCACATATTCTCTACCCCCCCAAATTACCTACCCTTACTTACATTTACCTACCCTCAAATCCCATGACCATGGGAGAGGGGGTGCTGTCCCCAAGGCTACACCAATGGACCATATAAAAGAAGGCATTTTATTTCAGGCTAGCAGAAAATTTTGTTTTTAAATAAGGGGCCGTCCATAAATGACGTCACGCGATCTTGGCAGTTTTTTGACCACCCTCCCTCTCGTCACAAAAAGTCTGACACCCTCAAATAAGACGTCACAATGCGTTCGTCCACCCTGTCATCTTGTCGTCTTTCCGATGTCAAAATTAATGTTTTGTTTGAAAATATTCATTATAATTAATTTAATTATTACAGTTGAAACAATATTCAGAAACTTTTTCAAAATCTTTTTTAAAATGAAGTATAACAATTATAAGTGTAAAATATATTCAATTTTGCTGTAACATAGCATTGCGGTATTAATAAAAATATTTAGTATTATGTGACGTCACATTTCTGGAACCCCCCTCCCCGTTGTCACACATCGTCACAAATGTTTGAACCCACTCCCCCTAAGTGCATGACGTCATTTATGGACGGCCCCTAATGCTGTAACTACCTGAAATTATTCCTAAGTTCACATGTTACAAATTTTAACCAGGAGATTAAAAAATGAAAAGGTTTGAAGACTTCCATGTCAAAATTACTGGGAAAAGTTGACCAGGTAGCAAGCTTACCTTCAAGTCATCCTGCTTGGTCCTATCCTTATGCAGGTTGTAGTGACATTGGACCATCATAAAGTTCGAATAGGTTTCCGGCAATTTAGGAATTAAGGTACTCAGCCTATTTTTCCGCTCTGCTACCTGGAAAAAAACAATTAATTCTTATACACGTGAACTTTCTGGATTGTCATAAGTAAGCAATATCTGAAATAGTATTTACACTATGAAGCATAAAATTCACCATGATTAGTTTGGTTGTTATATACCGGTAATTGATACCCTGTTTGACATTGGACAATGCAAGGATTAATGCTACAGTTGGCTGATATGCAAAATTCAGAAGAGTGATGAAACAAATTAAAACCACATTTTCGTGTGTCCCCAGTTTAGCTGAGTCAAACCGTACTAGAATTGTCAATATATTCTGCCTCAATTTTATTCTAGAGCATTCGAAATGCCCTGAAAAATGGTGAGCCATTTGAAACAACATTAAACAAAGCCTTTCAGAAATCTATTCTCTGTCAAATGTCTACAAAATTGAACGAGAGATAAGAGGGGTTTAGAGATAGCTGGTTTCATGTATCTCAAGTTTTATCGACCACAAAAATATTATATAATTGATACCCTGTTTGACATTGGACAATGCAAGGATTAGTGCTACAGTAGGCTATAGATAATCAAAATTCAGAAGAATGATGAAACAAATTAAAACCACATTTTCGTGTGTCCCCAGTTTAGCTGAGTCAAACCGTACTAGAATTGTCAATATATTCTGCCTCAATTTTATTCTAGAGCATTCGAAATGCCCTGAAAAATGGTGAGCCATTTGAAACAACATTAAACAAAGCCTTTCAGAAATCTATTCTCTGTCAAATGTCTACAAAATTGAACGAGAGATAAGAGGGGTTTAGAGATAGCTGGTTTCATGTATCTCAAGTTTTATCGACCACAAAAATATTATATAATTGATACCCTGTTTGACATTGGACAATGCAAGGATTAGTGCTACAGTAGGCTATAGATAATCAAAATTCAGAAGAATGATGAAACAAATTAAACCACATTTTCGTGTGTCCCCAGCTTAGTTGAGTCAAACCGTACTAGAATTGTCAATATATTCTGCCTTAATTTTATTCTAGAGCATTCGAAATACCCTGAAAAATGGTGAGCCATTTGAAACGACATTATAAAAAGTCTTTCAGAAATCTATTCTCTGTCAAATGTCTACAAAATCGATCGAGAGATAAGAGGGGTCTAGAGATAGCTGGTTTCTTGTATCTCAAGTTTTATCGACCACAAAAATACTATACAATTGAAACCCTGTTTGACATTTGACAAAGCAAGGACTAGTGCTACAGTAGGCTGATATGCAAAATTCAGAAGAGTGATGAAACCAATTAAAACCACATTTTCTTGTGTCCCCACTTTGTCCATGTCTGCTCCATCACAAATGCAAGAACCATCATCATTCAAAATAATTTTTTTCAAACTTGACTGGCATATCTACTACCATCCGGACAATCAATTACGCCAGACATCAGACTACATCACACGTAAGTATGGAAACTGCCTGAAAATCTGAAAAAAAGACCGTTAATACTGACTATAAAATCACATTGTCGCAAGTTGTACCAACCTTTTTCTTAAACTTCATGTAGATTTCGTAAGGATTTGTGGGTCGTTTTAATGCCTGAGGGGGCGCTACAGGGACATGAGATTCAACGGCAGATTGGTCCTGCTGCTGTAGCTGCCGATGTTTGGCCTTGTGCTTACGAGGACAATAGACTGCTTCCTCTTCCACAGCATCTCCAACACTTCTGCCACCAGCAGCTAATTCTGTGTGGCTATCACGGCTCTCTTTGTCTGGTCCCATGTGACAGATAACGTCCATCTTGGCTGCAAATTAAAAAACATGTTACCGGTATATACAAAACACACAACTAATACTATCGTACTATATATATATTTAAACTAATATATATCATAAGGTAAAAAGAGGTAGGTACCGTATTTGAGTCCGAGCGTTGGGTTCCAGCACTTATCTCCTGCCTGGGCAATCAGCGACATGGGTGGTATAATCCAGTAATCTGGGGTAGGTTGCCATTACTTTCCCCAGACCCACGTTTTACCTCGCAGCTTAACGTTGCGCGTCATTTTGCCACTGCCCTCCAGCGAGCAAGGCTGAGTCGACCTTAGGGCTCCTGCGGGAATTGAACCCGTGACCTTCTACTCCATCGTCCAGCGTTGTTACCACTCTTCTAACTTCCCGCCCAATATACATTATACTAATGCTATACTATATATTATACTAATACTATAATATTCTGCAGGACTTTCATTTATTGTTCCTTATTCTCACAGTCATTGGCATTAGTTGTTTCTCAGTGTGTGGCCCCAAGCTTTGAAATTCATTACCAATATCACTTCATATAACTACTGTAACAATTTATCATCTTTCAGATCTGGTCTTAAAACATACCTCTTTGACTTGGCTTATCCCCCTTAGATTGTTCCCCCGCTGTTCTGATTGATCTTCCGGATTGAACTGGCTCTAATTCTAGTTGGATTTGGTGCACCATCGGCTGATGCTCTGGGCATTATGATAGTGGCGCCATAGAAGTTTATTGATTGATTGATTGATATTATTGAATTAATACGACAGCCATGCATTTGACATTAACAACTGCAATCATTTAAAGAATACAGTAAAACCTCATTATAACATACTTAGCAGGTTTGTCTAATTTAATACGTTATATCCAAAGTACGTTATATCCAATACCATCCAATACAGTAGTGCAGCACACAGGACTGTATATTGCGGTACGTTATAACGGAGGATTCGTTATAACCGAGGCCATTATAATGAAGTTCTACTGTACATATAATGTCAGAAATCTTACCACAATGAGACATTGAAATTATTAACTGGATCATAGGTTACTGCACTCAATTGCTACATCTCTATGCTATATCACTGTTGTCTTTATTTTTATATTTCAATAAATTGCAGTCAATCAATCATAAGCTTTCAAAGGTGGCTGGAATTACCTGGACCGAGCGTCGTTTCCATGGTAACAGACGAATGTTTCTCCCTCTGGCCTTGACCTTGACCCTTCTGCTGTTGCGACCTCATCGCAGACCGCGTCATGCGGCGCTCCATTCCAGAGACCGACGGTTGGTTCTGCTGCTTGTCCTTCTCCTCTGGTTTCAGGTCGTTCGAGTCTTTGGCGAAGCAACTGCTGCCGCCTTTCGTCGCAGCAAACTCTTTGCTGTCGCAGTTGGAAATGGTTTCTCCGTTTGTGGACTCTGCATCTCTGTCCTTGTCTTTGCCAAGACCCTACGTTACAAGACCAACACTTGCTCTATTGAGTGCAAAGCATATTCACGTGCGACTTCACTATTTTTGAAGATGCGATTTACGGTACGTATCAAAAGTTTCCAAACTATACCATTTAATGCAACCATGCGATCGCATATGCGGCCGCATACTCAACAAATTTTTTAATACTCCAAATTTTTAAAAGTTTCTCCACATATGCGATTTCTGCATGCAATTTTACCCGCAATTTTTGTCACACACACACACACATTACATTAAATTGCTATTTTCCTTATAATATAGGCACAGATTTATAGGGAATCAGCACAGTGTCTGGACAATTGGATTACCTGGATGACCCTGTTTTGCTAGGCAGCCATTTTTACTGAAAAACTCTGCAATTTCCACAAATATGCTAGGTGAAATAGTTGCATAAATAGGGAATTTAGGTGTGTAAAATGGACATTTCCTCATTCCCCCCCACATAAATAGGACCTTCGAGTACTGCATTATTTTCGAGAAACTCACTGCATCAAACTCACAGCCAGCACTATCAATGCTATAAAATGGTAAAGGTCTAAACATGCTATGAAACAAGATGAAGATGATAATATTTTAATTAATTAACAATTGGTTCTCTGTTTCTGATAATGAGTTTGGACAGTTACATGTAAGCTTTGATACAATCACAAAGGCATGACTGCTCATTATCAAGGTAAAGAAAACTAGATTAGAATTAGCATTTAAAACAGAAATAAATACTTAATAAAATACAATACATGTATTCATTTGATAAAGCCAACAAAATGAAGGCAAGACAAGAACATCAATAAAATCCTATGTCACTACAAATAAAACCCCACAATGGAAGGATATTATTTTTCGCTCAAGCATCTAAGAGATTTTTAACAGAAGCTGTATACACCAGTAAACCCTGCCAACATACAGGGTGGCGCAAAAAAAGGACTAGTCACATTTAGGTTTGCATTTAATATAGTCCTTTTTTGTGCCACCCTGTAGATTTTCATACATTTCTGTATTACCGTAAAAGTAAATGGGTAAACCAAATACAAGAAGAAGGCAAATAAAATAAATAAATATAGGAAAGATTGCCATACAACTCTAGTAGCAATCACAAATAAAAAATCTGACATCTGAACGATAGCCTGTGTGAGCAAGATCATCGATAAGACATTGGAGTATATTTGATGAAATAAAAAAAAATAATAAATGAAATAATTAGTTACTATAAAAGGACACACAAGAGGAAACATGTAGGGTGGTCATACCTTACAGGAAGCTTTAAACTTCCGCTTTCTGGACATCATGACATCTTTCTGGTCGACTGACGAATTTTCCGGGCCCGAGGTTTCCGCCAGAGTAGGTTCCGGTAACGTGCAAATGGCGGAATCTTTCACAGCTAACAGATCAATCGAGGCGGAATCAAAAGATGAAGATTCGACCAATGAATCCTGCAAGATGTTCACGATGTACGGCAAGTTTGATTTAGTTGAGGATGCCATCTTAGCGTTCAGGATGTCCTTGTCGACGATCGCTCCATTTTTTGGCGGAATAATAATTTTCAACGGCGGAACTCTTAAAACGGAGTTCAGATTCTCGCCGGACGATAGGTTTGAATTTTCTAGCAGTTCCTGGCCGCAAGATAACGGAATTCTGCTCAGATCGGGTATCAACCTGGCGCCGTCGGGTTTACCTTCCGCGTCTGTCGGCAAAGTGTCACAATCCAAACTGTTCAAAACCGCCTTCGATGACACGATGCTGCTTTCAGTTCCTGACATTGCAGCTCTACTTGATAATTCTGTTTCTGAGTCTTCAAGCTTTCGAGATGAGTTTTCAGACGAGCAAGTCTCCGTGGTTTTAACGTCAGACGACCTGCTAAAAGTAGCAACCTTGCTTTCAGTGATACTATCTTTCTTGTATCCCTCAGTTGGAGACATTTTTACTTTAATTGCAAGGGGGTCGGCGTCCATCTTCTCTGGAGAAAGGAATTTTGATAGACTTTTGGTGACTTCCAAGTGCTGACCATCATTCTTTGGTAACTCACTTTTGATGAAATATTTCTGTTTGTCCGCATAATTTTCGGTCCTGTCGCACGGTTTTAACGTCGACCCAGCGGAGGACGAATGAGGCATTGAGATCAAAAGGTCCGACGCGCAGACGCTGGAATCGCGTTTCTCGCCAGGCACGCACGCCTGCGACCGACCGACAACATCGGTGTCGATGCTAAGTGGAACCATCGCCTTTACCGAGGGAATCGACCGAGACGGAACATTCCCCAGTCCCCACGGATAAGCCGAGTTCTCTGCTGTCCCCAGTTGCGCCTGAGTTCTGTCCGCAGCTAGCGGGAGAGGAAACTGATTCCCCGACGTGCCCGCCGAAATCGCCCCGGCAACACCTGCGGCATAACCACCGTAACCGATGTTGCTCCAGCTCAAGCCCGATAAAAGAGGGAGCGATGACATGGAGGCCGGGCCGTTACCATCGTAGAAAATGGTACCTGAACTGGGGTGGCATTGGTAAACTGCCGATGCCGAAGGAATGTGCTGCGACAACTGTGACAGACTGAACATCTTGGCGGCTGATCCGATGTCGAGCGGTTTCGACGGCCTGTCGTCCTCCGCGTCACTGATGTCTTCGAACTGGTTGGAAAACGGCGTTGACTTGTCGTTCGCGTCGGAACCGACGTCGGCCGACTTGCCCATGACGGCGCCGCGGATTCTGGTTTGGTCCGCGTTCTCGACGCTGTCCCGCACGTTTGCGTTACAACCCCCGTTCCACAAAGTCCTTGCGTCGGGAACGAAGTTAACGCCGGATACCGGAGTGAAACGACCTGCGGCAGGATGGTTATCCGTCTTTTCGTCAAGCCGATCGGTTTCTGCGGGAGCATTGACGGAAACCCTGTACGAACAATAGCCGGGGCCGCCGGTCAGTTTGGCCTCTTCGGCGGCGGTCTTTGCCACCACTGCAAGTTTATTTCCGCAGTCCTTCTGCTTAATGTGGCGGAACTTAAGCGTGAGACGCGGCGAGGACGAGGACCGGTCCATGTAGTGCGACACCTGCACCTTTTTCGAAACCCCGGCAGCCAGCGACGATGACGATGAATGAAACGCGGAGGAGGTACTGGTCGAATAAGCCGCCTGGGGCACAGCTGACGTATGAACAGGCGATGAACTCAGCCCAGTGCTGATTTGAGGCTGCGGGTTAATACGCGACTGAGACAGAGCACAGCCGAGCGTTAGAGCAGCATTGTTGGGCGAGCTGCTGTGACAGACGCCAGTGCCGTTCCAGTGGTTGGTTGACTGGCCAATCTCCGAGTTCCAACTTCTAACATGCAAAGGAGTTGATCGGTGTCTAACGGCCAGCAAACCCATATCTGAAATTTCAGCACAAGACATTTCAATATAAATTGAACCCTTTGCTCCTATCAATACTTCATTTAGTCATACTCCTGTTTTATATCTGATCTACAATAGAACTTCATTATAGCATACTTAGCGGGCTGGTAAAAGTCGAATTATAATCCAGTACATTATATCCAAAGTATGTTATATCCAACACCACTAAATACAGTAGTGCATCACAAGGGATCATATAGTGTGGTACATCATAACCAAGTATACCTTATAAATATGAGTCTGTTATAATACTATAACACCACTATCTGAACAAAACACACCAAACATGGCTACCTTAATTTAGTACCAATTAAGATATTTTCATTAATGCCTAGACATTCCTAAGTGGCTCCAAATAATTTAAAAATTTGAAAATAAATTTGCAATCTTTTGAAGTAGTATTCTAGTAAAGCTGATGGACAAATACATAATCAAAACTGTAAATACAAATCTCAGTGTTTGTCAGTCAGATCCTCATCATGGCTAAAACCACAAGAGTGCAATTTTGCTACAGTCAAATTTGATTACTGCCACATCAAGGTAACTGCTTGATTTCTAGCGAAAATGACATTAATAAAACTGAAAAAACAGTATCAATAGACTATGGATCACACTTATGCCCCTCAGAGAATGAGAAAATCAATGACCATGATTTGTATAAATATGAAAATGTCTTGCACATAAGATGGATAGCCAGAAATTAGTAGTAGCAACTGTCATTGTCTGATGATGTATAATGCAAAGGGTGTTCCAGGAATGGACATCTGAACATGGACATTTGGGCATATTAATGCATTTACTAATATGCATTTAATAAGAGTAGCTTTAAACAGACGTGAAAGAAACACACTCCTTTGACATCTCACCTAACGAACATGAAACTCTGATATTACATTCATAAAGAGAAATGAAATTCAAGATAAATGAATTACTTATTAATACAGAATTGATATTGTATTGTAATTTGCTTGGTTTTGTGATTTTTTTATACTAATAAAATGATTACCGGTAAATTGAATTGAAATTGAATAAACTATGCCAAACAAGAGTTTCAATGGTTTTTAGATGAGTTTTACATTCGTTCATAAGGCAAACAATTCAAAATCTCTGCAAAGCACAGACCTTAACCATTTGGCTACGTATGACCGATATTTCGGCTCAATAACATATTGGTTATACAGATTGTCAAGTGAAAGGGTTAAGAATAATTTACTTTAGATAGACCGTCAGAACACAACACTCACCAGATGTGGAATCAATAAGCTTCGGATGGTCCAGGTCATCCGAATTGTTGCTCTCGGGTGATGTGGGTGATCGGACATCTGCGATACTGCTACTGCTGCTGGTGGATGCTACCACCTCGCTCCTCATCAGCCTCACGATTTCCTTGTTGGCCGCAACGTCCAGCGGGGATTTTCCCTTAAGGTTCTGGCGCAGTGGGTCAGCACCGTGCCTCAAAAGAAGTTCAACCAGCTGGAAAAAACAGTAGAAAAACATAAATATATATACATATATACATACACACATATATTTACATATTATATTTATATTTACATATTATATTTATATTTACATATTACACACACATCAAATACAATACTTCAATGCATCTAATTGGAAATGTATATACACAATTGTTACTAAATGATGCCCCATTAAAAATGTGTATAATATCCAGTTATAAGGAACATGGCAATTTATTCTCTATTATGCTCAGGTTCAGTTGGTTTTAAGCAATTGGCAATGATTTGAACTAGGACTTTGCCTATTGGAGAACTCAAACATAACCCATTTTTAAACACTGTCATATAGAAGTATAATGCAAAAACTTACTAAAAGGTATGACCTTTAATCAATAGCAGAATAAACGACATCAGAAACGCACAATTTCTATTTCCAAAGAACCCTATGTTATTTTCCACCCTAAAATCCCCACATGCAAGTAATCTACAATCAAAACTTCATAATCCATACACACTGAGTCATAATGATTTCCAGGAAAGACACTAATGATACAGATGGGTACCACCACGTCACCATCGTACCGTACCTTCAAGTGTCCGTTAATGGCGGCGTCGTGCAGCGGGAGGTCGTCCTCGAATCCCTGTGCGTTGACATTCGCGCCGGCCTTCAGGAGCTTTCGTGCGATATCCATCCATCCGTGGTTACACGCTTCGTGCAAAGGCGTCCACCCTTAAAAGTCACCAGAAGCAGCGATGAAACGACCTGCACGATTACATTTAAAATGACGCTGCACTTCGCGAAGGCGTCAACGGAAATGGCATTATGGTCACGAGCGGATGAGCCATTCACTTTCTCTTCGACCAATAACAACAGGTATTGGAAAGATGATACTCGATTCTCCCTCCGTCCAATCACATGCGGTGATAAGATCCAGAGAAAATAGCAAAAGGAAACCCCATTTGAAACCCAAGGTCAACGATATCCTGCATTATGGTCAGATATCTCAGGGCCAGTATATAATATAAACAAACAAAAGCCAATATAAACAAAACTGCTAGCAAAAGAAAAGCAGGGAACAAAAGAAAACAAGGAGGTAGGAGATTATGAAAGCACTCAATCACTTATCACAGGATACCATATTGATTCTGAGATAACATCCATGATACAGTTAAATCCTGATAATATCCTAACAGAAGGTCCATGTTACTTGATAGGCATAAACTTAGTCCTGGCTAGTGATGTAGCTTTTCCGGAAAAATATCTTGGGGAAAATTTCCGAGAAATTTTCCGGAAAATTTCCGAGAAATTTTCCGCCAGTATGAAAAATAGATATTACTGTCATGTGCCAGAAAATATTTTTATATAATACAAAATTGTAGTTTGTTTAAATAAATTTATGCTATATTAAACTCATAACGTTGTTGAAGACAGTAGGGCCTTTAAAAGTTATTACAGTAAAACCTCGCTATCTCGCCCCCCGTTAAGCCGCCAAACTCGTCTCTCGCCACGCGTTGGTCTGGAACGGATTTCCTGCCATGCATTCTACCTCGAAAAGCCGCCACCCTCGTCTCTCGCCCTCGCCATCAAGGCATTGGGTTTGGTCCTATGTAATTTGACCTCGTTAATCTCGCCATTGCCACAAACTCAGGTGCATTTCACTGTCAAAGCATCACTTTCGTTATGCTCAGGGCTTTTTTTCAGTGGGAACGCATGGGAACGCCGTTCCCAAACCTTTTTTGCCAGATTGCATATATAATTATGGATATGTAACAGTGATATTTCAGTGAACTGAAACTGAATAGAAACTGAAATTATTTTAAATCAGTTAACTGAAACTGAAACTGAAACTGAAATTATTTCCCGAACTGAAACTGAATAGAAACTGAAATTGGCAACCCTAAAACTGAATAGAAACTGAAATTATTTCCCGAACTGAAATTGTTAGTAAATACTGAAAATTTTCTAAAG
Organism: Metaphire vulgaris; assembly: GCA_018105865.1. Lineage (NCBI taxonomy): Eukaryota > Metazoa > Annelida > Clitellata > Crassiclitellata > Megascolecidae > Metaphire > Metaphire vulgaris. Next base: position 2,454,996 of record CM030833.1, on the reverse strand, counting down.
GTCTTTTTGGATTTAAATACACAACTTACCCGCTGAGCCTGATTTTGAAAGCGCCAGTCCGGTAAAAGAAATTTTACTTACCTACTTACTTTATCACAAAACTATGCAATGTGCACGAATTACTCTGACATTCTTCAAACTGACTCACAGCCAATGTCATATATTCTGCCATCACTTCTTCTAAATTTGGAGTGTCACCTTCACCGTTTTAGCGGTTCAAGAAAGCTCATAGTGGAGAAAGCGTCGTGCATCCTACGCTCAATTAGCAGATCTGGCTGAAGATTTAATCACTGCACCTGCCTAATAGGCCTATGTTGAGCGAATCTTCTCACTGTGTGGCTTGTTAACAGCTGGCCGAAAGAATCGCCTCACCAAAAATTTAGAAATGCGAGTCTTCTTAAAACTAAATGCACATTGCATTTAACTGATACTTAACTTACTGTAGTTACTTAACTGAACAGAACAATTGTTACTTGCCACTTATTGAACGTTGAAAATGATTATCAGCTGTTAATTGAAACTGAAATTATTTCCCGAACTGAAACTGAATAGAAACTGAAATTGGCAACCCTAGAACTGAAACTGAATAGAAACTGAAATTATTTCCCGAACTGAAACTGAATAGAAACTGAAATTGGCAACCCTAGAACTGAAACTGAATAGAAACTGAAATTATTTCCCGAACTGAAATATCACTGATATGTAATAATGTGTTTGGGAACGTACAGGTACAGCGTTCCCACACCTGTTTTGTTGACGAGTAAAAAAGGGTGGGTTCCCAAACCTTTTTTCCTAGAAAAAAGCACTGGTTATGCTGTACAGGGTACTGTTAAGTACAGTATAACGAAAGCCATGTTTTCACCCATGAAACCTCCCCCGCTCGCTTGCCAGTGGGAACAATTGCCAAGGGAAACAATTAAATGGAAGACATCTGTCCACACCATCTCCCTAAATCAGTGTGGCTGGGGTCGGAATTAGAGTCAATTGCCCGCAACCAACGGGCAAGAGACGGAGAGGGAGAGGCAGGGAAGGAGAAGGGAGGGAGGGTGAGAGAGAGACAGTGACAAGGTAGAGAGAGTCCCCGGAGAGAGAGAGGGGTCACCTGTGCAATTGTTTACGTTGTAATGCGGCCGTCCGCTGCTAATGGCGGGCACATTAAAGAGAAAGGCAAGAGCAGGAGAGGGATAAAGAGAGACAGAGGGAGAGGTAGAGAGAGAGAAAGAGACAAAGGAAGAGATTAATAAATTTTATTGCTGTTAAACGTATAGGGTGGAATCTATGCTTTAACTTCTCAAAGACAGGCTACTATTCAGAAGTACTTTCGTAGGCCTACTCCATAGGCCTACACGCCTTTTGAATAATTATTGTAACAATGCTGGTCCAAACGGTGCATTTGCTTATGGCTACACAATGCCGTACTGTAGCCTACAGTGTTATGAATGGATATATATATATATATATATATATATATATATATATATATATATATATATATATATATATATATAATATGGAGAAGAGAGAGGGAGGAGTGAGAGACAGGGAAAGAAAGTAATATATATATATATATATATATATATATATATATATATATATATATATATACACAGTGTATACACAGTTCAACAATACTTTGTAATGGATTACTCAACTGACTTGCCCCGTTATGTCGCCACCCCGCCCTCGCCAAAATAGAACGCCGGACGGATATGGGCGGGATAACGGGGTTTACTGTACAACTGTTAATTTTTACTGTAGTCACGACTCATATAGTTTTATTGTAAATTCAAGAACATTGAAACATAAGTGAATGATAAGTCATACTGTCATATGATAAGCATGCTATGATGCTATAATACTGATATTACATTGCACATTATGTCGAGATCAAGCTGTACTGTTCTGAGTGTTCTGTTATTAGCTTAATAGCTTCATATAACAAATAACCGTCAACTAGTTTTTTAAAATTTCAAAATAAACATGCAGCTAGCAACTAAAACTTGAGATAATACGTTTACTGTTCAGTGTTTCTCAATCTTAACAATAGCACGGTAGCACCGTCACGGCGTCACCCCCGTCACCCAGTGTTCATGTGACAGTTCGTTAACAGTTATACAGTAAAATAGTTGTGTACTACACTATAATTATCAGTCCTCCAGAATAATTTCTGCTATTCAATTAAAGTTACATTGAATAAATTTTTTAATTTTTAGATTTTTAGGAAATTTTCTGGAAAAATACGTCGGAAATTTTCCGCAATTTTCCGGAAAATTAAGAAATTTTCCGGGAAATTTTTCCACCTCACATCACTAGTCCTGGCCAATCCAAATGAAATGCTAATGGGACCTTAGTGCATGCAATATGCACAAAAGTGCCCTGATTTACTTTTAAAAGTGTACAACTTTTTCAATGAAGAACATAATAAAGGTTTAATGTTTTGTGCGTGTGTATGTGTGTGTGTGTGTGTGTCTAGCTATTATCGCTAAGGAGTTGGCAGAGAGCACAATGATGATGATGATGACGATGATGCATTGCATGGATAAAAGAGTAGAAGTAAAAGAAGTGCTACATAACCCCTTATTACATTACGTGATAACATTACATTACACCGAGAACAACACAACTGACAGACCTGCGTAGTCCTTGATGTTGACATCGACTCCGGACTTGATCAGCTTCTTGATGGCCTTGACGTCCCCTCGAATTGCGGCCAGGTGGAGCGGAGTTTCCCCTCTTTCGTTCCTCTTGTTCACTTTACGATCCGATGGTGTCCTCTTCTGCACCGAATGCGGTGATGTCGGAGTGACCGGATAGTGCATCACCGCATCTGAGCAACAGACAGAAGAACAACAGCAATTATCAAATAAAGTCATATCATATACAGTCATCCCGGTGGCATAGACAGGATTTTCCGAAGAGGGGGTACGACCGACCATTCCCGACTTCGAAAATCCGGACAAGCAACAAAAAGGTTGTCACCTATTATTTTGCTTGGTTAAGTTAGTTATATTATAGTTATATGAGTGTGTGGACAATCCCTGTACAACTATATTCATTTTTTGCCTCTGTTTTCCTACCTTAAACTCAATTTTGGCACCCTGCCAGCCACAGAATAACAATACGCAGTAAGAAAATGTTTGGCTCTTCCTGGCAAGGGAGGGTTTTAATCCCCAAACCTTCCCTTGGCTATGCCACTGAGTTGCTGATCTGGAAATAAGCTCAGGGCCCCAAAAACATTATACTGATACAATTAATGTGTTGGTAAAACGAACAAAGCGTCACATCCTACCATGCCTTCCATCATCTTTATAATGAACAGATTTTAAAATCTCATTGCTTTAAAGTTCTCTGTGCAACTATGGTACATGCCTTTGGGACAGCATGATTCATATAATATTGAAGACTTTGGTATAGGAAAAACAAATGAAGTAAAAGATACTTAACTATGACAAAATGCCCATAAAATAGGTAATTATCCATAATGCCCTCTTTAACTTAAGTACAGCCTATTGCTTACAGTTTACAGAGCAGGTCTATTGTCAGTTTATGGTAAAAATACTTAACAGACAGCTTATGCAACAGTTAGGTCAAGATTCCTAATACTTAAAAATGCTACTATTTGCTTTGTAAGGAAGGTCTACTTCAGCTGCTCTTATTAATCATGAGTTCACCTAAACCTTCAAACAATCAAATTAGAAGGAAAAGATTAACCTGGCATGGACAGTTGGATACATCGATAGAATGGATGAAAAGAGGCTACCTATCACACAAGTCACTCCACACCCAAATGGAGGGACATAGAGGCAGAGGAAGACCCAGGAAAAAGTGGATGGACAACACCAGAGAAGACAAGGACTGATAGGAATTTCGGCCACAGAAGGAAGAATATTAACAGAAGACAGGAGGACTTCTTGAAATGCTTCGTGTCTAGCTATTGCCACTAAGAAGTTGGCAGATAGCACAACGATGATGATGATGATGATGATGATGATGATGATGATGATGAACTCCGCCTTAATCATAGAATTAGACAAAAGTCACAGGCATGTTGTAGGTCTTACCGCTTGGATGATGATGATGATGATGATGATGATGATGATGATGATGATGATGGTGGTGATGAACTCGCCTTAATCATAGAACTAGACAAATGTCACAGGCATGTTGTAAGTCTTACCGTTTGGATGATGATGATGATGATGAATGATGATGCTAAACTCACCTTAATCATAGCACTAGACAGAAGTCACAGGCATGTTGTAAGTCTTACCGTTTGGATGATGATGATCATGATGTCGCTTTAATCATAGAACTAGATAAAAGTCAAAGGCATGTTGTAGCTTGTAGGTCTTACCGTTTGGCTGGTTGGACTTCTCGGCTGTCATCTGCATGAGCAGCGCCATCTGCTGACGCTCTGACAGACGAACTGTCAGCCGGGCGGACGTCACCGGTGTCCTGGGCTTTGAAAGACCCGTTGGAGATAACTCTCCAGCCTGTGAATCCTTCCTTCTCTTAGGCGTTCCTTTCTTATCTACAGAACACCACAACCTCCTAATTATCATTTAACAAATAACTGGTAAATGGTTGATCATATTCACAATAAGTACAGCAACTAACAAAAATTTCAGGACAGGCATATTATCAAAGCATCTAAAAATATGCCACAAGCACCATGGTATCATGGCTAAATACACCGAGTACAGTAAGCTATTGTCAAAGTAGCCAAGTAGCCGAGGAACTAGTAGGGCAGGAAATGTGTCAATTATATTATTTATTTAGTTACACCTATTGGTCATTGAGAAGTTTGGAACATGGTAGCATACAATGTAACTAGGGGAAATTAACATAAAAGATTCCAAGCAATTGTAACATTTTTACTCGACCCACCACTAACATATACTAACATAATAGAACAGGCACTCCTATTTCTTATAGTACCAAGCTATACTTTACTTGGTGTATAACTGAAAACAGCCAAATCAGTTATAGGCAGAAAGAGGCATTTCTATAACTCCCATGTATCCCACAGCCTGGCAATTTGCCAACGGTAATCAAACCACAGCAGTAAAAATAGCTATACAGTCCATCCACACTTTCCCTTTTCATTTTGCCCATTTTTATGGCATCATGCATATACATAACCGTTCAGAAGACCGAACTAACAGCCTCGTGATTAGACAAACAGCACTGCACATGTTTGGAATAGCAAAAAGCATTACAAATAAATTAAAGCAAGTTGTTTTGCTAAAAGCAAGAGAGGGGCAAAATAGACTCCCATTTGAAACAGTTTATATATATATATATATATATATATATATATATATACACACACACACACACACACACACATAACTGAATGCATAGGCTTCTGGTGGATTTTACAGCTGTTTTCAAATTCTTGGGATTTACTTGAAAGAAAAACTATATATATATATATATATATATATATATATATATATATATATATATATATATATGGCCTGTAGGTGACCCACATTTCAACTGCATCTGTTAACCATTACAAGAGATAAATATAATATTGATAATTTGTTCTCAGCACGATGTTTCTGTGCAGTAAGCATGACCAAACAGACAGAAGAAGTAGAGCCAAACTGAAGGAGACTGAATTCAGGTTAGTTTGGTGCTAGGACAAAATGTCACAGACAAAATGTCATGGGGACAAAATGTCATGGACAATATGTAACCCTAACTCTAACCCATGACATTTTGTCCCATGACATTTTGCCCCCATGACATTTAGTCCAGCCACAGTGAGTTTAGGTAACTTCACTTCAAGACAGTGCTAGGCAACATCTGCTACTGGAAATCCGAGGTCAAACCACACATCTTAACAAGTTTAAAAACCGTAAATACATTTTGGAATAAAGTCACAACACAATTAAAACACACTAAAACTCGATAAATACTTATTAATTTTCCCTGCAAAATGTTTTCCAACATAAAAATCTTGCCAGGTGGGTATCCAAACTTCTAGCTCTTGATTTAAAATCCAAACTTTGTATAAGAGCATCAGTATCAGTACATATAAGAAAGGTTCTGAATTAAACTTCAGTTAATTCAAATCTCAATGTAAAACCAAGCTAATTAACACCGGCTTAAATAATTATATTAACAATGCTACCTTCAGATCTAGATAGTTCTTTTACAACAGTTTCTAGAAAACCCCAAAACGGGAGCAAATAACCCCAGTTTGCATGAATCTCCACTGGCTTCCAATTAAAGAAAAGATACACTTAAAATATGTATCTTGATGTATACAAAAGCAGCCTCTATTACAAGGAACCTAGCTACTTTTTAAAACTTTTACTTCACTCATTCTCAAACAGTTCTTGGTACTCGAGCTTCTCGATGGCCACCCCAAACCAGTGTTGCCAGACCAGCGGTTTTTCTGCACAATTGGGCTGATTTTGAAAGTAAAAATTGCAGGAAATTTTGAGCTGTTGCGGGTTGCGTTTTTGGGCTGGTTTGCGACTTGCGCCATGAGAATTCGGGCTGCATCAGGCTGAGCCTGTAGGAACAACTTCTGGGCAGATTTTGGGCAACTTTCTTGACCAACGGTTGGGGTTTCAAAATAGTATCTGGCAAGACTGCCCTAAACGCTCAAACTCCTCGACTCAGCCTCATGTGCACACTGCAATTTCATGACCAAATTCAAGAACTAGATTAAACTTCCATCACTTCACCAGGTTTATCCACCATAGTGATCGCGCCTTCTCCCGAGGCGGACCACTCCAGTGGAATACCATTCCACCTGAAATTAGGAAGATCAAATCTCGGCCCATCTTCAAAAAGACTGAAAAGCCATCTGTTTAGGAGTCATACCCTTGTAAAGCGCCCCTTGTTTTTGGTTATGCTATGTTTACGGTGCTATATAAATAGTCCAGTATACAATACAATAGACTTGTCCGGCCTGATATCCTGGACTTGACCTGGATCTTATGTGATGGCGATTTAGTGTGCCATCGGCTGGTGCTTCTATGCATTATGAAGTGGCACTATAGAAGCCACAGATGAGATTAGATTAGCTCCAGACCTTCATCTTCACTGTTGCTTCCAGGAGAATACAGTTTCCTCTTAGCAGCTCGATTCTCTCTCCTTTCCTGGTGTTGGAGTTTTGAATTTGTAATCTTTTCCTATAATTTACAGGAAAAACAGACAATATTACCAAGTGAAAGGAGAAAATACAATCACCATACAAGACAAGAAAAAATAAATAAAATCCTCTATTCTAATATTATTATTGTACACAATAAACAGCTTTTTGTATCAGAAAGATATTTATATGATATACATATACAGGTACACACTGACACACAAATTCTACAAAGTATATACAAAAGCAGTTTCAAATTTACTATCTTTATCCTATATAACAGAAAAGCTTCCTATACATAAATGAAATCATCAAATGTGCTGATGACTAAAACATAAGTGACTCTTATGAATTTATCCCACATGTCATGGATCAAACAAAAACTTTATGGAATATTCCAGACATGGACAATGGTCCATTTTTGAAAGCCCAACTGAATCCATCATGATTAAGGCCAAACCCAACCTGACGAAAGCAATAACATTACTTGACCCAACCCAACCCACCATGATACATTACAAATTCTTAAACCAGTTCTTGACCATAGAAAAACATGACTTATTTTCTTATCCAACCCAACCTAAGCCACCATAAACATGAAAATTTCTGACCCGACCCACCCCCACCCACCACACCCCAACCCATGTTTGGTCTCTGTTCTCTATACAAACCCAGACCCTATCTTATTTCTACTGCAGATCATTTCAGAAATACTATTCAAACAGAATAGCATACATTCTAATAAATACAATGCTATTTGCTATTATCAGATAAAATACTTAGGAACAGAACAGACTGCAAATGTCACACAGTAAGCAATTAGAGTCCGACTCTAGAATCCGGATTGCAATCCGCACTCCGACTCGAAAAAGTCATCGGTGTGACGTGACGACGAAGGCAGGCGCCCGGCGCAGTGCAGCGGCACGGACGCACAGGGACAACGACGCATACACGCACGGATACGGTCAAACAAAGCGGCCCCAGCACATGTGCGCGCCGTTCCAGCAACCGCCCCTCCCCCTCCCCTCCCACACGCACCGCCGGTGAACGGCAGCAGAAGTTTTGACGTGAGTGAGAGAGAGAGAGAGAGAGAGAGAGAGAGAGAGAGAGAGAGAGAGAGAGAGAGAGAGACACACACACGCGCCGGCGCTAAAGCACAATAGACGCCGGCACGAAGAGATCTGGTGCAAAAACAAGCAGCTGCAAGACTGGCCCACGACTGGCCCACAACATGCCAAGCAAGGGCCTCCCAATTATAACTGCTCATAGGTATTCTGGATTTTGCATCAACTGTGCATCACCGTTTCTCTTTCTCTATGTTCTCTCTGTATCTGTCTCTACCTGCCACTCTCTCCCCGTCTCTCTGTATCTTTGTCTATTGTTATGTTATGTTAGTTGAATAGGTATTTGAGTTTTGTCTGTTTGTTTTTACTTAAAGTGTGTGTTTTATTAGTTTATTATTAGTTTATTATTGTTTTTTTGTTCTATTTGATGTTGTTGTGCTTGTCATGAAAAATAAAGATTATTATCAATGTCTCTGTTTCTGTCTCTGTCTCTCTACAGTTCTTTCCCTCAAATTCACCAAGGATATCCCGAAATAAGCTTATTTCGTATTTAGGATTTGTCTTTTTACAGTGTCCTAGATCCAGAACACCTGAGCAGAAGAAGTACCTGTGATAACCAAGACACATCAAATGAGTCAAAACAGTCAAATAAAAAATGGGTCACAATATCCTCTCACAGCCAATCAGGGCCTATTATTTTAAATGTGCTGTGATACACACCGTCTCTGAATGTTCCAGAGGGGATGGGAGGACCTAAGTCTAAGTAATAAGTAAGATACACAAAGTGTGCTGTGTTAAAAATGAGAAAAATCTGAGCTTTGTGCAGCGATAAATTTTCCAGACAACCTTTTCTGCTTGTTTTTATGCCGATGTCCAAAAAAATTATCTGAGTTTCATGCAGTGATCAATTTTTCTTATAAAAGGCTCTGCAATCAATACAAAATTCCCAGAATACACACACACACACACACACACACACACACACACACACACACACACACACAGAGAGAGAGAGAGAGGTTAATTTGCCAATAAATCCTTCTGGTGATTTTGGTCATTTTACAACAGCCAAGTAAAACTGCCAAAACTCAACTGTATTCATAGTCTGCACAGATCTGCCACAGACAAAGTTTCACATTATATTACAACATTGGGACAACCGGTACTTAACTCAATGAAAGGATAACAACACAACATAACAACACAACTGACAATGCTAAGAAAAATTGTCCAAGACAATCTGAAGCTTAAAGAAAGAACCAGGTCAACTTATTGGCATATTCTACTGATCCTGCCATTACTATTTCATCATCATCATCATCATCATCATCATCATCATCATCATCATCATCATCATCATCATCATCATCATCACCATGTGCCACTTTCAAATCAGAGGTTGGTAGTCACAAGTTGATGCCACTTTTCATTAACCTCAGAAATTCTTTCTAGTTCTCCATGGTTTTCAATGCCTGCTGAATCTCTCTTGTCCTCCAACCAAGTTCTTCGAGGTCGCCATTTTGCTATATTACTATTTAATAAAACAATTTCTAGGCGAAATCCGCAAAATCAACAGTCCAAAACCAATAATCAATATATTAATCATTTCTTTAACAATGTATATTTATCTGGTGGAAGGCAGGCGTCATACGCAGACGAATCATCACAAACTCCATTCACTGATAAATGCTCTGAAACAATTGCACAGGCACTATCCACAAACTATTATTTTATTATTTGCAAAAATTATGCTCAGGCCCTTGACACACTTCTGCATACTTTGAGAGTGGAAAGTTTTCACTGAGGAGCAAATAAGTCAAGGACATTTTTGTGACCACCCAATACTCCAGTAGCCACTCATTAACATCACCATAGCAAGCCAACCTCAAAAATATATGCATAAAATTATATATATATATATATATATATCTGACTTGCAGATACAACATTTCTATTACATTAATTACATTTGCAATATACCATATTATCTCAGCTATAATATGCATATATATATATATATATATATATATATATATATATATATATATATATATATATATATATATATATATATCCCTCAGCCCTGGCTCAGCTGCTAAGCTAAGCTATTAGTGGTCCACAGGCACCCTTATGGTAATACTTCCAGCCGTATGTTGAAGAATATGTACAGTTGTACCACATATACGTGTATCATTAAACAGTGACTATTTAGCTGTATATTGGCATTCCATAGTTGTCATCCATTATTACTTTCCAATAATTTGTCGTTTCTATTCTTGCTCAACAGGATCAGTCTTTCTGTGGAATGCCATCACCTTCAATGGTCTTAGTATTCACTTAAATGTCTCATTCCATCTCAGCAATACGACACACAACACACACACACATCTGACAGAACAACAATTCAAATAGTTTTATATCAAGATACCAGAGATACTACAAAATCCATGCATATTCTTATGTGTTATTTATTTCTTGCCAAGCAAATAAATCATTTCTTACCAACAATGCAAGAACAAGATATAACAAGAAAATAGTAAGCTGCATATCTATGCATAGATCCATCTTCCATCAGCAAACTCAGTCCTAATCATAAGAGCAAGTCACCAACACAGATCAGGGAATGTTCAGTCTCCCAATTAAAAACAAGCCCTAGTCTCAGATAACAGAACTGAACATGCCTTGGAGAAGCTATTAGCAGTGATTCATGGGTGACCATATTAAAAGGACCAACTTGGCCAATCTGTCTTTCTGTCTTGCGCTCCAATCCATAGTCTTTGTAATTAAGGCCTTCTACAATACAGAGTAGAAGCTTGGTGCCTTAGGATCTCATGGCTTCTAATTAACAAGAGAAGAAATTGACTCTTTTGATTAACATCTACCAACAATTCATACACAGAAATGACAAGGTCATAACCGGAAATACCCGTGTTCCAGATGAGAGTCATGCCGGCGACTCACATACTTACTTTCATCTCACATGAAACACCATAAACCAACTGGAATAACATCTGACTTGCTGACACAATATGTCCATTGCATTACATTAACACATCTGCAATATACCGTATTATTCGGTATAACATGCACCCAACTTTAAACTGATATTTTAAAGAAAACGTGCATGCTATACAAGAGATAATACGGAAATCCTCCACATTAGACTGCAGAAGTTAATTAGCTATAATTTTGCCTGCATAGAGTATACTCAAAATCAAGCAAAAAGATAAGATAAGCTGATTAATTAGACTGAAGAAACTGTCACTGGTGAATAACCAAAGGCAAGCCTGACAAATACATCCAAACACTGACTTATAGAGAAAACTCACCAAAGTCCATGAGTGACAAAGAACAAGATGAAGGGGTAAAACCACTGCTATATATGATTAAATATAACTGTATAAATTAGCATCACAGTTGATTCAAAAATTATGTTCATGAACTAGGAGAAAGCACACCAAAATTTGGCCTGTGCACCACATCCGGCCTGAAGGGTTAGTTTGTCTGGCCCACCCCTAAATTTGCCTGATAAAACTAGGCTGCACTCTCTTCTTGTCAACTTGTCAACGTCCTGGCCTGTTTGATAAAGCTTTGGTAAATAAATTTGCCGATTATCTCTTTTTGTGTGTATTGCACCCAACTTCACCTCTGGCTAAAGTAGAATGTTAAAATAAGATACGAAATAAGTTTTCTTTTCTATTTCACAGACTTAACCCGTTACCTGGGGACCCGAATATATCCGTCCATTTTACTATTGAGTTACAGTTAAATACCCAGTTAAGGGTTAACTTAAGAGTTGCAAGCATTGAACAGACTGGTTATGGGACTATTCATTCATCTAATACACAGCATCAGGTATGAAATACATGTAGCAGTACTCTGCAAAGCCACTGTATGCATTCTTATGAGACCTGGTTCCATACACGATGTGGGGTTCCATACACAACCCACATCGCATTAGTCATAACCTAGAATGCTAAGAGAAAAAGCTGAGTTTGCACAGTTCAGTGATACCACATGCACACAGGCACGTGGAGATAATGTTATTCATTGTTCATTGCGTCTCACAACACAATTGAGAATGCGAAGTAGTTAAGATTGGGACAATTAAATCTGATACCTGTATACTTTCCTTCTGTGGAAAGGTAGAAAACACTGCTTTAAAACATTGTATTTGTCTATCATCTATGCCATAGTATGGTGACCCATGTCAGTAGATCTTGACTTAATTTGAACCAACTGTTTCTAAATTTATTGCCAAGTGAAATTCTAATGACATTCAACATGACAGTTGACAATTAAAAGAACACTGACTCTTGAACTCTCAAGTCTCAGAATACTACAGAATTCACTTCCTCCTTCACTAACTTCCTTATCATACTTCACTAACTTAGGGTACAGTCCCATTTACCTGTCTGCTGTTACCAAAAGCCTGATTCTGCCCTAGTTTTCATTTGCCCTCCCACTGCCACATGCAAGTTCTAAATTGACCAGTTGAACTCTGATAAAAGGAGATTCATTCCACCCTTCAAGAGATAAAGCTTTCTCTTACACAGCCACAGTGCACTGAACTACTTCTAAATTAATAACACACATGTATAGAAGTCCCTGTTGATTCTACTCCATGTCCCAAAAGCATACACCTCTCTCCTTAGTAATAGTAGTAGTAGTAATAGTAGTAGTAGTAGTAGTAGTAGTAGTAGTAGTCAGCATTCAAATTAACATGAGCAATGCGTAATTGTGCAAAAACTTTCAAAATACAATTGAATGTAATGCAAAGCAATTTAGGTGCTGCCCAAAAATTTATGTAGACAGGACAAGTCATTGATATTGGCTACGTGTATCAATTTTGCAAGAGTACCGGTACAATGAATAAAGAAAATGAATATTCGAAATTGTCAAAAAACTCTTCTGTAAACATTTTACGTACTTACTTGGTATGCTATTATTGCAATATCATACTATAATTATTTTAAACCAAATATGCATCTTTCCAACTATTTGATTATTTTTACGATTCCTCATATCATCATTTTTCACCCAATTCGTCATCCATTGCTCAAAGAATTCCAACAGACAAAACTTTTGCTCACACAAAATATTTTTGCCAAAAATATTTCACACCAGGCCCTCAATAGTGGGACACTGGTGGTAGTAGCACTGTTAGTGTTAGTAGTGGTAGTGGCAGTAGTAGCAGTTGCAACAGAGTAGTAGCAGTAGCAGTAGTAGTAACGGGCAGCTTCCTTATCCTTGGTATTTAGCCACATGATGAAAGAGGAGGTAACTTTTCAAAAGCCCTTACTAGGTCAAACAATTCAACTTCACTGACCCTATCAAAAGCTTTCAAGATTCTCCCAGATCATTAAGATCAAACAAACCAATAACATAATACATTGTAGTTGTAATTAATTGCAAATTCTGAACTTTAGGGTCATCTGCATCAATTCACTAATAAAGTCATAAAGCAATAATGTATTGGGAATCTATTCTCAGAAAGACAAGCCTAACATTTCCTGATGTGAATAAATACTCATTTACAGGAAATTCAATTTACATAAAAACCAAACAGATAATTACCCAGTCATAGCATATGACAAGCACAATGTTTTTAAGCAGTGTTTTCTACCTTTCCACAGAAGGAAAGTATACAAGTATCAGATTTAATTGTCCCAATCTTAATTACTTCAACATTCTCAATTGTGTTGTGAGGCACAATGAACAATGAATAACACTATCTCTCTGTGTCTGTGTGCATGTGTCACCATGTCTTTCTTTCTTTCATTCTTTCAAAAGAGCACAGGAGATTTAAAAACAAAGCAAAAACAAAATCCGCATACACATATGGAAGGGCAATGAGCAAGACAACAAGACAGACGAAAAACCTGACCATTTGACGAGCTTGTGCCCAGGCCAAGGTCATATGTGCTCACTTGGAAGTCAAGGTGTTCAAGACAAGCCTAGTCTTGTAAAAATCTGGTCATCAAAACCAACAACAAATCTCCAGAGGTAACACTACAGCAACCAACAACGCTCGTTAGCGTCAGGCCCACAAACCACCATCACCATGAAGACTGATCAGTAGAATGCTTGAGCAAATTCATAGATAAAGGCCATGGATATGTATATTCAGGGCGTCCTTGCAAGAGCTTAACAACCAGTGCACAGAAACTAGGATTACTGCCTAATAAACAAACTGGACTTCACCTGCACATATGCAAACACCAGCAAGAGCTAACCAGCAACAGTGGATGCAAATGGCAAGAACCGCAAATACAGTAAAACTTCATTAGCATCACTGACCTACAGAAATGAAGAAAAGCAATGTTGTTAACCAAAAGCCTGTGTTAACCAAGTCTACAGAAAACAATCATGTCTCATGGACTACAGCAGTTCTTAACCTTTTTACAATTACTTACCTCTGAAACAAGTATAAGAAAACGAAGTACTCCTTACCAGCGTACCTCATCCCAGAACAAAAGTTTGCAATATATTGAAAATAATTAAAAACTGAAAATAAATATAAACAGTAACAAACATCTGTCACAAATTGCCATAAAGTGGGCTTTTTCTTTCAAATTTCTAATTTAGTACAAAAATTTCTACAGCATTTGTATAGTATACAGGGTAACTTGTAGTAAAAGTCTTTAAACAGACTTTATTTCCAGATTATTCAGTACCCCCACAAAGTCCTTCAAGTACCCCCAAGGGGTACTCCAAGGGGTACAGTTAAGAACTCTAGACTAAAGGTTCATTATACCAAAGTCTGTACTGACATGGCTTCACTGCAGTTAAAATTCCGTTTTCAAACAGTCATGCACATGGAGAAGGAAACATTTCAATTCCTATTACAGATTAAATGCCCAATCATCTATGTCATCACTAAATTTGATCTGGGGTGACAGATGAGTTTGTTTGGCAAGATACAATAAATATCCTGTTACTACTATGAGCAGATGATGAAGTTGCTACAGATAGCTGCCCTCCTAACAAAAAGTGCAACCAATGATGAATTAAATAGAAACCTATGCACAAAAAACAAAATTAGATCAAATTCACCATCTTGCGCAAATGCAAACAACTAACCCTGTAAAAACCTCAAGTCATCCAAGGAGCTCTAAGCATCAAATATATGGAGAGCCCGGAGTCATCTGAAGCAGTAAACAGAGGAGACTTATGAAGGGCAATAAAAATCTTTCCTTCTGCAATGAGCAAACTGCAGAGAATTTTATTGCCCGAGTGCTGATGGTCTTTGCCTCTGGAACCAAGCACGCTTGGCAAACATAGGCTGCAAACACTCTCCTCCAGGACAGACCAGCAGTTCAATCAAAGGAATGTCTATGAAAACTCAATACTATATGGCGTCAACGTCAACGGTCAGTATCTGATCCATCAGAATGTTGCTTCTATATTCAACAAGTATTCACAAATAACTGGTTAAAGTTTCAAACTCTTTCAACAGTACAATATTTCTAGACTTGTGGAAAGAAATTGCAGCCTATTAGAACCTATGACCAAAAGCAGACCTTCAAAGCATTGCAAAGACCTTGACTTGCAGTTTAAAATTGAATTCTCTAATATTACAACACACACACAATTTCAATGATGCCTGTGACCAACAAAATTCACTGACACAAATCCGGGATAAGCACACAAATCAGCAGGTCAACAAGATATACCGTTATGTCTTACATACATTTATTTCTTGAGCTTAATACTATTTTAATCAGATTTTCCTCATCTGCTTATTACTTAAATCAATCCAGATCATGCTAAATGCTTTCTGCATGGCATCAGGTCATAGCATTACACAGTCACATACAGTCAGTTTGATCAGCAAAGAGCATAAGTGAAACCAAATTAAAAACAATACATACCAAAGCAAATTGAAGTTGCACAAATTTACAAGACAGCCTCTTAGACATGACTTTTATCTGGTCTCTTTGCTTCCACAACATATTACAATACACTGAACTTACAAATATCCTTGGTATGTGTTCAATACATGTACACAGTTAGCACGAAACATGGTACACGGGAGGGGGTCAAATACCTGAGGGAAACAAAACTGAAAAAAAAACTGTTTCCATAAGAACCATGCATACGGTACGTGGAGACATTACTCAAGGGTGGAAGTATATAGGAAAAAAACCTGTAAATATCAGATTCAAGCTTGCTGACTTCAAAGGCAGCTCCAGATACACCTGGAGACCGTTGCTAAGGTTGATTTAGGACATTTTCTGTTATTCACTTTGATATTCAAGACGGAAACCCAAGAACACCAGCCTGAACATTAGTGTCAAATAAGTGCGGTGGTCATTATACTGATGCATAATTTGACTGAACCTTTGGAAGTACTTGTCATATCAAAATTCAAAGACATCCAAACTCTTTGAACTCACCTGAAACAAGAGCAATCATATAACACTCATACAGGAAACAGACCTTACTTACTTTTCCTTCCCTTCACTAAGAATTAACAGTAGAAGTCAGTTACTCAAGTAATTGGTACAAAACTGTCTTTATAATGCAATTGGCATCAGAACAAGCTCTCTCTCTCTCTCTCTCTCTCTCTCTCTCTCTCTCTCTCTCTCTCTCTCTCTCTCTCTCCCTCCGTCTTTAGAAAAACTTTAGTTCCTTGAAAATCTACTTTTACTTTTACAAATCTCTGGTCAAATCTGTCTGCTCTGGTGATTAATGTGAGATGAAGCTATAGAAATGCTCAAATGCTCACATAAATTCATAGAATATGACCAGATAGCATCAACTAAGCAGCTAATATCAAGAATGCCAAGACAGCTTCCAGTTTACATTATTATTACATATATTAAAATAACAGACATACACTGTCCTTCAATTACAAAAAATAAATGCGGGTAAATCCTCAGAGACAAATACTAAAAACCACTAATGGAGTCCCAATATCAAATACTAAGTGTAGGCTTATGCATAGATCTGTATGTGCAATTGTGCATGCACGTTTGGACAAATGCTGCCATGCCTAAGATTGCAAAAAGCAAACTATACTAACAGTACTTGCTGATAACTTTCCCTTAGTACAAATGAAATGCAATGTAAAATAGGGTACCAGTACTTTAAAAATACTGTGGGGGTTCACAAAACTCTAGTACGTGACCTGAAATCCACACTCAGGACACTGTTATTATGGTAGAGATAAGATTAAGAAAGCCTGTTGTATGATGAAATCTTTACATTGTCAATTTTCAAGGGGACAAGAGATTGCCTCATAAATAGCTGCTGCACCCAATAAACCTTGGTTCTTCAAATTTACCACAAAAAAACACATAACATTGTCAAAGCCTTCGTTAAAAACACCACAGAATTAATTTAGGATCATTCATGCTGCTGAATGTCATAGTACACTTTAGTAACTGACATAACTGACCTTCGCCCGGCTGACAAACCACCCTGGCTATAGCTATTTCAAGAAAGATTAAGCGCATAAGAATAAGCAGCTACTGCTGTGCTGCTTTCCGGGGCGCTGTAGAAGTTTACGAGATTTTACTTTACTTTACTTACATCGGAGCATAGTGGGCATCCTGTTAAAATTAGAATTCATTGTCATCCAATAGACAGCACTGTCTACTAAACATGCAACAGAGAAAGATAAGCTATATTGCAGCCATTATATATGACTAATTATAGTCTTGTGCAGTTAGACCTCATTAATGTGGCAATTATACAGGTTTTTTCCACGTTAACAGGATTTTCCTGTACGATGATAGTCTACGTACTTGTCAATCTATCACTGTAATTACATAATAGAGGTTCGTATGTAACTGTAGCAAAAGATCTTTACGAAGACCAGATCTTAAGCATTACAACCTAACAAGCTACCGGTAACAAGCAACATATACTGGTAGATTTAATAGTGAAAAAGAGTAGAAATACTTGTTTAGCAGGACTGAGTTTGCCCATAGACATTACACAAAAGCATAATGGTCATGGACATCTACAAAGTAATTTGCAAACAATGTTTACTGCCATTTAACCACTGAAAAAACATTGAAAATCAGTATTTTCGGCATCTACACTGAATTTTCGAAGTCTGTTCTGTATCTTGTGCAATCCTAAGCAAACTTTAAACACCCCAGGACAAAAGCACCAGATTAAGTCAGTTACAAAGAGAAATGGGAAACAACTATCATCATCGCCACCACCACCACCACCATCCTCATAAACTGTGGGCTCAGCACCCGTTGGTGTCTGTTGCAATCATTACAGTTTTGTTCCAATCTTTTCTGTTCAGTAGCTATATGACAGACATTGCAGACATTTTCTACACCAATCACACATGTCATCACACCATTCCCTGTGTGGCCTTCCTTTCTTGTTGAAACCATATATTATTCCCAGCATTATAGTCTTGATCTTTCTACCATCTTTCATAGGACAAACACGTCCACAACTATCAAAACAACTACCAGGAAATATACAAAAATCAAGGTCATGTGTCCCATTTCTATACCAAACTATTACCACAGTCAAATGATCAACAATTCTGTCCTGAGACTAACGTCTGTCTAAGTACCCAGTCACATATCAATTAGTCAAATTATTTAATTAGCAATTATGAGAAAGAGGAGTGTAAGCAATTTTACAGCGCTACAGCCCGGACTGACCAGGATGATGCTAATTTGTGAGAGACACCAACATTAACTATTTCTATAATCATTTCAACATGCACCTGATTCAGTCTGGACCTGTAATTAATTAAAGCTGACAAAACAGAAATATGGGTTTTCTTTTCAAAACAAAAGCTCAAACTGCATTACAGACACAGCTGACAAGCCTAGAACATAATAATATTAGTCAAGTTTAGTATAATCCCGCAAAGATAAAAATTAAACAATTAATTCCAGTGTTATTCTTGGTTATTCTTGACCAGATATATAGCTTCACATCAGGAATTCAGAATACAAACACAGACTTGCTATTTATAAAATGTTGCAAAACAGCTTATCATTGGTCAAAGTCTAAAATTTGCTGCTACAATGCAGCAATATAAAAACTGCAATCTAAACGCATTACAGTCTGCCCTATGCAAATGCAAAACCTTGCACTTTGAATTTTTGTGTACCACTGGCTCTGGCCCTAGGCATTATTATAATGGTGCTATAGAAGTATTGATGTAAACTAAATTTTGTGAAATTAAACTGCCTATGTTTGCATAGGAATGTTTATCAGGTACATTTTCCCAAGCACAGCAAACCGTACAGCCCAAGGCAAACCCCTACACAAATAAAACTCCCAAGTCAAACCCCTACAGTCCTACACAAATAAAACTATGTTTAAACTTAACATAGACTTCAACTCCGTTATAGCCGGTGTCTTTAAATGGACCTACTAACAGCTTAGGCCTTAATGGACCAGCACAAGACATTGAAAATCCAACCATTCTAACCAGGTTTATAGAAACTTATTTACACAGGATTTGTTCAAATAAAGAGGGCCATGTTACCCAAGGGTGTTGTAGGACTTGGTGCTACAGGGATTTAACCTTACACAGCAGGTATATGGCCGGATTTAGCCACTCGGGTTCAAACTGGGACAAAGCAGAGGAAATTGAATAAATGCAAAGTAAACATCTGGTCTTTTTCTCCACTGACCCCAGAATCAGCAAATAATTCAATTAAATATTTGCCATGGTCTTCCTGATATCAACAAATTTTATGAATATCCCCATAGCATTCATCAAGTTCAAATACTACAACCGAACTTCTTCCTGAAACAGGTCAAAAGAGAAATTGACTGGTGCCAACATAAACAGCAAAGTTTTAATAACTGGCAGAAAAAAATTATTCCAACATCATGAAATCCAAGAAGTTCAAATGGGTGTAGATCAGAGATGGCCACGGATCGGTCCATTTATTTTAGAACCCAGCCCAGTCCAACCCATCAAATCTCCAACCCAACCAAACCCATGCCGGAAATTGGATTACTTGACCCAACCAAACTCGCCACAATACATTGCAATTTCTTAAACAATGACTTGTTTTCTGTCCCAATCCAACCCAACCCACCATAAATATGGAAAAGTCTGACCCAACCCAATCCAACACATGGGTTAACCCAACCCATGGCCAGCTCCGGTACAGATATAAGAAAACTCCAGGAAAGCCACTGCAAAGCCAAAATGCAGCATAAAAGCAACAAGGTGTGGCTAAAGTCAAATGCATCCGAAATCTTATTAAAACATGGAATTCAATAGAAACTTTAATTCGGTTCTAAAAATCACGAGGAAAATTATTTGCACTTACTATTTACTATTCTTCGACCATAATCTGGTGCACATACTTTATATCTCATTAATAACCAAATTTTACACATAATATTATGTAATGTACCGTAATGCAATGTAACAGAAATTTGTATAGCGCCTCTTCTGAAGAATCACTCAGAAGTACTCCAACTGCAATTACTGCAGACTGACAAAGAGATGAGTTCCAAGCCATTTCAAAAATAGAACCATGGAATCAGCCAGCAGTTGCCAAATTAAATTACTACATTAGCTTACTAAATTATAATATAGTTTTTTCAAATACAGCCAAAAGGTCTACATCAAACACAAGCATGCTGATCTGGTAGAAAATTGTACAAATATGGCATTTGGTACTTAACCATGTTACAGCGCTATAAAAATTGTCTTAGTAATAATAATAATAATAATAATAATAAATCCATACTCCATCTCACAATTGGCAGACATCACTAAACTTAAAACCTTCCTATTCCAAAAGTCATTTCCTCCATAGCTATAACAACCCGACCCCCCTCCCGCCTCATGGATACACTGATCTTTGCCAGGTGACAACCCACCTGGCCTATAGATATTTCAAGAAAGATTAAGCACATAAGAATAAGCAGCTACTACTGTACAACTTCCAAAAGCGCTATGTAAATTTATGAGTTTTACTTACTTACTTCACAAAATACAGAAGGCAGAGCAGCAGACTTAGACCAAAATAAGGTTATATACAGGGCTGATTAAAATGTTCTTTGACAAGAGATTTCAGTTGAAATAATCCAAACAGACTTGAAAACAATGGCAGAAACCTTAACCCCTTAACTGGGTGCCCGAGTAACGCTCGTCCCTTTTACATTGAGTTACAAATACCGGTAGTTGCCCAGTTAAGAGGTTAAGTCCATCTCAGTATAAAGTGGCTACAGAAACAAAGAATTCCAACATATCAACTTCTGTCTGAATACAAAAATCTTCTTTCAAGAGCTTCAGTTGAAAGATAAGAAATACACTATATCATGGTGCATACATACACTGTATATATGGTTCAAAAAACATGCACAAGCTCAGGATATAAGCAAACAAATATATTCACTACTTAGTGAAAACTTTGAATTTTACAATGTTAAGCTTTAGCCATACATTGTGTCAATAACATGGAAGGTACCTCTACCAGTAAGTTTAGAAGGCTAATACCTTGGAAATACTTTACCTTTTCACATCAATGGATTAGGCGGTCACTATTTAGTATGTCTCAAAACTTACATCTAATATTTTCAAAGGGCAAGTCTAGCAAAAATACAGATAGTTGCAATCTGTTTCTCTCTTGCCACTTTCTTGATAATATTTATATAAATATACCTAATATTGTGCGGAAGAATGAAGTAATGGCAAGTAGTAAAATGTCCGGATCAAGACTAACAAACGCAATAATCAGGAATTTATTTCAGAAATTTGAAAGCAATCGCCAATAAGAAGTCAAACATGTTACCAGTCGAATCACTTAACAGTACCAAAATACTGAATCTACCATGTCGACAGAAAATCTGCCAAGTTTTAGAGCTTGTAGGAAAAAGTAAGTATGCTAAAATCTGGCCACAATACAGACAAAGCACTGGTGAGTTGATTTATAGGCAAACCATATCATGCACTTGAAAACATGCTTAATTAAATATTAACGCTATGCACTGGAGCTGATGACTCAACTGTGCTAGTAAGCAATTTCTCTGAAAGCCCTAATCAATAGTATCATTGAACCTGCAGAACCAAGTATTGAGCCCTTCCCTTCAACACATAAAAACATTCCTGTAAGCTGAAACATACCTGTGAAAATAATTGTTATCGCTGGCCAATCAAACAACAACAGATGTACAGGGTGGCGCAAAAAAACGGACTATATTAAATGCAAACGTAAAAGTGAAAAGTAAAAGTCCGTTTTTTTGTGCCACCCTGTATAATATACTGGCAGTCAATCTTTGATGTTAAGAAAGGTATTGACACTGTCAAACAACCACAAAACACCTGAAAAACCCCGCACGGACATCATCTTTTCCAGAAATCGAACATAACAGTTGTAATGTCTTATTGCAGCATAGTGTTGGCCAGGCAACTCCTCTTCAGTTCTATACAAGAGAAATGTTAGTTTTCTTCTGACAGAAGGGTTCAATCCATCTAACAGAACTGTCAGCAAATGATGGTTCTAATCATCACCTGACAGAACCAACTGCCACTGTCAGAAACTGAAAGAATTCACAATTACCGAGTATGTATGAACGGACAGTTTCTATATCCAATAAAAAGAGTGATCCATCTACTCTGATAACCTTTAAGATGCTGGCTTCAACAAATAAACACTAAATAGTTAATACGCGTATTACATGTAATATTCATCGTACTTGTCATTACCACCCTATTCATCATCTTCCTCTTCTTCATTTCCAGTTTTCAATTATTTCTCGAATCTATTGAATACATCAATACCGGTAAGTCGAACCTTTAAAAATAAAATCCAATATTAAAAACATCAAGCCGCATATGCACTGGAACTTTCCAAAAGAACTACTTTTCGCCCCCTCCTTTGTGCCAGGAGCCCAACAGAATTACACTACTGGAAATAAATTCAAGTACTTCTGGTACCTGCCAAGAACCCAGATATCAAATTTTTCATAAGACCGACAAGAAGGACAATTTAAAAGCATAAAAACTAGGAAAGACATTACCAAAGGCTTCTTACAATGTATGGCTATAGGATTTTTATGTGGTAAACTGCACAGCCAATAATAAGCAACTAATATAAGTCACTGTCACCTTTAGACTAAGATCTCTGCAAAGGCACAAATTGTCCATTATAACAAGAAAAACAAAATGAAATTTGGAACATTTGGACTTGAATTTTTTCCAAACAGTCATTGATAGTCAATATGTCACTCAGTCATCATCTTTGCCTTATCAAGATCAGCTAACAGGACAAAGATAAAAATATCTCTTCACCTCTCTGGAAAAGTTTGATGTCAATCAACTCCTGTCTCTTTCAATATACACACTAGATAACAGGATCTCTAGAGTATGGACATAGTACACCCCATTTTTATATACACGTGTGTACATATATATATATATATATATATATATATATATATATATATATATATATATCACAACACACACACATACATACATGTTACTCTTTCAAAATTACACTGAAGTGAACTCACTTAGACTATGACTCAGTGCAAGTACTGAATGCAATTTGTACTTCAGACAGCCATACCTAAGAGCCGTTTTAGACAAACATGCACACACACACATACACACATACACTCACACAGACAGCAGGAATGCATCTAACACTCACTTCAATAACCTATAGTTCACAAGCCTGAAATACAATACAAAGAACCCATTAATGGACTGAACGCCACATCTACTCATCTAACAAAAGACCTGAAAAGATGTTTGTGTGTGCGCGCATGTGTGCATGTGCATGCATGTGTATATTCAGATACACATATATAATAAATATGAGTAGGTGTTAAGGTAGCCACACCTAAAGTTTCTGTCATAGAGAAGTCTTAGAGAAACAGAAGCCCTGTGGTAAAAGCTGCAATTCAATAGCTCTGCACCACTCATTATAAGTCCAATACTATGAATATATGTTGAAATAAAGACTATATTTGCCAGCTGAGACTAAACAATATCTTGGGTCTGACAAAATCTAAAGCCCTCAAATAAAATCATATTAACTTGCTTGTACTTGCAATACATTCTCAGCCATGGTGCTATAAGACATTAATAATAATAATAATAATAATAATAATAATAATAATAATAATAATAATAATTTCCATACTTATTCCATACTTATTTCCATTATTAATAATATTAATAATAATAATAATTATTATTATTATTATTATTATTATTATTAATGTCTGGCAATATGGAAATAAGTTAACAATTAACCTCGATCAGTCCTTGACCAAGGCTTATCCAGTAGATATTTACCCCAATACAACTCAAAAACAGTTCTAGTCACATAATTAATTCCATTGCAAAGCAATTCATCCTAAACCTAACATGATACATACCAGCATAGCAACAAAAATTGTCAAAGGAAGTACTTAATAAACTTTGAAGAAAAGGCACTCACACTCACACAGACACAACACACACACACACACACACACACACGCAGAGTTCCTCAACTAAGCAATACACTGCACAATACCAATATAGTCAAAATAATAACATATACATGGCAAAATTAAACAGTAGTTACGTAGAATTAGCCTCTGACTGCTGTATTCAAGTATTCATAACATTCTAAAAATCACAACCTAACCTTAATACTGTATATCTATGCTGCAGTAAAATCCAGTTAATATCGACTTAGAAAACCTGGACCGATGGCATAGTCATAAGACACTCTGTCCCGATTCCTGAAGTCCATGTTAACAGGGTTTTAATGTACTAATATTTGCAAGAAAAACATGGATAGCAAACTTTAAAGAGAATGCAGAAGAAATGCAAATGAACTTCATCCAATTGACCAGAGCAGCAAGAGACAGACAGAAGTGGAAGGAACTCATTCAGACCCATCGTCCAACCCAATAGGGAATGATGGAAGGAAAGAAAGAAGAGAAGAATATTTGCAAAATATAAGTAATTTCGCATATATTGTACGTCAGACTGACTACTTGTTTGCAAATTCAATCGGACTATAAAAAAAACTCTCAATTACAAATGACCTGAAAAATAAGTGCATGTGAATTTCTGGTCGAAAAAAAAAATACACAGCGTGCCATAATTATCTGCCTGCAGGGTTACTGTTAGTGTTAGGAAGTCAATGAACAAACCTTCCACATCATCGGCAGCGCAGTACTAAAGACTTCCTCCTTGCTGAACATCTGAACTAGAGCCATATCTTGGGTAAAAGACAGGCTGGTCGATGTATTGGTCATCTATTCTGGTATCGACTCCTTCAACAGGTAGGTATTCAGAGTCATGACCATACGATGATACACCTGGCCATCAACTGTTGTTGTTGACACCGTCGATGACGCCCTCAAGCGATGACGATGGCGACGACAACAAGAAATATGTGACAGAGCCAGGCACCCACACTGTCATGCCCGGGTTGCCAGCCTGCCAACCCTTTTCAAGACCGCCTGAATAGTCCCAGAAGCTGCTGTTGTTTAGAAAATAATAAGCTGATCAAAATCTGCCTGAAGCGACTCGGTGACGCCAGATAAATCTAAACGTGGTTCGATAGTGTCCTCAATTCTGCCGCATTACCCAACGGTGTCCCAGTTCGTAAATATGTCCAGAAGAAGGGGCTAACCAAGGAATATTAAGTCCAGAATAATGAACTGGCAATGAAAAACTAAAGCATCAAACACAAAACAGCGACAATTAAAACCTGCCCCTCAAAAAAAAAAAAAAATTAACATCCTTTTTTTAAAAACACAGAAATTAAAATGTGGTTATTTCCCATTATCCGACCCCAGGAAAGGGATGATGTAGTTGGCTAGAGAGGCATTAGGCTTAGGTTAGGCTATGGTTAGGTTAGGGTCAGGTTCCGAAAAGCTCTACACTTCACTGGGGTACTCAACAATTGCTGTTTCAAGCAAAATAAACAGATATGGCTTGAAAGAACTTCAAACCATCTTGGTCTAATATAGCAATTTGCTATCTTCAAACAAGACACCATACACAAACACACACCTTTTAAAATACTTCACATCCTAATATTAACTACATAAAGGCAAGTTGTATAAATTTAAACAGAAACCCTAGGCATTTAAGCTGTTTTCTAGAATTTGATAATTATTACTTAAAATGATGGTAATTGACTAGATATCACTCATCAGGCTAAAACATGGCAAAACATGGCTGCAATGCATCAGGGGTGTTAACAGTAACAATAATAACAATAATATTATTAATAATTATTATTCACTTTTATAGCCTGTTTCTAATAATCACAAGTATCAATTGATGGTACTACAGTGAGTGTGGCCTTGTATGAATACTTTTAATCCAATTTCTAAATTAATCAATAATAACGATAACCAATTTCTGACTATATTCTGTAATTTCACAATTTTAGATCTTTCCTTGAAGCCTTCTGTTTCCAAATTACTATAAGATGGAAATATCTCGACGAATCAGTGATTCAAAATATTCAATGATTCAAAAGATTCTACAGACCTCGTAAGCTGTCCTCTACGGCTATATTTCACTTCTATGTCATCTCTACAGCTCCTTTTCAATGGAATGAAATTTAACTCAAAAATCCAAGTAAGTCAACCATCAGCAGAACCTTTCATGCAGGTCATGTACTACCGGTGACGGAAATCATCCTTCGGCAATGGCTTGTCGAAAATCAAGGTTATGACCAAGACAGACCTCTACTATCTTTAAAACAAGTCCAAAACGTGTCATAGGCTCTAAACACCGAAGTTCAATAACAGCACGAATTTACACAATAGCGGACCGCGCTTAGAAACGGTCTCCGAGTCACCGCCAGCCCAGTTATAGGGGAATATACGCTGACTGAATCTATCACACACTGTCTGTGTGTCTGTGTCCGTGTGTGTCCGTGTGTGTGTCCGTGTGTGTGTCCGTGTGTCTGCTGGCCAGTAGCCACGGCCCAATGATCGCCAGCAATACACTCTGAAGCCCAAAGCGCACCAAATTAGGCCAAGCGCATTATCTATAAAACCAGTCTCACCAGACCTACGCACACAGACACACATACGCAGAGACACACACACACACACACACACGCATAGAGATACTGACGGAGGCACCGGCTGGATTATTCTCTTCTGACCTAAACCCATTATCCTATGACCACATGAAAGACCCACCGTAAGTGAAATGTACATCTTCACTAGGAATTTTGTCACCCACATTCCCTCAAGAACCAGGGTCAACATTTAATACTGAGGTAAAGTGTAACGTCCCTCCCCTGTTCCCCATCCTGTATCCTTCCTCCCTTTGTTCTTCTTCTGTCTGTCTGTCTCTCTTTTTCTCTCTTGCAGCCATGTCTCTCTGTCTGCTGGTTAAGATAAATGACACTGCTGTGCTGGAGGGCAGGTGACCTCTGAACAGTATTTGATTGAGGTAAAACCAGTGGACACATTATGTTGGAAACAATGATATTCTGATAATTTTTCACTGACACTATTATTGCCTCAAAAATTATATTTCACGCAGTGCAGAATTATGCTAAACAAGGTTTGATGTTTCCAATATCTAGACCTCCATGTACATAGCGTGAAAAATATATCAACAGTTAGGTTACTATTGATCAATTTAAACAGCACTGTGAATTCTACCAAATGAAAACCACAAACTTCACACAGTTCATAACAATCAATCAAATCCCCATTGTCACCGGTGGAAAATTGCATACTGGGATGGTGGACATAAATGCTTAATATTGAAGCAAACCTTTCTACTGCTCGACACATCAGTTGCACTCTTTATTGACGGTTTTCCTTTTCGCCCCGCAGTCGCTGAATAATCCAAAACCCACTGTCCATCAATAACCATCCATCTTGCATTTTGCCAACGATGAAAAATCATCTGCAAGAACGCAACATCTGCAGCATATGCAAGGCTTATAGAAGGGCAATACAGCCTCAGTGTGTCTGGGATGCTATGACCAGGAAGGCAAAACGGCAACATATGCAGTGGGCCCTCAGGTTCCTCAGCCGGCCAGCTCCTCGGCAGTACAATGCCAGATCCCACCGCCGGAAACTCCTACTCTTGCTTGTGCCACGTGCAGTACCAACAACCAATGGACAAAGGAAATGAGTACAAAGACTACACAAAGTACAAATTTCAAACAGTCCAATGTATTACACTGAATCCTCATGGTCTATTGGTAATTCCCGTTGCTGAGGATAGTATATGTACAAGAGATGTCATAACATAACTACCCTTCTCCAACAGAGAAACCAACATAATACATAGAAGACATTTTCTGTTGAGGGTCTTGCCAACAGGCTGCTGTATATCCTTACTGCTACATGGTCAAACAAAGCCACTAAAGAGAGCGAGCTATATACAGGCCCTGGCTGTCCTTTAATATGGTAAACAGCTAGGTCAATTTAAAAGAGTACTTATCAAAGCTGTCTGTTTCTGAATGAATCAGTATTGACAACAGATATGTCTTCCAATGCCTCTAACGCACAACACTAATCTAATGCTGCTTATCTAAGGATGCTTATCTAATGTTGCTTATCTGAAACCTTCAGTTTATTCACTGCAGGTAATTTCTCTGTCATTTTCAACCTATGTGAAAAAACGGCTATGATACAGAAATGGAACGTTCTCAGCTTCTGACATAAAAATGTGTCTACAGCTGGCTGGCAAACAACTGAAGCGAAGTCTTACTCAATGCAAACTTCCGTACATCTGGAAAATCACTCATGTTAACTAAAAAACTTTAATGTCAATAGTCAAAGTAGAGAAAGCTCATTTGGTCTATGCGCCATCCAGATAAAATTGCCGCTGTGTGCAAGCAACTATGGAGGGCCCATGCATGGAACATGGTGACATGGTGACAGAGGTCCATACACTGGTGTAAACTTGGATCAAAAGGGAGGGACCCAACCCATATACCTACCCTTCCCTGTGGTAGCCTCTCAAAAAGGTGGGTCTAGAGGTTTAATAGGAAATAGTTTGGTGTCCATGGCCCATGTCATCTGGAGTTCTACTTAATCACACATTTTAATTTATCATCTTTTGGTGATATATGCCTCTTTCATCTAGCTGGTCAATCCACTCATCCACTTTCCAGGCGGTCTTTTTCTGGTACTGAGTTTCATGAATAGCATCTGTTCCA